>JAWDGP010000593.1:1275000-1300000 GCA_033675545.1 Elysia crispata | reverse complement strand
TTATTTTTTTAACCAAAGGTCACACACAGACTCTTCACCTACAGATATACAAGACGATAATTTTTTTTTTCGGAGTGTCAAAACATAGATTTCTGTCACCTTGCTGGAATATCTGGAGAAAGGAAAATAATAATCATAACTTTGTCGAGGAAAGCCCAGGCACAAATAGATGTTAAACAGGATAAGCTAGTCGTAATCATGGGATGATTTTCATCCTGCTTGTTGCGCGGAAATTATAGGACATCAAAATTTCCTATTTATAAGAAGACACTAACCCTCCCCCACTCAAAAAAAAAAAAAAAAAAGAAAGGAAGAAAGAAAAAGGTGTGGTGCATAACGGAAGTAAAAATAGCCCTGAAGCGAGAGGGGCCTGAACTAGGGAATCACATTCTGTATGTGTTGTTTATATACTACTCATAGAAGCAATTATAAAATAGCATGAAAAGCTTCATAAACATGATTGTCCCAAGTTCTAAATCCAAATCAGATATGAAGACATAGAAGCTTAGTCTCCCAAGAAACAGTTCATTCTCTACAATGCAAACGTTTCGCCTTAAATGCACCTGTGTCAAAAATTCCATCCTGTTTTAGCTTCGTAAAAGTCAGCGATACTTTTAACAGTAAGTTTGATGATTTTCTTTTTGCTGTAGTTGAAGCGAAAACAATGATTCTCCTGAACTTCAAGGTTGAGAGTTTTGAACCAACAAAGTTCCTATGTGTGTGACTTTCGTCTGGCGTTCTCCAAAACTGTATTTAAACTCTATCGACATATGAAGGTTGCCATGTTTGCGACGAGGCTACAGGCGGAATTTGGCTTTTTGTTTTGTTTTTTACATTATTAAGCTTTCAATGCTTAGCATATATTGTATTCCTTTGAATACGAGAGTTGATGTACATGCAATCCAACTCCCAAACACATACATTTTTTTCTAATTTGCACTAGTGCAGTAGAACATTGTTTGCAATAACAGAATAATGTCAATGTATTAAAGAAGAGGAAAAAGCATAGCAGTAGAGGTCTTCCTCTTCTGCCCTCCACCCCTGAACTCTCACTTTCTTTCTTTCTATCTCTCTCCCTCTGCCTCTGTCTGTCTGTCTGTCTGTCTGTCTGTCTGTCTCCCTCTCTCTCTCTCTCTCTCTCTCTCTCTCTCTCTCTCTCTCTCTCTCTCTCTCTCTCTCTCTCTCTGTCTCTGCCTCTCTATATATATATATGTGTGTATATATATATGAATTAGCCTGACAAAGGCTCATTCTGTATCTGCAATTGCGTTTGTTTGTACATGGCCTTTTAATCTGTGAGAGCGCGTTCTGTTTTGTCTATTTCTATCCTCAAATCCTTGTTCTCCGTTATAGAAGAAGGAAACTGTTCCAGGATACGTTATGTCTTCCTTAAAATCTCATCGTTTGTCTTTTGTCCTGCAGCCGTCTTGTCCGGTTGCTTGATGACATTTAATTAGGTCAATGGAACGACTTGTCTGGAAATCAACATGCCATGTTGCCAAACGATCCTTATCGATTTAATCTAACGCAACCTTTTTCCTCAATGTCATGAATGGAAACTAAAATAATTGAATGAATACTGAACACGCAAACAGCTCACTACGTTTTATTCGTATTTATTTAAGCATTGACGTCTATAGCTCGCCACTTAAATGGTGCCATATAACTCGCGGAGTTTTGCTGTTTCCACTTTCTCAGCGTCCTGCTGCTGTCTATTTTTCCATTATAAACTCTCGCATCAGCTGGCATTAGTCCGCGATCTGTACGAATCGTTTTGTGTTAATACTTGTATTTGGCCAATATTTTGCTGTTTGACGACCCTCGGGTGAGCTGTTTGTCAAGCTATTTATCGTCCGTTTGGCAGTAGCAATGCAAACACAGGTTTTTCCTTTTTTTTTTTTTACAATTTCAAATAATGTTCTCTCTCTCTCTCTCTCTCTCTCTCTCTCTCTCTCTCTCTCTCTCTCTCTCTCTCTCTCTCTCTCTCTCTCTCTCTCCTTTTTTTCTCTTCCTCCCTGTTACCAATTTTCAAAACCTTGTTGACTTTTGCCCTTTTTTTGTTATCACTAGACTCACACTGGCTAAACACGAATGGTTTCATTGGTCTAATAACTCGTGTTGTCTACTCTTCATCTGCACTATAATTGTGCTTTCTGACACCGAGATATTTACTGCCTTTATCGTTGGACACCTGAGTAGGCTTTACATCTGAGTAGACTACGAGTGGGAAACATTTATAATTATTGTAATTGTATAAAGCCCTCTTTCATGGATTACAATAGAAATAATATCTGAAAATTGCGTGTTGTTTTTGTCAGAGCGGTAGAAAAATATAATCATAATTCTATGTGTACGGGCATTTGTAGTCCGACAGATTAGTATCCATATGGCGGAATAATTCACCAGTATAGTTTCAGTAGAATCATTTCTCTTAAGGGAAATCGAAGTGCATACTGCAGAAATGCTTTGCTGAACCTAACATTAACAAAAAATAAACAAAAAAAAAAAAAAAAAAAAAAAAAAAAAAGAAAAGAAAAAAAAATAGCTGACTAAGTAGGTTGTCATCAACTTATTAGCTGTTTCGTTATGTAAATTTCTCAACAGTTAGTTTTAAAAATTCAACTCTGTCGAAATGTATTATTAAACTACACCCAACTACATGCAAGTGGTCTAAAAAGATGTCTGGGATTCACGCTGGTTTCTTAAAGGCAGCGCCGTCTCCTCATTGTTTTAAACCGGTTGTAATATGTAAACATCGAAATTGATTAATGGACGTGAACCAATTCATAACAAACTTCTTACTACTTCTATTTCCATGTTATTACTACTGCTACCACTACTACTACTACTACTACTACTACTACTACTACTACTACTACTACTACTACTACTACTACTACTACTGCTACTGCTGCTGCTGCTGCTGCTACTACTGCTACTGCTACTACTACTACTACTACTACTACTACTACTACTACTACTACTACTACTACTACCACCACCACTACTACTACTACTGCTACTACTGCTACTGCTACTACCACTACCACTAACGCTAATTGCCACCGCCACTACTACTAATCACCACTACCACTACCACTACTACTACTACCACCACCACCACCACCACCACCACCACTACTACTACTACCACCACTACCACTGCTACTACTGCTACTTCTGCTACTGCATCACTGCTACTGCTATACCACTACCACTACCACTACTACTACTACTACTACTACTACTACTACTACTACTACTACTACTACTACTACCACCTCTACTACCACTACTACTACTACTACTACTACTACTACTACTACTACTACTACTACTACTACTACTACTACTACTGCTGCTGCTGCTGCTGCTGCTGCTACTGCTGCTGCTGCTGCTACTACTACTACTACTACTACTACTACTACTACTACTACTACTACTACTACTATTACTACCACTACTACTACTGCTATCTCTACCACTACTTCTCCTACAACAAGTACTTCTACGACTGCCCCTATAAAATTATAACCGCAAGTCTCATTATTAACATCCTCTCGGTGTAGTTATTGTGTAAATTTCTACTGTTTTCATTAGTTGTGCTGTTATAATTGTAATTTTTATAGGTGTTTGTCTTGATTTTGTCTTTTTTATACTTCTTTTTCTTCCCCTCCTCCTCCTCCCCCTCCTCCTCCTCCTTCTTCTCCTCCTCCTCCTCCTTCTTCTTCTTCTTCTTCTTCTTCTTCTTCTTCTTCTTCTTCTTCTTCTTCTTCTTCTTCTTCTTTTTTTTCTTGTTATTCTTTTTTTTCTTCTTCTTCTTCTTCTTCTTCTCCTCCTCCTCCTCTCCCTCCTCCTCCTCCTCCTCTTCCTCCTCCTCCTTCTTCTCCTCCTCCTCCTTCTTTTTCTTCTTCTTCTTCTTCTTCTTCTTCTTCTTCTTCTTCTTCTTCTTCTTCTTCTTCTTCTTCTTCTTCTTCTTCTTCTTCTTCTTCTTCTTCTTCTTCTTCTTCTTCTTCTTCTTTCATTTCCTTTTCCTATTAGTTTGTCAATTACATAGCCTAAGTTATTTGTTGTTAAAATATTTGAAATTCATATAAGCAGATAGGTGAATATCACTACAGCAAATCATTGTTAAACAGGAAAGGAATTAATTCAGTAAGGAATAGCGCTTGCCTCAAACTTTGTTTTTTGTTGGATAAAGAGAAAAGGACAACATTCCTTGGGTCTCTTTTATCAGTTAAAGTAACAATGAATACGTAATGATAGGGAGAAGATTTTCTACGTTTGAACATTAGAAGTTGAGTAATTATCCTCCTGATTCTGAAGAAAAAAAAACGATAAAGAAATATTTGACTTTGCGCTTTGATGCCTATTAGGGAATACTGCTTACGCAATTATCATGCAACTTGAAAATAATATATTTTGTAAATTATGAAAAGGAATGTTCCTATCTTTGCTTCTGCTCGGTATTTGAAAATGATATGACCCTTTTGGAAATGTCAGGTCTATTTGTTGGAATAACTTTTAAACGGTAATTTGATAACAATAGCTGTGTGGGTAATCATTGGGTTTGATTTTTGTCATTGTTGTTTTTTTTTTATTTTATTTTCGTTTTTTTTTTTTTTTTTTTATTTTTTTTTTTGGGGCGGAGGGGGCCGCTGGGTGGTTTAATTCATATAATAATGAAATCAAGGCCCTAAAAATTAGAAATTTAGTCCCTCTCTCCCAACTACCATTGAGAACAAGTTTACTCTTTCAAGGCAATTTGTTTTTTTCCCTTACGTTTTGCAAAATGTTCATTCCTAGATCTCTTTATGTTCTACTCTTAAGCTGTTGTAAACATTGAGAGAGTGTAGGTGTCCCATGTTTAAACCATTTGGTGGCCGGTGCTCCGGCTCTCACACTGAAATGATTTATTGAAGAGCGCTGCCTGTGCACACAGCCATTATGAACTGATTTATTTGCCATGGACTGTTTATGGATGGTTCCTAATGGAAGGCTTTTCTCACGATCGATGAGCTTTGCCGCACGATTCTTGAAAATCTCCTACTTTTACTCACTATTAAGCCGTGGTTAGGAAATTGCACACAACTGGTTGGCATCCAAATTATGGAGACGGCATTCTGGTTGTACGTTTTAAATCCCAGCTCTTTCTTTCTTTTTTTTTTACTCATTCCCAGCCGCAGACTTTACAGTTCTTTCCTGAAAGCTGTCTCACAGCAAAATTGGCGACATTTGAAAAGCAGCCTATTTCATGCGTTGATTTGCCTGATTATATTGTCGACTCGTGCAGTATAAACATGTTTATGGGATGTTTTAATTTGCATGCGTTAAAGCTCAAAACCTCTTCAATGGAACTGAGCGAATTATTACTTTATACCTAAAAGATGTGATATGTAGTATTTCCCTCCTGAAAAGTAATCTTATCCATTTACTAGGGAAAATATTACAGATTTTGTTAACATTATAAAGGCTGAAGGAATTATCATTTTAAAAGAAACAGCTTATAGCTGGATAACCTGTTTTAGACTCCAGGACTATTGGGTAATATATGCCGGTATCAGCAACTTCGTTTTTACGTCCAGCCATGGTTTGATTCTAACTGTACTTAATTAAGTTTTCACCCAAATCCATCCATGAATTTTATTGGAGAGACAATTTAGCTTTGCATTTCTTTACCGACCTCTTTAGTTGTCTTGATAAAGGCAGTATTAGCTAACTGTGAAGGACAGCGAACATATAAAATCGCATCACAGAAACGAGCTAATTTTACAGATTTTAATATCCATATTTTTGGCCTGAGAATTATGTGCTGAGTGCTGCACTTTGATGTTTCTCTCCTTTTATTGTTTATTTCTACCTTTTTCATTCTCCTCGTCTTCTCTCTCTCTCTCTCTCTCTCTCTCTCTCTCTCTCTCTCTCTCTCTCTCTCTCTCTCTCTCTCTCTCTCTCTCTCTCTCTCTCTCCCTCTGTTTCTCTCTCTTTCTCTATCTATCTATCACTCTCATAGTTTTTTGTGTGCGGTTTGTGTGTGTGTGGGGAGAGGGTGTATTTTTATCCTTGGTGCCTTTTTTTAAACTGCTATTTACACTGTTCAACACAATTTTTACGCGCCCCATCTTCCACTTTTTTTTCTGTGCAATATGTTTATAAGGCTCATTGTTGGCAAAATGAGATATGATTATTATTTTTTATGGCGAAAGTAGAAGTGGAACGGATATGGCTGAATATAAAAAAGGTACCAAAACGATGTTTTGGTTTATCTTGATATAGGACTTGAAGGAGAACGGTATAAAACCTTGTTTTTTAATTGAAGTTAAGCTAAGATCTTACCTGAAGATCTCAAAAAACAAAAAGCATCCCTCACCAAAATTGGGCTAAACCTAGTGATAAATGTTTGGATTCTTCACTATGCCTTTCATAAAGGCGATAATTATTTTCATGGATTCTGATCTGTGAGAACGTACATGAAATGCGTGTTATCAATCATAAGATTTAGAAATTTTGCTATATCTTGGTTATTTATCCCTGTTTCTTCGTAAGCAACTTCATCTACTTTCATAGAAGCGCTATAATTGTAGGTTTTTGTTGTTGATGATATTTAATTATTTCGTTATTTACTTTTGGATGAGGGGAGATTGGGGGTAAACCTAATTTAGTTGCCTTCTTGTATGCTGTGTTAATAAGTTTTAAATGAGAGACATTGCTGTCGATTTCCTTGGTATAAAATTAACAATCGCTCAACAATAGACATGCCATCCTTGGTGTTATGACCGTTTGATAATCGCGTTGAATTCCTTCAATAGCCAAGTTTATTTCCTTTTCAGTGCTCGATGTTTATTGATGAACATTTGCAACTGATGGCAATTTTATCAAACATCATTCTATTATGAATAATGCATCGTCCATTGTAAATCCCTAAGTGGTTGGATTAATTGATTAATTCTATTATCGCATTAATTTATGAATGCAAGTTTTTTCGAGTGTATCTATATCGGTCAGAAATAGATTATGTTCCAAAAAAAAAAAAAAGACCAGCGAGAGTTACGCGCCTTGAATTTCTGACACTCCTAAACCAAGAAATAAAAGGTCTAGTTAATGGGTTATGAATTTATACACCTTGGTTTGCACTAAACACGGAGAACTGAAGCTGAAATTTGCCTGCATTATTCACTTGCAAAGTCGAATATGCGAACTAAATAAATATCACTCTCAAAATCCCGTCTAGATCTGAATTTCAATATAATGCTTTACAAGGCTCTCCCTAATGTAACGATTTAGCCTAGATCTAGATCTATGTCTATTGCTCACGAGAACGTAAGAGATAAATCTTTACAAGTCATGTTCTGGCTTAATTACACAGCAGATTGTACTGTAGAATAATTCATAAATACCGGAGACACAGAAAGAAGAGGCTCAAATTCCACGTGTATCAAGAAAACCATTTAATTCAGCCTCAGCCACAATACCACCCCTGTTTATGACGTTCTGTCTATCTGTCCGTCTATCTCATCTCATCTCTCTCTCTCTCTCTCTCTCTCTCTCTCTCTCTCTCTCTCTCTCTCTCTCTCTCTCTCTCTCTCCATTTTCTTGTCCTCATATAGTAGTATTTTTTTTGTAAAAGACTTGAGATATTGACAAAATTTTTAAGAAATCGACGATATTGAGAGAAGGAGGGAGAGAGAGAGCGAGAAAGAGAGGGAGAGAGGAATCGAGTGAATGAGAGAGAGAGGGGGGGGAGAGAGAGTGAGAGTGTGTGTGTGTGTGTGTTTATCGACACGTCAGTCAAGAAATCCTACCCCACAGACATTACACCTCAATAGCACTCTTGTTATGGAGCTTCACAGACGCGTTTCTTGTCTCTTCTTTCTGGGTCTCCTACTAAATTTAAGACCTCATGAACTGAGACAAATCGTACACAGGTTTTTTTTTATATTTTTTTAAAATATTTTTCGTTGTAAGTTTAGGGTTTTATCATGTCTACATATAAACTACATAATTATATTAAACGATCAAAGTCAAGATATAAAACTTATTATTTTCCGTCTCTGAACAGTAGTCTCGGTATTCAAAACTAACTAGTAAGCTTAGCCTCAAGCTTTGTTTGTCAGGCTTTCAAGGAAGGTAAATCTCGCTGAAATTTATTAGGGATATAATCAATTATATTACCTATACCATGCTTTGTCTCCTTATTCTCTCAATGTCTTCCTTCAAGACAGCGAGCATGGTAGAAAATGTAGACATTTGAATTTATAGAGACAAAGTATCATCTCTATGAAATAATTTGAAATAAATATAACCTCTTTTGTTGATTGGGTTTTTTCACTTTTTTCCCTCTTTGATGTAGAAAGTAATTTATGTAAATTTTAAGGTTAAAGCTTTGTATTCTATTATTAATCAACCTATCGAAGCCCAATCAAAACTTGTTCTATTTTTCCAGTCCAAATTATCATTCATATTTGCGAGATTTTCAAAGAAAATTTATTTGGCCCTCTATTTGTCTTATTTTAACCACAGAAACGTATATCCCTGTCTGCATATCCTAATTTTATATTAGGCTAAAAAAGGTATTATACCTTTGAGGAATAATGAAAACTGGAAATACAATCAAGTAGTTTCCGTTAAAGGTATTGCCGTCGATTTGTATGTTTTTACTTGTTTCTTTAAGTAGTATAGAATTATTTTAGTTTATCAGTATATTGCTTGCTCCCTTAGACTGCGGTATGCTATTCTGAACAACCGATCAGTCACATGCATATTCCTGCGGAACTTGCTTGCAGTGCATACAAAAGTACTTAGGTTTAAGTCAAATTTTTATCATGTATTATTTTTCTCAATTTTTTTTTTTTTTTTTTTTTGCTTCACTTTATTTCACACTTACAAACACCGTTATGGTAGCAATTTAATGATACATAGATAACAAGATCAACTCGATTATCACTTGTGTTTCTTTAAGCTTTGAATTCAATTTAGAATTAAATGTTCTAGACCAGACTCAGGTTCAGGTAGTTGGTTTGGCAACTGGTTACTTCTTTCTTTCCCGTGGTGTAGGGCTGAAGACATCGGAGTTTGTTTTACTTGAACAGAGTGTGAGATCGATGTCTATTGTGGGCCGAGTTCACAGCTTCATATCTCATAATATTGTACTATTGGCTCTTCTTTAATAAAAATACAAAACAAATCCAAGAATTTAATCATAAAAAACAATGATACCGATAATATTTGTGAAGTGTTCATTCCCATAATGACAGCCTCAGATAACGATAAGAAACAGAATCCAATAACTCATAATAGCTGTCTTTCTTCCTTGCTTTAGATGTCTTTCCTCCTTGCTTTGGATGTCTTTCCTCCTTGCTTTGGATGTCTTTCCTCCTTGCTTTGGATGTCTTTCCTCCTTGCTTTGGATGTCTTTCCTCCTTGCCTTAGATGTCTTTCCTCCTTGCTTTGAATGTCTTTCCTCCTTGCTTTGGATGTCTTTCCTCCTTGCTTTGGATGTCTTTCCTCCTTGCTTTGGATGTCTTTCCTCCTTGCTTTAGATGTCTTTCCTCCTTGCTTTGGATGTCTTTCCTCCTTGCTTTGGATGTCTTTCCTCCTTGCCTTAGATGTCTTTCCTCCTTGCTTTGGATGTCTTTCCTCCTTGCTTTGGATGTCTTTCCTCCTTGCCTTAGATGTCTTTCCTCCTTGCCTTAGATGTCTTTCCTCCTTGCTTTGGATGTCTTTCCTCCTTGCTTGAGATGTCTTTCCTCCTTGCCTTAGATGTCTTTCCTCCTTGCTTTGGATGTCTTTCCTCCTTGCTTTGGGTGTCTTTCCTCCTTGCTTTGGTTGTTATTACTCCTTGCTTCAGATGTCTTTCCTCCTTGCTTTGGGTGTCTTTCCTCCTTGCTTTGGTTGTTATTACTCCTTGCTTCAGATGTCTTTCCTCCTTGCTTTGGGTGTCTTTCCTCCTTGCTTTGGTTGTTATTACTCCTTGCTTCAGATGTCTTTCCTCCTTGCTTTGGGTGTCTTTCCTCCTTGCTTTGGTTGTTATTACTCCTTGCTTCAGATGTCTTTCCTCCTTGCTTTGGGTGTCTTTCCTCCTTGCTTCAGATGTCTTTCCTCCTTGCTTTGGGTGTCTTTCCTCCTTGCTTTGGTTGTTATTACTCCTTGCTTCAGATGTCTTTCCTCCTTGCTTTGGGTGTCTTTCCTCCTTGCTTTGGTTGTTATTACTCCTTGCTTCAGATGTCTTTCCTCCTTGCTTTGGATGTCTTTCCTCCTTGCTTTGGATGTCTTTCCTCCTTGCTTTAGATGTCTTTCCTCTTTGCTGTAAATGTCTTTTCTCCTTGCTTTGGATGTCTTTCCTCCTTGCCTTAGATATCTTTCCTCCTTGCTTTGGATGTCTTTCCTCCTTGCTTTGGATGTCTTTCCTCCTTGTTGTGGATGTTTTTACTCCTTGCTTGAGATGTCTTTCCTCTTTGCTTTGGATGTCTTTCCTCCTTGCTTTGGATGTCTTTCCTCCTTGCTTTGGATGTCTTTCCTCCTTGCTTTGGATGTCTTTCCTCCTTGCCTGAGATATCTTTCCTCCTTGCTTTGGATGTCTTTCCTCCTTGCTTTGGATGTCTTTCCTCCTTGCCTGAGATGTCTTTCCTCCTTGCTTTGAATGTCTTTCCTCATTGCTTTGGATGTCTTTCCTCCTTGCCTGAGATGTCTTTTCTCCTTGCTTTGGATGTCTTTCCTCCTTGCTTTAGATGTCTTTCGTCATTTCTCCTTGCTTTAGCAAGCTTTGCAAAATATCAGATTTTGTAGGTCAGTGTTTTGGAGATCGTGAATACATTGGAGACTCACCATTTCTGGTTAGGGATTGCACTGTTCATTCTCTACCCGGGAGTTAATGTAAGGATTGCCTCCGCATCCGCCGGAAAATAGCAATTATGTTCGAACTGTAGTGTCGATGTCACTGAAAGTATAATACTTTAACAAGTGAAACAAGGCTCATAAGATGCTCCTTTCATGCGTGGAAAGTGATCATCAGACTTTATGTCATAAATCGATTATCCAACTGTGTTTATTTATGTGATTCCGTGACAAGAAGAAAAGAAGACCGCAAACATTCTTTTCGTCTTAAAAGTGTGACCCTTGAAACAATGCAATTTTCAGAGAAAGTGTAAGAGCATAAATATTAAAACTATAAAAGAAAAAATTACTCTTTTCGCTTATAAAGTTGAAGTAAATGTATACTTATAGCTTTAAAAATGACTCGAAGTTCGAAAAGATTTTAAGGAAAGCTAGTGTGGGCTGGAAAATAAAAGAATTCAAAAGGCTTAAGAAAATCAATAGACTTAGCCCTGTCAGTTTCAGCCGCCGATTATGTCTTAAATGCATCTTTTTTGCACCGAAGAAATTAAAAGAGCAGCGCACGTGTACGTGCTAGGCGATTAGCGAAAAATGAAGAGTAGCGCGGCGTCTTTAGGAGTCTTCCTGAAGTTATCGAACTTTAGATGCGTTTGTATTTCGACTTAGCATGTCAAGCACTAACATTAATGTTGCACTGAGATGAGGGACCTAAACCGATCTAAAGTATTGCCTCTGTTTAGGATATTTAGAGGTGCGCAGATTCAAGTCTGAAAGAAAATGGGGAATTTAGATAAAAAGATCTTATGATAAACTTTGTGGGACTGGCATTGCAGGCGTCTTCTTCATTTGATAGTTTTACTAGGCTTAAAATTTTTATCTAGGCAGCAAAACTATTTGTAAATTAGAATTTCTTATTGTGTTATATCTGCTTTGAGAGTGATATAATTTTATTTATTTATTCCTTAAAAAAACATTTCGAGACATTTGATTCCATTTATATTGTGGAGACTTAAGAACAATCATTTATAATTAATTGGCCTTTTATGGTCAAAATGGACATACATTTGAGCTTTTTCCGCCGCTTTGCTTGTATGAAATGAACTGTATATCCAGTTTGCCTCAAAACATGGACGCCATTAACTCAGTAGTAACTTGCCATAGTTTCCTGCGACAGCTCCACCCAGTGGGTATTTCATTACTATAATAATTATAGGGAAACCATGCCTACTTTTTTAATTAGGCCTGTCAAAGATGAGGTTCATTTCTTTTAATCGCGTATCTCACAAGCATGGTCATCTGAAGCAGCTATCTATTTCATAGCTTATTTCTAGATTAGAGACAATTATTTAAGGCTGCAATTATCATTCATTGCAAAAAAGTCATCCACACATCTCTCACACACACACATACGCATACCTCTCTCTCCCTCTTTTTCTCTACTTTTTCCTCTCCCTTTCTCTATCTTTCGATTTCATTATCTCTAACTGTGGGTCTTACTCTCTTTCTTTTTCTTTCTTCTTCTTCTTCTTCTTCTTCTTCTTCTTCTTCTTCTTCTTCTTCTTCTTCTTCTTCTTCTTCTTCTTCTTCTTCTTCTTCTTCTTCTTCTTCTTCTTCTTCTTCTTCTTCTCTCCCTTCTCCTTCTTTTTCTTCTTCTTTTTCTTCTTCTTCTTCTGCCTCTGATTCTTCTTCTTCTCTCCCTTCTTCTCTCCTTCTCCTCCTCCTCTAAACTGTTCTTTCTCCTCCTCTTAACTGTTATTTCTCCTCTTTAGTGCTGTCTTTCAAAGTTGTTTTTTTTCTACTTTCTTCCTCTATTATTATGTTTATCAGTCCGTTTATATTTTATTACCCGTCTTGCCTTATCAGGTCAGGTCTAATTGTCTCTTAATTTGCCATTTCTTTTATTCATCTTTGCATCCTTTAATTTTCAGAGCGGTTCAACAGCTATGTGACCCTAAAGCTCCAAAATGTAAAATCTACCACGATCCAAGTGAAGGGCACCGATCCAAGCTGGGAGCAAGACTTCTTATTGTGAGTTCCAATCGTATTATTATATGTTTGAGAGAACACGACAATTGGGGTGAATAATGAAACGAAAATGTCATCTTTACGTCATGAGGGAAGAATAAATTAAGAAAGAGAGACAGAGACGTCATGGCAAAAAAATCTTAGATGTAGAAAGTTTCATTCAGATGATCAAAATTACATCTGCACCAGCAAAATTTTATTATTTCTAATTCGAACAATTTTTAGGATTGCAGGAAAGGATAATTGTTTTATCAGAACTGATAGTCGATAGATTTTCAATAACAGAAGTTCAATTAACATGGCGCAAACATAGAAAACATAATAACACTTCTTATACCGGTACACAAAAAAGGTCAAGCAACGGGCAGTAAGAAGATAATAAAAAAAAAAAAAAAAAAAAACAACAACCGACAATCCGTCTTGGGCAAACATTTGAGCCCCACAATGCTCTCTCTCAATAAATTTTGCATTCATTTGATTTTAAAAAGACATAAGATTTAAAAAAGCCAAGGATGCCACTTGGAAGCACGCTGTTGTGAATATTTTATTTCTGTAAACGGTGTGATGTTCCAGCCCCGCATTGTAGCAGCGCAGAATGGACCAGGAACAATGGCTGACGAATGGATTAGTTGAGAATGAAAGGGTTCCAAGGGATAAGCTTCACAGAAAGGAAAACAAAGAAGAGTTTACTGAAAGGGATATTAGATGAACGTAAATAATTCAAGACGAAAAGAGGAATGTTTGTGCTATGACGAAAAAAAAATAAAAGAATTCAGGATAGCTTCGTTACTTGGCCGGCAAAATTCCCACAACTATTGAAGCTGGCGTTTTGGTCCATATGCTTGGAATATAGAGAGGCGACTTTTTCTTTAATTTATCAAAATAGTCCTTAACAGCTAACACGACCTCAATTCTCTATGTTGCGTTAGCCTCAGAGCTGACACACAAATTTGCATTGTGTAACTTAAATGAGAGGATTTCGCGGGCAGCCGTGTTTTTGGACAAGTCACGTACTCACGGCCCTCAAGTTTATTCTGCAGTGTAATGGACTACAATATACTGCAATGGCATGAAACTTTCATCATAGAAATATGATACAACAAGAAAAATTCTTGCACCGATTGGTTTGAGCGTTCGCAAGAAGGAATATGTCGCAAAGGCTAATGTGATAAAATGTTCATAGTTATTGACTTTGCGATGGAGTAAAGCAAATATTTTGTAATATCGACTTTCCCTTGACACGGCTTCAAGCTGGCCAACTTCCTTATCTGGGCGGGACACGCTACGAGGCGGTTTTTCTTTGCTGCGGCCGCCTAGTTTTGCTCGGAAGAGTTTAGTGTTTCGTACATGTAATAATATCCTGGAGATGTTAAAAACCCTCTTGTTTCATAAATATAGCAATGTTGTTATTATAGCAATTATTATTATTGTTATTTTCACGATAACTATAAGAAGAAGAAGAAAGGATATTATAATAATAATAATAATAATAATAATAATAATAATAATAATAATAATAATAATAATAATAATAATAATAATAATAATAATAATAATAATAATAATAATAATAATAATAATAATAATAGTAATAATAATAATAATAATAATAATAATAATAATAATAATAATAATAATAATAATAGCAACAACAACAACTTCAATAATCATATTAATGAGTAGAACAATATAATGCTATGCGTTATCTTTAGAATTGCGAGATCGATTTGTGTAGAGGCCAAAAAAAGTCGGACAAAAATGACATTACCGTGCAAGACACAATGATTACTATAGGTTACGCATACAAAACGAGAGGGCCAAAACATAACAGACGGAAAGAATGAATAAGTTATGAGGTAGATAGGGCTGTTCAAATAAGATCTTTATGTGCTTAACAGAGAGGGGGGAGGAGAGACGGAGAGTGAGAGACAGAGATAGACTGAAGGAGACAAATGCGAAGAGAGGGCACCAGAAAAGAGATTGAGAGTAAGTGGGTGAGTGAGATATATTATATATTTATATTTACATAGAAAGAGAGAGAGTGAGAGTGAGAGAGAGAAACACACACACAGAGAGGGAGAGAGAGAGAGAGAGAGAGAGAGAGAGAGAGAGAGATAGAGAGAGGGAGAGAGAGTATTGATCGCAAGATGAAACGTTGGCATCAAGCAAGCGAGTTGTCTGGCTGCAATGGCTAGCCCTCAAGTGCTAGTGCTATGCTATTCCTCGACCTTCAAAAAAAAAAAAAAAACAATAACAAAAAAAAAACCCGTTTGTTCTAGTTTTTATTTAAGTACCCTATACTTTTTCCTTCTGATCATGACATGGATCCGCTTTTGCTACAGCAATATTTAAAATTATTAAGTCTATTTTATATATTAAGATTGTTTCCCTTTATCTTCATTTTTTTTCTTTCAATCTTTCAATCTTTCTCTTTCTTACTCGCTCTCTCTCTCTCTCTCTCTCTCTCTCTCTCTCTCTCTCTCTCTCTCTCTCTCTCTCTCTCTATCTATCTATCTATCTTTCTTTCTTTCTTTCTTTATCTATACATCTCTCTAACTTGCTGTGTTTATTTTCAAACCAATATGTCTTTCTTAACCGTACGGTTAACAGTTATAACCCGCAGATATTCATTCACATGTAATGACAAGATTATTTACTGCTATTGTGTGCTATTATTATTCTAACACCTATACCAATTGGTAAAGTATTGGTAAAGAGTTTTTTGGCAATCTGCTGCATTAGCCATTGACAAACGGTCGGGTAAAAAGCTCAGCATCTACTGTAACTTTTATCACTACTTCACGTTGACGCTAAAAAAAAAGTATGTTTGATCTTATACATTATAAAGACTTCGAGAAAGAAGCTGAAGGCGAATAGCCAGAAAAGCTAAAAATACATGATAGCTATGTATCAAAGAGCGCGAAGAATGAGCAGGCCATACCTAAATAAATGGTCTTAGGACCTTGAAGACGTCTTATCTCTTTCAGAACTTTTAATTACTGTTTTAGATGTTACATGAAAAAATCTTTCAAGGAGTAAAAACCACACTAACTTCGTTCGTTTATATTAACACCAGTCCTGTAGAGACAATTCTCAATAGCCTAGTCTTTGTAACATGTTGATCACATGCAGTTTTCTTTAATTGTAAGAACTAGCAGCTTTGCATGCACGTGTTATTAAGTGAGGACATGGCTCTAATCAGGTGTAGAATCAGGGACACCGTACCGGGCGCTCTCAATGATTGTCATCAATTGTTAAAAGCGCTTTCACAGGAGTGTCTTGTTGTGTGGTGAGGGCACAGTACATCCTACTGACCTTGAGATAATCACTTCTCTAGCCGGTGTTTCACAGCACTATAATAAGGGCGGATGTGGTAGTCTCGATAATTGTGGGGTCTGGACAATGTAGGGGTTTAGATCTTCCACATTGAAACAAATGACGTGTTAGCAGTCAGATGGATGGCATCTCTTGCTCTTGGACGATTTTTAGATTAGTTCAAGTAATCTTGCCTGTGTCGTATAATCCATACCGTACTTTTTTTTATTCTCATCCTCTTCCTCTGCACTTTGCTTAAGCTTTTTTTTTCCTCTTGTTTTTTTTTATTTTTATAACTGTTTAAATTGAGCCCTGCATCATCTAAAAGATGGAGATTTTTTAAAGGCGACGTTATGCTCTAGTAATACAATTTATGTTTTTAAACATCTACATTGGTCGCTTTTTGGTAACTTATCAAATCAAGGGAAAAAAGCAGGGCCCCTTTATGCCATGGAACTTTTTTTTCAAGCTTTTATCAAGGAAATTTCGTGGGAGAGTGTTGATTTCTTTCTTTCCTCAGGCAGTTAGATTGATTAATTTCTTTCCGTCTGGGTTGTGCAGCTAATTTCACCCCTTTTCTGTGGCCCGTCACTCTCTGATCCAGTAAATTCCGTCTAATGCTCTTTATTTCTCTTTCTCTCTTCATTTCTTATACGTTCTTTAAAAAGGATAGAACAGAATCTTGCTGTAATGAAACTCTATCTATGGCGTCTATCAATCGAAAATAATTTTTCCTTCTCGCTGTTTGTCTTTGTCTCTTTCTCTTCCCCCATCCTCATCTACTCACTGGCTGACTGTTTGTCTCTTTTTCTTCTCTTTTCTTTTTACATCGACCTTTTTGACTGAGTCTCTAATCCCTCCTCTCTCCCTCTCCCTTTGTCTATATCTCTCTCTGTCCTTCTATCAGTTTCTCTGTGTGTGTGTCTGTCTCTCCCTCTCTCCATCTTTTTCATGTATCGCTCAAATTTTCGAGCTTATCCACCTATTCATCTGTCTGCTTATTTATCGAAAAATTTAATAGTATATAAATCTCTTACTTGTCAATTTATGTAATTGTTCAGTTACCAAAATATTTCATTATCTCCTACTTTGTTAGGCCTTTTATGTGTGTGAAATATATATGAAACAATCATTTTTGGTCTCTAATGTCTTTTAGCACACAAAATGGAAAACTTCCAAGTTAGCACAGATTGCAGGAAACGAAGTGTTCAAATTCCATAACATCGTTTCCTATTTCATATGCTTTCATATTGAAGGTCATGAAAGCCTCGTTCGCTTTAATTGGGTGTCGGAAATGTTGAGTAAAGAGTGAACAACATGCAGTATTATGTGGTAAAACTTCTATTTCAAAGAAGAAATATAGCTTTATGTTTATTTTGGTTATGATTGTTCTGTTTTTGGTATGGTTTTACGCAATACGAGCATGGCAAGAAGTAATGACTTGCTCCTAGCAGAATAGAGAAATCCAATCGTCCAGGCATAATTATGGTTATGAAGGGACTGATGAGATATAACTTACAATAAAGTCTCTGGAGAGAGAGAGAGAGAGAGAGAGAGAGAGAGAGAGAGAGAGAGAGAGAGAGAGAGAGAGAGAGAGAGAGAGAGAAAATGGAGTAATTTTCTAGGTTAATTAAGGCGATCGTTGTCAGGCAGCTAACATCCTGCTCCGGTTAGATCTCTGCTTAAATCGATAGTTCACAAGTCTTGTGTTCGAAGTTTGTTCAATACCTATAAGGAAGCCATTATTTCTTGTATAAACATTGCAGAGATCCTTACGGTCCCTTTCTTTTAATTTTTTTTCCTCTTTACTTCGCTTCGGCTCCCTTCAGCATTTCAGCTATTCTCTCTCACCGTGTTTGTTACTTTGTTAATGCATGTCTTTGTCCCTTCATGTGTTTGTCCGTCTGTTCCCCCCCCCCTTTTTTTTCCCCTCTGTCTCTCGCTCTCTCTCTCTCTGAACCTCTCCTGGTTCTTCCTCTATAACCCTCACTCTCTTTGTTCTAAAACTCATATCACCACCTTTTGAAATGCCTCCTCCCTCTTTCACTCACTCTCTCTCTCTCTCTCTCTCTCTCTCTATATATATATATATATATATATATATATATATATATATATATATATATATATATATATATATATATATATATATATCTCCATCTCTCTCTCATTCTTTCTCTTTCTTTCTGTTTTTTTTTTTTATGATCGTATTCATTGAAGAGACTTGAGAGGTGTTCTATTAGTTATTATGAGTAATCCTACACTGAGAACTGATCTAGGTTTTTAAAAAATGGCACTGAATTACCATTGTTTTTCTTTATATCTTGAAATGTGCTATGTTTGCGACTGACTGTATATTTTTCTTTCGAGGGCAAGAAACTATCTATGTATCATTGTTAAAGAAGAGACTTAGATACGATTTACATGGTTAAGCAGACGAGTTTGGATGGGTGTTATTTTAACCTCAAATGCTTGGTACTCGGTCGAGATTGAGAGTCTCATTAAAAGTGGCCTCATTTTGGATCCAACTCCAAAATCTCTTTTTTTTTTTTTTTTGGTCAAATTGGGAAGCACTTAAACAGTTCACAGTAGTGATGTTAAAGCATGCATTATCAAGATTTCTTTTTTATTATGCTGTCGTGGAAAACGTGCTCCACTTAGAAAGCAATGCTCCTATTTTAATCATAATTGTATTGATCTAGTTTCAAGCTGTCGTTGCTTGTATGTTTTACGCCGATGCTTTTTTCTATAGAGTTGAGCGAAATAAGGGTATAATTTGCAAGTGGGATAAAGAGATAGCTAAAAGTAATGACAGTCTCTGATAGAGACAGAAAGTATGAGGATAGAGCTTAGGTAATAATTGGCTTCCAAAGATTGGAAAGGTCGGGAGTTCAGCATAAAATGACTCAGCAGCGCAGGTTTGCACATGCTATATATGAACGGTGATTATGTGAAAAAAAAATATTTCTGTCGTCGAAATTAATCTAGAACCTACATAGATGTAGAAAAGTAAAGCAAATTTTGTAATTCTTTTTAATGCAACTGTGGGTTTGTTTTTGTTTTTTTTTGTTTTTTTGCTTTGTTTTGTTTTGTTTTTGTTTTTGTTTTTGTTTTGTTTTTTTTATTTTTTTTTAGTTTTTTTTTTTTCGGGGGGGGGGGGGGGGGGGGGGGGGTTGGATTGTAAATTAGCATGCCGAAAAATGAGTGATAAATACCAGAGTTAGTTTTCAAGCTGTTGTTTCCTTTTTTATTTTTATTCTATACATGAGAGACTTAGGACATGTATATTAGATCCCTTTTGCCCTCCCCAAACCATTTTCTTTCCATTTTTTTTTAACCATTCTTTGGACGAAGCAGCATTTTTAGACCACGTGTGTCAAATCTGAAATTGAAGGGGCATTGCTTGTTATCTCTATCGATTCAAGCTTTTTTTCTGACTTGCTCTTTTAGCTGTAGCATATCTTGTCCATTGGTTTTTTTAAGTGCCAGGCCGAGGTTTGATTGACATTACAGACATCGCTGGAATTCAGTACAGAGCCATTAAGAGCTATCAGCAAGCGTGGTGAGGAGAGAAATTTAGGCTGACTCTTGTTGTTGAGAACTGAAATCAATCAGTAGGACTTTGCGATTAATTTTCTAAAACTCCTAATTTATGATCTATTCCCCCCGCCCCTCTCTCTCTCTCTCTCTCTCTCTCTCTCTCTCTCTCTCTCTCTCTCTCTCTCTCTCTCTCTCTCTCTCTCTCTCTCTCTCCCTCTCTCTCTCTCTGTGTTTGTCTCTCTCTCTCGCTCTCTCTCTTTCTCTCATCCCATCTTGTCTTGCTTTTCCCACCGCACTCCTATCGTCCAATGGTTGTCTCCTCCTTAGATCAGTACTTCTTTGTATCCTGACTTAAAAGTATACTGTATGTTAACCTTCCCTCACTTGGGTGAAAAGGGCACGGGTCATCCTTTGTTCAGTTTACCGAGTTTTGCCGATCATGAGAATTATTGGCATGTTGGTAGTGTCACCTGGTCTTCGGCTCAAACAACGCCAGCAATTAATAGAGGGAGAATAGCAGTTGCGCTTCTCATTGTTTGGTTGTTGTTACAACTGTTTTATAATTTTCTAATCTTTATTGCTTAGCCTACACAAGCAAATTTTCCCTAAAAATATTTTATGACGCTCTCGGATTTCTGTCAAGAGAAGGTTATGACATGTTGGATAGGTTCCGACCCTTTAACGACATGATCCAAATAGGACCCGAACATGTGGACTTTATGGTCCATCCAATGAATCCATCATGCGCCCTCTTCAAATGTATTTTTGTTCTTCAAACATTGGATTTAATAGACGCGCAATGCATGAATCAGGACAAAATTATTCTGATCAGTCGAGGAGCCTTGAATTTATCGAAGAACCCTCGTCACGTAATAAATGTACAATGAGCCAGTCTGCGACTAGCATAATAGGCCTTGTAATCGATTGTTATGGCACACTTTACGGTCAGCTTGCTGAAATACAACACCCATGTTGAACCGGCGAATCTACTTGTGGAGCGAAATTTTCCTCGCCCTAATCACTCTGTTACTGATTCCCACACCGCCCCATACAGCGAAAATCAAGGAAAGGAACGGTCTATATATGAAAAGATTAGTCGGTTAAATTTATAGAGTCTAAATCTTTCTACAAACTTTATTACAATTTAGGTTTAAATATATATTAGCAGCAATGAATTCGTAAACTTTTGGGTTCTTTTGTCTCTGAGTTCTTAGCTTCTATTGCGCGTTCTAAAAGATCTGTTGGAAGATTAGGAAAACAAATTTATCTGAATTCCCATGTTGTATGATCGGCGCACCTTAGCGTCGTGAATGTTTTCCCTATCATGAATTTTTCAACGATCACGATGCACACACAATGACTTTTCTTACTTTTTGGGTTGAAAATTGAATCAGATGATTGAAACAAGAAGTTTGATAAATTTATCTCTACTTTATGATTATATGGACGAAATTGACAGTCCGTAGAATTGACTAAAAAATTCAAACAATGCAAGTCATAAGACAATACTTTGTAGACAGAAATTTTGTTTTTGATTCGCTACTCTGACCTTCTTTACTCCAATTAATATATTACAACTCTTTTTGAATTTCATATTACAGAATCTTAAGTTTAAAACTTAATTCTTTCGTCGAACGAAAGTTAACAAATTAAGGTACTCTGGAAGAATGTAAATGTAATAAGAACAAATGTTTTTGTTGCCTAGAACAACGGATATCTAAGCTTTCGTTGATTGTTCCAGCTTTTGAAATGAACTAAAAAGGAAATTTTTGTTACTTTTGGTATTATTAGGTCTAGTATGTAGAATGCTTTGACCGTCACTTCATAAGTGTAGAATATTTTGTTCTGATCTATGGTGTTGGGCTTTTTGAGCAGTAAGCTGCATTTTTAATCTTGACTGCCATGGCGGGGCGAAGAGCGCAAGAAAAAAACGATATACTGTGTCTTCGATCGAAGTTATTCGCAGAGAAATATCTTGTCAATGCACTATCCTAACGTTTTGTGCCTCGAACTGCTTCCCTATAGGCGGAATCTAATAGGATGAGGGATTATTTTCAGCCCCTTTAAAGAAAGGCTGTAAAACCATTAGCTCTTGTAACTTAATTTAGCGCTCAAGAAAAATCCACTCTCGAAATGGTTAGAGCATGTGTTGTTGTTGTTTTTGTATGTGTTTTTTTTTTACTTTTTGAACAAACATTGAAGTTCTTAAGAAAGAAAAACAAATAAACAATGCCGTGGTTTCATAACAAATCATCAAATATTGGGGTGATGATGTTAGTGGTAGTGCTCATGGAGATGTTGGTAGCAGCAGCAGCAACAACAGTAGTAGCAGAAGTCGTAGAGTAGTAGTAGTAGTAGCAGTAGCAGTAGCAGTAGCAGTAGCAGCAGCAGCAGTAGTAGTAGTAGTAGTAGTAGTAGTAGTAGTAGTAGTAGTAGTAGTAGTAGTAGTAGTAGTAGTAGTAGTAGTAGTAGTAGTAGTAGTAGTAGTAGTAGTAGCAGCAGTAGGAGCAGCTTTAGCGGCAGGAACAGTTTATGCTTACGATGTATGTGTGCAATAATGTGTGTTGTCATTGTATTTACGTCTCTGGTGTGTCCTGTGAGATCCTTTGTCATTTTATATGTATTTTTGAACTCGCCCTTATCTTCCGCTTAGTTTCTAGCATTAAGCGTCATTTACTTTGGCTAAACACCAAATAAAGGCGAGTCAAATCCTGGTTTTTTTGGGGGGCCGGAGCTGCTATTTCCAAACCTGAATTATTGATAGGTTGAACAGACGCCTAGTAAAACCCCTATTAACTATGCTACTTTCCATTCCGTCGTGCTAATCTGGCTATTTTCTAAGATTACTATTGGGAGATTTTTTTTTACTAAGTAGATCTGCCAATTATTCTATATTATGTTTCATCTATATTTCTAGTCTAAATGATTTCTTCTTGTGTCTTCTTATTTTCATCTTTATTACTTTCTCTCTCTCTCTCTCTCTCTCTCTCTCTCTCTCTCTCTCTCTCTCTCTCTCTCTCTCTCTCTCTCTCTCTCCCTCTCTCTCTCTCTCTGTCTCACTCTTTATGTATCTATCTCTCCTGTCCTGTTCTATCTCGCTCAGTATTCAACGATCTATACGATTACTTGCCATGTATTTTAGAGGAGTGTCCAATGAGGTAGCATTGCTAAGCCACATCCACACATCCAGGATTTTAACGCAACATAGTACTCAAGCATGCTGAGCGCAGGCCTGTATTCCCTCGTGACGACATTCCTATTGATTTATCATCAATTGAATAGCTGTTTTGGCGAACCCGTTCACAGTCATATGTTTTTATGATGTTTGGTTGACTGTTAATGTATAAGAATACAACATTGCGCATGTGTTTAGAAAGTCAACTTTTTTACGTTTTGTTCGTTTTTTTTTTTATTGCAACACAGCCGAATTAAATAAGAAGAATATCTTGTTTCCAAATTGTGGCCATACGCGCTATCTTTTTCCTAACTCCAATTTACGTTTGTTTCATATTTGGTATCAGACCAGTGCTATTGAACATTCCCAAATAAAAGTGTTATCACTTGGCGTGGTTGTGAGGCTCAAAAAAAAATCACTTATACCGTAGCCTAAATCTTGATTAGAGGTTTAATGCTTCCAGAAAAGGGAGCAATATCCTTGTTTTCCTGGTTATCTCATTCTCTTTACTGTAAATGTCTTGAGAATAGTTTCTGGTTCTTGCTCGTTGGCTATATTGTTCTTTATGATTCATTTCGTTGTGCCCAGAAATAATGACCATCTTCTCCCGAGGGAAATGATTACTCAACATCGCATCTCAGTCTGTTCGATAACTAGAGTGACAAGAGCTTTACCGAAGAATCAAAGATTGAGAGGCTTGATTAAGACAATGGCTTGCAAAGAAAATGAAGCAAATTGTTCCCATGACAAGATTTTTATTGGTTGTAAACGATAAAACAAACCTATTTGATAGAGTCCAGTGGTCAAATGTAAAGAAACTTTTGCCTTTAAAATATCTTTTATAGAACATTATGATTCATGTTCCATGGATTCAGTAAATGCGCAGTAAACTGTTGGATTACTTCAGATCCCTAAAGGAGAAGAAATGCGTGGTAAGTTCGAAACAGATCTATTGAAGTCACGTAGCTAGGGAATAGCTTGATGTAAAGATTTGCGCAGGTATTGAAAGTTACCCTACATTATACTCCCCCTATCGCTGTGAATGTCAAATGTGATCAAATAATCGATTAGGCCCGTTTTGGAGATTTATCAATCTGCTGAAAACCCTGTTTTGCGTGAATTGTATAAAGTTATTGGCCATTGGCCACCATGGCAGAAAAAAAGTAAAACAATCAAAAGGAAAACTTGCAACACCTCAGTGCGAGCACGTAACATAACACTTGTTCCTCATGGCTGCAAGTGGATAATAATCTGAAAGTAAAGTAAACATAAACTTTAATATTGTTATAGTTTTCAGATCGATTTCAAGAAAAGTACTGTTTGCAAAGAATTGATTCCTAGAAGCAGAAGAAAATAAAGGGTGAATGAGATGATATGGCGCTAATATTGACCAATCAATATGCAGTTATTCAAAGGGATCAAATTCTATGGAATTAACTTTGAGGATGGTTGAGACATAAAGCAAAATGTTTTGCATATATATATATATATATATATATATATATATATATATATATATATATATAATTTATCGACAGTTCCCCTGGAAGAGTATTCAAACATGATAATGTTATTTATGGTCACGAGACATTGTATAACTTTCTTGGTAAATCATATGCCGCGGCGTTAGCAAATATCATGAAAATGATTACGCTTTTTCAGAGTTCTTTTCCACCAAGTTGTCTTTTTTTATATATAATGTAACAAAATCTTAAATTGGTCAATCATATAGGCCACCCAGAATTTGTTGATTGAAGGAAACGTGTCAAACATGCCCACACAACCGAAGTAGTTTTACATCTTAATTAATTAAGCAATATTTGTTCCGAGATGATTTTTCGCACGGGCACATTTTATTCAGTTGATGCTGATATTCTTACACAATCGCCGACAGCCAGCTATCAGATGACGCTGTGTCTTCAACAGCTAAGGCGGCCCTTGTTTCTAAAACTGGCCAATCTTGGCACAGCAATCTCCTCTGAGTAGACCCTCGACTCAAAGATGGGTGATTGCCTGATCCCCTTCAAAGAATAGGACATAAAGTGTCTGTGATATTCTTCTGGTATGAAAGCTCGCAGCCCGCACAGCTCTCTTCTCTTCGATTGAAGCTTATGT
>JAWDGP010000593.1:525000-647500 GCA_033675545.1 Elysia crispata | reverse complement strand
ACCGCCCACTTCCCCATGGAGTTAAGGAAAAGTAAAATAACCTGAAGAGAAGAATCTCATAAACATACTGCCGGTATCATAGAAAAATGAATCAGTGCAGGAACAGAATGAAACCAGGAAAAACGACTTGCTAAGGTAACAGGTAAGAATAACTTATTTTTCAATAAGACTTCATATTATAAACAAGGAAGCTGCTTTTGAGAATAAGCTTAAATCACTAGGAGGTCTATACTTAAAGTGCATTTTGTGCATGAGAAAAAATAGAGAAAAGCTTACTTTAAAAACCTGGTAACAAAACGGCGATGGACATAGAAGAATGCTTAGCTCTCGGCTAGTGCCAAAAACAATTTATCTGTCTTAAAGCGTGAAACTTGCTCGTATTGATCAGAAAAATAAACAATAAAGCTACGTCAGTCGACAAAGTAGATGTTAGACAGTACGCCATTCCTGTTCATAAAACTTGTGAGATGGGGACGGCGGATACTGTTAGTAACAAGGAGAATCGAGATTCCCATACAATCATACTCATACATCAGGCTCTGAGGATTGTGTGCAAGACAGCAGCCTACTGTAAAAATGCCGAAGCTTGAATCGTCACAACATCCAATTGTGGGATGCTCCCTCTGCCCTTCTATCACTTTACAGCGACGTTCTTTGTCAAAATAACATGAGTTTTGTTTCGTTTTTGACTGGATGGAGCATCGCATCGGTTTGAATTGTTAAGTATCCAGAACGGCCTAAAGCTCTGACTTGCTTGCATTTTAAACTACGATTTAATTTCTGATGAGCTTTGAAAATAAAAAAAAAATGAGAAAAAGTCTTGTAAAAAGCATAATGAATACTTCGATGTCCCAAACAATCAAGGTTCAACAACCACAGAAGCTTGAGTATTCTCCCCGTGATTAGGTTTTGAGTTGTGAAGTTGTTTGAGCGCGGAATCAGCATGTCCTCATTTTTGTTGCTGTTGTTGGTGTTGTTAAAATCTGTCATCATCTGGCCTAGCTTGGCTGGCAATATCCCTGAACATGAAAGAGTTGAGAGACGTCACGATGAGAAGCCTCCACAGTTAACAAGCAGGGCAACGACATAGCAAAGGGTTTCGAAAAATAGAGAAATACAGAAAGCAGTTTCTAGAAGCTGGCGTAGAATCATTTTCCATGGTCCGATGTTTGATTTATTAGAATATTTTACTTTTTTCCCCATCTTCTCCCTGCATCTGCCTTTAGAAAAGAAAATCTTCTCTCTCTCTCTCTCTCTCTCTCTCTCTCTCTCTCTCTCTCTCTCTCTCTCTCTCTCTCTCTCTCTCTCTCTCTATCTATCTCTCTCTCTCTCCCGGATCCCCCGCGAGCCATGAGATGAAACTAGCTCGTGGTGAAGATTTTTTCCCCAACGCTAATATCAACGTGTCAAGATCCGAATCGAAAAATTTAATTCCAATTCAAACGCAGAACAACATTATATGATACATGTATTTGTTACCATTTGTTCAGTAATCATAATATATTTTTTATACCCTAAGTTGATTAGAAAACTTTGGTTTTCCTATCCACTGTAAATTAGAGAGCATTTTTAAATAGGTATCCAATTGATTCTTTATCTCAACGGAGTGCAGCTAATTATTTTCACCGTCGCTCGGGAGAAGACCTGGATCTAATATTTTTAAAAGAGCTATTGATCTCATAAAAAAAGAAAAGATTAGAATTTTCCCATAAATAAAATAATTTTCATGGCGTCGATTTTGAAAATAATGTTAACAATATTACTTTTTTCCGCTATAACCTTTTGCAACTTTTGTTACATAGTGAGTCAAAGCTTACTGAAATTTAAATTAAAAAAAAATCTACTATATGATTCGTCAATTTTATATAAGCTTGGTCTATCCAGGATTTGTTGAAATATTGATAAATAAAAAAGTTATTCAACATTTAAAAAAAAGAGAAAAGAAAAATACAAAAACAACAAGTCAATGGCGGTTCCAAGCTCTTTGCACACAACACCATGAAATAATTTATTCAGACCGACTGGTGGCAGTTGAGGAATAAACCAAACCGAGATACTTGACAAGGACTTGCTAATTTTGTAAAAATCTCAATTATTTACAAATCCTTTTGAACTGTTATTGGGTTATTAGGTGCGAATAAATGGGCAGCTATCCTCTGATTCGACGTGAAGTAAGATGCCTCAAGATGGTATTTATAGTGAGGGGAAACGATACCCTAATCAAGATGTACGGCCCAGCACAAGCACACATTCGCATTTTACACCCAAATTCTATAAAAGATCTAAAATATGATTCTTTTACAATATAAAAAATTTTTGCCAACCTTTTTGGGAAGATTTCATGATGATTAATATTGATAAGTTAAACTTTTAAAGATTATTTTTATTTCTCGACAAGATCTAGAATCGAGCTAGATCTAAATCTCAGTTTGAGCACTGGGTAAAGCTCTCTTCTGTTATCATGGCATCTAGGTATCGGCAGGTGCGCAGAGAATAAGGCAGGAAAATTTCATTGAAGGAAGTTAAGAAGCCATTGTTCGTACCCACACAGATCTTTTAATACATTGAAAAAGTACAAAATTAATTGTTTCCCCGTTTTAGGAGAGAGACAACTTATTGAAAAAAAGGAAGAAAAGTCACATTTATAGCTATCAAGCCACATATGCACATTAAGCAAAAAAGGCTGGGTAGTTTTCATGAAAAATCATTGATGAAGCCCAGCGATGTTTTTGTTTCCTCAAATTAATAAAGCGTCAACTGTGATCAACATAAATTCCTAAATTATGCTTTGCAGGCTTATACAATTTCATTTACTTTTTCAAGCAATAAGTATTGTTTTGTATCAAATACACCCAAAGGAATACAAACACCGTGTCTAAAACGGATCTGCCGCTTCATGCTCACCAAATTGGTAGGAATATATATATATATATATATATATATATATATATATATATATATATATATATATATAGATAGATATAGATATAGAAGATCTTACTTTAAATTCTCTTCATACGACACAGGTGTTTCAAGGGGAGGACAAGGGTGTCGCTTGACCTCCGCTTATATATATACATATATATATATATATATATATATAATTTACATATACAAAAAAAAAATCAATAAAGAACCCCCCCTTGCCACCAGCATATTTTTCTGAAAAAAAAAACAACAAACACCCAAAAACTATAGCGAATGTATAATGTTGATTTCCAAGATTGCAAAAGCAAGAACAAAATCGACGCGTTAAACTTTTTAAAAATACTTTGTACTTTGTACTTATTTACTCTCAATTTAAGGCCTATGATGCTCTGATCATTTTTTTTCTTTAAAAAGGTTTGTTCCTTTTTTTTTGTTTTTGTTTTTTGACAAGTTGCTTGCAATATATTTTTAAAAGCAATCCCCCCCCCCCCCCCCAAAAAAAAAAAAAAACAACAACAAACAAACAAAACAAAACAAAACAAAACCAAAAAACAAACAAAAAAAAAGAAAAGAAAAAAACAACAACAACAACACACGCACACAAACAAAATTGCTGCTACGAAAGACATGAATGCTTTTGTGCATGCTGTTTGGATGTTTGTTGTATGCGGATATCCCATTACTACACCAGGAAAATTGTTCAATTCTGATTTTTTTTTCTTTCTTACTTTCTTTTTTTCGTAACTCCTGCAATCTGATTTCTATTGATTAGTAGTAGTGAAAAGAAGGGAGGGAAGAACAAAAACTTATACAGAAAAATCTTTTCTCAAAATGTCTTAAGCATGAGCTCCTCGCGGCTGAAATGCAATTATTTTGTTGAAAAAGGGGGCGGGACAGAATTGTGTCTTTGACAAATGCGGTCCTCGTTTTTTTTTTTCCCGAGCAAAGAAATCAAACTGACTCTGTTTGCTTGGGAACTGGTAGTCCGCAGCTAGCAGTAGAAGCTACTAACTTTGCCCTTGTCGATTCATTTCTGTAACCCGAAGTGTTTACAGTCACTTAGAAGAGCCAGGACAGCACATCCCGTGATTTGTATTTTGAACGTTTCTTTACTGTTACAGGAGTCCCTGTTTTTTAATAACGAGAAATAATAGCAAAAATCGTTTAACTGTCCTCTGTGTTTTGCATTTCTATTAGATTTCAATAAAATTTAGCTTTCATTCGTCAAAGCATAAGTAAAACAAAATATACAAGTAATGCACTGAAGATGTTAACGTTTTAACAATTTAAAATCCTGCATGTGCATTTTGTGCCAAACCTAATTTTTTTTTGTATTTTACTTTGTGACATAAAAAAAATAATCAATTAAATTTTTCTTTTTTTCCAATAACACTGCTGGTCGAAAATTTGTGAACATCAACAGAGACTAGATTTAGAGCGTTTTTTAGAATGAACATTCAATAAATTTTGAGGCTTGGAATACTGAAAGCAACACCTGATATAGAGCAGCAGACCTATATCTTTGAAGCTAAGACAACCAGATTCTGGGCCAGATGTTGAGTGAAGAAGCACAGCACATTTAGGACTGGAGAATCTCCACACTTAGAGCTTAAAAACTACAACTGTAGAGCAGATATCACGATATTGACGCTAAGGATCGCCAAAATTCGAGTCTAGGACAATCAGGACAAGTAACCGCTGAATGAAATACCTCTAGCTGGAATGTGTTACTAACGTATTTGATGCTCTTCAAAAACTGTCATGCGCTTTCCAGAAAATCTCAAATATATGAAATAATCTTTTCATGAGCCTGGCCAAAGTCAGATCGTCGACATCTAGACGGTCAAAGATTTTGGAAAGGGTTTTACTGTTTCATGCAATGAACTTTAACCGAATTTCAAACAAATTTTCAACCAAAGAAAGAAACCCGCTTATAAGTCTTTTACAGAAATTCGGACTTGGGATTTGACCACACAAGTTTTCTGAAAGAAAAACCAAAAATTTTTTTGTAATGCTAAGTAAGAGGAAGAAATCACTTGAGTTTCAAAAACGACTGGAATCCAGAAAGCAATTCAGTTTGAATTACTTCCTCCAAAGACTGTACCTAAGAAATTCTCTCGCTGTCTCTCTCCCTCCCTCTCTCTCTCTCTCTCTCTCTCTCTCTCTCTCTCTCTCTCTCTCTCTCTCTCTCTCTCTCTCTCTGTGTCTCACTGTCTGTCTGTCTGCCTGTATCTCTCTCTCTCTCTCTCTTTCTATCTATCTCTCCCTTTTTTCTTCCATACTCAAAACTATCTCTCATAAATTCTGTGTTTTCTAATGTTACATAGTCAATGAGATTTCTACGAACTAAACCACACATATTTTAACCTTTGCTAGAGGCAGCATTTTTTAAAATTATAAATTCAACGACAAATAACATTAAGAGAGCGACATTTTTATAAAATATTCTCAGGTTGATGTGATAGTAAGAAATGCTGGGCCCGAGAGAAGAATTCAACATTAAAATTTTGATGATAAGCTGGTCACCGTGGTACATCCAACTGTGACAGTTTGCAAGATGACCGAATTTTAAATTCCAATGCAATATAGCAAGTAAGACCAACTTAGAGAAAGAAGTCCAAAAAGACAAAAACTGTTTTGTTTTAATTTCATTTCCCTTTCAAATGGCAGTAAATGAGTGATCGTTTGAAGTGGACTAACCCTCTGAGGGTTTTGGTGCTTTGACGTTTCGTTAATATTTGATGACGTTTCGAAAGTGTCACGCAAGAGCGCCATTGAGGTGAAAAGGCGAATTATTACAGCGAAGTTTTGTACACTGTGTCGTGAGCCTCAAGAATTGATGGAAAGACATTGACCTACTCAAATATGAATCCATTCACATATCAATCAATAAGACAACTTTACAAAGGTATCAGTGACATTATAATAAATATTTAAGTATAAGGCATAAAATTCACCAATTTTGGTATAATATAGATTATTAGATGGCAGTTCAGAAGCTATGAAGTCCGAGAAAACTCGAAACTTTCAACATTTATTGAAGCGATAAGATATAAACAGTATGTGGAAGGTGGACACGAAGACACGATATCATTCTGTCGTATGTGAACCAAAGAGAGATTAGTTTTGGCGATCCAATTATATATATATATATATATATATATATATATATATATATATATATATATATATATATATATAAATGGAATCCAGAGAGCAAACACGTTAGCTCGTAGAAAGGGCACAGGTGGTTGGGTGTTATGGCTATCCGTTTTTAGCCTAGAAACAATTACATTAAGTGTCTGGCATCGAATCTTCTAAGAATGTTCGAATTTATTCTGTTTTTCCTTTTCTTTCTTTTTGTTTTACCTCTTTTTCACATTGCATTCAGTACGAATATTGTAACTTTGTAACAAGATTTAGTTTAAACCAATTTTAATACAAAAATTAGGCCTACTTCTTGTGCCTATCCGTGAGTGTCTAAGTTCCGTTATTTGCCGTCATGCCTGTGTTATTTTTAATACAAACTTCCCAAAACTTAAGTGAAAAATCGATGAAACAAGTTAATTCAAAAGAATATAAATTTTTTTTTCATGAAAATCTTAAGGAAGAGGTTGTCGTTAGAATTAAGTTTCAACAGTCCGATAATTAGATAAATTATTTAAATCATGGGACTTGTTATTTAATTAGTGTAGAAAAAGAATGGCACACATTAATTAAAGTTTCAAATCACGGAAAATTATACTAGGATTACCTATTACTTTACAGACCATTGAGTTAGGAATTCTATTGCTTTTAAAAGTGCAATGTTCTCAAAGAAATAGATGAACCTAATAAACAGTATTGGAGGGTAAGGAAGGAAACAGTCTCTATTTAACAGGCTGTAAAACAATCAAAACACACTCACAGATTGCAGTAACATTATTACTGTTATCAAATTATTTAGAGTAAAAAATTTTAAATTTAAAACTCCCGTTATAATAATTATGTCCAAGTTTATTCGCAGCATCAATAAATCTGTTCTAAAGATTTGATGAAATATCATCAAAATTGAGAAAGGTGGAATGCGATAACAGACATACGCACACTATAAATTTATCAGAATTACCATCAATAGCGGTAATAAACGCTTTACGACCTTCATTTAGGGTAGTGGTGTTTTTGCTGTAAAATAAGTGAGATTTCTAACACGGTGCCAAATTATGGCCATTTTCTTTGTGTATAACGCGTGTAACATTTCATGAAAAATTTAGTGCTTCTTAAGGAACCTTTAAAATGGAGGACATTTATTCAATGAAGAAATCGGCTGGACTCAAGACCATAAAAAGGAGCATCTTGGAGGAATTGGTATAAAAAAGGCCATACATAAATACCCTCTGATTGGATTTATACAAATACAGCTAGTATGATTCTGTCTAAAGTACAGCTGCGTTTTCTTTGTGTGTGTAGCCACTATAACTGAATCCGTCGATCTTCACAAAAAGTTTTACTCCGGCCGCGTCATTTTGTAAGATTTACTGAAAAACAAGACCATAAAAGCCAAACCTACCTTGTTCTTAAATTGGATTTATCCCCTGAGATAGATCATGGAATCTTACAGCAACAATGCGGTGAAAATTCTGTCTTAATCACACCTCTTCTTCCGTTGTCTGAACAGTCACAAAAACTGTTCGGCATAAATATGTCAATTTTCACGAAGTTTTATCCGCACCATCTTGTAGGAATTGCTGAAAAGTCAAATCCACCTTGCTCTCTGATTGGTTAGTGTCTCCTTACATATTTCGTGGATTCTTAGATGAACAATACAGCCATAATACTGTCTAAAGGATAACTGGTCTCTTGATGTGTGTACAGTATTTACAATAATATTGTGAGATATAAATCTGTCAACCTACTAAATTTTTATTCTCTATAAACGCAATTGAATTCTTGTTCGTCAACCGAATCCAAAATGAAAACAATTTACACATATCAGCCCTTCCCAGCTTTAGCGCCTATTAAGAAATTTAGAACATTGATTTACATAAGTATAATTTGGGACAATGGGCTAATTGGGATAATGTCCTGCAGAAATCCCCCACATGGAATGAGATCTGGCACATGGCGCCACTTCGGATCAGCTTTCTCATCAGATCAGTGTACGATCTCCTGCCCTCAAACGCAAATCTGGTACGGTGGGGAAAGAAAGAGGACCCCACTTGTCAGCTATGCCAAGGCAGACAGACCACAGAGCATGTCTTGAGCTCTTGCAAAATCGCCCTCTCACAGGGGCGATACACATGAAGGCATAACATAGTGCTTCAGGAACTTGCCGCAATCATAAGCACGGCTAAAGGAGAGAATACGCTCGCTAATATCAACGCGTTGATATTCACAACAGAGGGAGGCGCTAAGTCATGGCACGGAAGGCCGGTGAGGACAACAAACCAGATAAAATGCCTTCTAGACGGCTGTGATGACTGGGATGTTTCAGCAGATCTTCCAGAATGGGACAGTCACCCCAGTATAATCAAAGAAACGAGATTAAGGCCTGATATCGTGATCCATTCAACTTCCACACAACAATTGATCATGGTGGAGCTAACAGTACCATATGAAAACAGGATGGAAGAGGCCCACATCTACAAAAGAGAGAAATACATGAAACTGACCGAAGAGCTAGAAAATGCCGGCTACAAAGCTGTGGTGATGCCCGTTGAAGTTGGTGCCAGAGGATTCCTAGGATCATCAGTCTACGACCTTCTGACTAAACTTTCAATATGTGGCAACAAAAGAACAAAAGCTCTAAAGTCACTAGCGGAAATAGCCGAAAAATAGTTTCCGGTGGATCTGGAGCAGGAGAAATGAGAGGTTCCTTCATAAGGATTAAAAATGCTCTAACCATCGCAGGACAATTTGGCGAAGTGGTATAGCGCCGGGATCAGCAATCCATCAATAGATGAGGGTATGGGTTCGAATCCTGGCGCTGTGAGAAAAAAAAAAAAAAAGACACCTGGAAGTCATGACCTGGGTGTGGCCCGGCCCCCTTAGAGTGTCAGAAGTTCAGGGCCGAAACACTTGCTACAAGGGGGGTCTCTTCTCTGAAGGCTCCCTGTTATCTAGCTCCCCAATAAGTTTCTACCTACTAAATTTATAAGTTGAAGGAAAGCTGAGGTTGTTTCTTAGTTGTTTCTTTCAGGTATTAATGGGCAACTGTAAGGCTCTGAGCATTGGAAATAAGCTGAATGCAATTTTGAATGTTTGTCTTCATTAGTGTTGACAATATTGCTTAAATTACAAAGGAAGTTTAGGACTTATATGTGTAAGTTTAAAATTGATTCTAGATCCAGTTATTTCCCACATCAAACCTTCTTATATCCCCCTTCTCTCCTCATCCCCATAATGAAAAATACCCTGTGGCTTGGATGAAAAAAAAATTCTAAAAATTTAGCACTAGATCACTTAAATGGGTGAGAAAATAAAAATCGTAAAAAAAAAAAAATGTTATTAAGCATTCCGACTCAAAATTGCAGTTATCAAAGTCGTAATTATTAAATCACCATATGAGTTAATTCTGCACTAAGAAATTTCATTTGAGATACATTACATTTGATTTATAAAACATTGTGGCACGTATCTTGGCATTGGCCTCATTAGCCATTAAAACAAATCGCATATTGCAGCCTAAAGACAACACGTACAACTATGAACAAACATACAATAGGCTTCTATTAATGCAGATGGAAAGCAAAGGTTAGAGGAGTAGTCAACAATTAATACATTAAGCATATTGACAAGATAACACAAACAATGCTAATGAGACCAGTTACGTGAAACGATTAACTTCGTTGCAGTGTCGGAGAAGCCGTGGTCAGGGCCAGCTAAATTGCACCAGGGAGGAAAACGTCTTGTTACTCATGACGTTTGCTTCAAATTTAACATTTGTTGAAGTAGCTCATTATGACAGCATGCACAAAAAAGTGTAAACGTAAGTGTTGCAGATAAATTAGTTCTCGTAGTAGCAGCTTGCGTAAGTCTGAACATTTTTTTTCTTTCTTTTTTTTTTCGGAACATTGACGCTCTAGTTCAGTTGTAAATGCGCTTAAAATCTACATAATGGCTTTAAACTAAGAATGGTTTTGTATAGGGCAAACTAAAAGCAAAACAAAACAAGAGCAAATAAAATAAGTACATCAAATTGTTTGAGAATCTACTGTTTCATAATTTCGATGGTTACAGTTTTATTTATACCTGTATGATTATTCATAATTTAAAGAAAGTTTCTATTTTAAGGCGATCCCACCAAGACCTAATTAGATCAAGTGGTGGTGACCAGACTGATAAATGAGTCCACTGGACGACTGAAAGGAAATCGCTGGAGTCTGTTGTGAGGGGAAAAAATGTCCACCATGGCTCTAAAAAGGGAAACTTAATTTGTCAGCCGGCATGGATGACATAAAGTATTACCAAGAGAGAGTGATGGGGCATTGCAAACGGTGATTAGTGAAAATCAGAAACAGAGAGAGGGAAAATTGAGGACGTGAAGGGAAAGAAAAGACGGAGGAAAAATGAGGATAAAAAGAGCGAGAGTGTGTGTGTGAGATAGATAGATAGATAGATAGAGATAGATAGAGATAGAGAGATAGAGAGAGAGAGAGAGAGAGAGAGAGAGAGAGAGAGAGAGAGAGAGAGAGAGAGAGAGAGAGAGAGAGAGAGAGAGAGAGAGAGAGAGAGAGAGCTAGAGAGAAAGACAGACAAAAGACTGACAAACACTTGTAACAGACAGATAGACCGAGAGACACACTAGAGACGGGGCGAAAGAGAGGCGTTGGCAGACTTAATGGCTCCCATTAAGTAACGACTTCCGGTTTTCATTTTCATTTGATCTAAGAAAGTTATGCATAAGAAAACCGTTTTGAGTTTCAAAATACAATCAGCCTGTTTTAAAAGAATAAAATCAGAAACGATCTTATTTCGAATAAATAACCGCGCCAATGTTACGTGCGTATGTATCATACCTTTTCTTTCAACAATTGCCACAAATATTTTATTATCTATGTTAACATTCTTAACGTTCTTCTTGATTAAAAAAAATTACAATCATTTTTACATTTCTTCTCCTCCTCCTCCTCCTCCTCCTCCTCCTCCTCCTCCTTCTTCTTCTTCTTCTTCTTCTTCTTCTTCTTCTTCTTCTTCTTCTTCTTCTTCTTCTTCTTCTTCTTCTTCTTCTTCTTCTTCTTCTTCTTCTTCTTCTTCTTCTTCTTCTTCTTCTTCTTCTCCTCCTTCTTCTTCCTGGTCTTCCTTTCTTTTCTTCTTCTTCTTGCTCTACAAGAACTGCTGCAACTGCTTCTATTACTACTACTACTACTACTACTACTACTACTACTACTACTACTACTACTACTACTACTACTACTACTACTACTACTACTACTACTACTACTACTACTATAACTACTACTACTACTACTACTACTACTACTACTACTACTACTACTACTACTACTACTACTACTACTACTACTACTACTACTACTACTACTACTACTACTACTACTACCACTACTACTACTACTGCTAATACTGTTACTACTACTAGCCAACTACTGCTACTACTACTTCTATTACTACTACAATGACTTCTTCTATACTACATCTAACATGAAATGAAAATTACCACTTCTTGTTCACGAACACGTTTTGAGACAGTAAAAGAAAATATAGCCACTTAACCGTTTAAAAAAAAAATCTCGCAGAAAGTATAATGGAAGAATTAAAATACTCTGGATCAGCATAGAAAGAAAGTGCGATCCCTTCTTTTTTTGCGTCACTAAAATCTTATTTCAATTTTATATTAAAACAGATTTACATAAAACGTGTTGTAGAGCTCTCTTGCTACACGCTAAACATACTAAGTCTTTGTAAGAGGTGATACTTCTTTTACTATGTTACCTGCCTAAAGGGTTTATTTAGGATAATTGTCTTCTCGTGACCTCATCAAGAAAGAAAAAAAAATGGTCGGGATTTTCTTGTCAGCTGACCGTACTAAATAAATTGCAATGTTCTTCATGATAACATGGTAACAAAGGCCTGAACATAGGAGAGAAGCTGAATTTAACGTTGAATTTTAATAATGTAAAGCTCGTGAAAAAAAATAGTTTTTCAGATAATATAATACTCTTTTACTGAATATACAGGGTGCCTTTCAAATGACCAGGATAAAGTGACAAAAATCTCATTTCAAACGTTTCCCAGTGAAATGGCCTTAAACCCAGAAATCACTTTGGTCTTGTAGAAATATCCGTTACCGGATACGCCCCTATTTGTGTCATTAGTGCAAACATTGATTGTTATTTCAACATTTTGCGATCCGGTTGTTAAGAAATATGAAACAGATCGGTAACGGATTTGCAAGGATGAAATGGTAGATTAAATTTGCATCTTTCAGGGTGGAGAAAGCATACGGTTAAAACGACGGCACTGCACAGACTTAAAATATCCGTGGCACTTTCTACTTCATAGTCCAGCACTGCAACTTCACAATTTTAATTAAGTGAGCCCAAATTCAGGCAAGGCAAGGCAGCTTTGATTAGATGAAATCCCAGGGTCAATCAAAGACATCGAGTTTTACTCTATCGTGTAATTAGTTCTAACGAGGCTAAAATTTGAAATTTAATTGATAAAAGAATAAAAAACCCAGTCATCAGAAGGATAATGATGATCTGCCTGCTGTATAACCATTGAAGGTTTAAGAAAAATACATCGTTTTAAATAGCTATAAATATGAATATGAAAATAACGATGTAGAAATGAATGCAAGAAAATCAATATCGCAGCTAGGCTTACCAGTTTAGAGAAAACAAAGAGCAAATTAGTTCGTTTTAACTTTTAATGTGGGGGTGCCATGAATTGTCTGACTGACTAATTTAGTAACTAGGCCTTCAATTTTCTTTTTTTTTTTTTTTGTATTATTTTTGGAGTTGAAATTCTAATCTATGAATTAGGTTCTCATTACAGTTTAAAGTTTTAGTGCTATTCGTAGCCTATTAGTACAGTTTGGAAAGTAAGAATATGCTTTCACTACCCTTGTTCCTAACATTTTATTTTTACAGCAACTGAGGGATCTCTCTACCTTCCTAAACTTTTCTCTAAACTATAACAATGTTTTTGTAAGTTAAAATAATACATTGATTAAAATAAGTGAAGATAAAGTACATAATAGACGAACATTTATTGCCTTTGAAAAGCATATGAATCTAATGATCCCCTGTATAACCAATTACATTTCTCAACTAAGTCTTTCTTATTGAAGAAAAAAAAAGACTCATTGAGATAAATCAAATTCATATTTTACTTCATATTGTTCTGAGTGAAAATAATAATAACAACAACAACAATAATAATAACAATAAAAATAAAAATAATAATAATAATAATAATAATAATAATAATAATAATAATAATAATAATAATAATAATAATAATAATAATAATAATGATGATGATGATGATGATGATGATGATGATGATGATGATGATGATGATGATAATAATAATAATAATAATAATAATAATAATAATAATAATAATAATAATAATAATAATAATAATAAGTTTTGAAAAATCATAGAGCTACAGTCTTGAAAACTGGAGACACTGCAGCCCTTAAGAAAAAATTCCCCAAAAGAATTCGAGACACACAGAAGAGACAATCCATTCAGCTTTAGGCAAATCTCACGTTGAGCAAACTGCGAGGAAATGTCATTACTAGAATTGTAACTGCACGCTAGGGACGTTGAAGATCAGAACCTTATAAAAGATGCACACTAGAAATGGAGAGGAAAGGAACATTGAAAAGGAAAGCGTAGTGTTTTAAAGGAACTGGTTTCTATTTTTTTTTGTTCTTGTATTTTGTTGGTTTTTACGAAAAAAAAAAAAAAAGATAAATGGAAGTGTGAGAGAGGAAATAATGAAAGAGAAAAAGAGATAGATAGAGAGATTGAGAGAGAAGTGAGTGAGGATTCGAGTGATAGCAAAGAGAACGGGGGAAAGGCAACAGTCACAAAAAGAGAAGAGAGATAGATATATAAATTTAAGAAAAAAGAACGAAAGAATAAGAGAAGGCAGGGAGATACTGAGATGAAGACAGAAATATATTGGGGAAAGAAAAAGAGACAGGAACAAAAAAAAACGAGTCAGAAAGAGATAAAAAATGAAATACAGAAACAGAAAGTAGAGAGGTATAGATAAATATGTAGAGAGAGAAAGATAGATAGATAGATAGATAGATAGATAGATAGATAGAGAGAGAGAGAGAGAGAGAGAGAGAGAGAGAGAGAGAGAGAGAGAGAGAGAGAGAGAGAGAGAGAGAGAGAGAGAGAATACCAGTGAAAGAGAAAAAATTAATAGACAGAATAACGAAGAGAGGAGGAGGAGGAGGAACGAACAGACAGAAAGATAGAGAAATAGAGGCACATGGGACAGTGAAAATCCCCTTGATGACACGGTGATAGGTCATTAACTTGTTAAACATAGCGAATTTGTATGTCACTTCGGCACTAGATCTCGCTGTGTCATTTATCTTTTTCATTTCGCTAGCCTTTCAGGTTTTTTTTTCCCCCCAGCACACAATCTGAATCCAAATCGTAACAAATACAATTCTGAGAAAAAACATTCTGGGCTAGCGTTTTATTGGCGATGCAATTTATTCAAATCTTACGCAAAGCAATAGATCGCTCAGCTGTTTTACTTTTCACGCGACTTGCTAATGATGAGAACATTCAATAACAAACTTTCCTAGCGATGTTGACCAATCTATAAATAAACTGGTCTGCTGCAAAGAGTTGCACTGTTGAAAGTTGTTGCCATGGCGATCAACTCATCTCTTTGCGCTAGCTTGGACCAGCGATCCTATTTTACATAAACTGTGATGGAATTCCGGTGTCTGCAGCGAGGCGAAAGAAATCTAATACCTTATTAAAAATTAAATTGTTCAAATTGCACCTTTTAATATAATTCAGAAATTCAATAAATTTTGAAAAGGAGAGAAGCGGTAATGGCTGGCGCAGTCGAAGCAAACATTTTATATTCCAGGCCCTTTTCTGCTGGAAAGAACTATTCACCATAAATAGTCATGTCTTGGATTTTTTTTTCAGTTTTTAATATTCCTGTTGGTAATATGACATTTTCTTCAGTAAAAAGAAAACCTGCCTGACTTTTTTATTCACATTTCAAATTAAGTTCTTGCTCTTTTCGATAAATGTTCTAAAAATTTTAATGTTTTAAAAGATCAGAATGATAAAATTTAAATCTAAATGTGAGAAAAATGAATCGAGAAGAGAGTATTTTATTAATATTGAAAGAACAATTATTTTGTCCCTCATTTATAAACTTAAATACAGTAACTTTTCTCTCCACACCGACTTCCATAAATAACCAGATAATTCGTAGAATAACCATGGCGTACAGTAATACGATAGTGCATACTTTTGGGCTGTCCATTTTTCAGCCCTACACACTGTTAGGCGGAGATTTGAATTGAGAGAGATATGTGATCGCCTTGTAGTTGATAGGCTCTGTCTAAGAAAGCTGGCACAACCGAAGCATGATTCGATAGACAAGGCTTTCCATCTTTACAATTATGACGCATTTCTTTTGGTTTAATTTTCTGTCCCGTAGACTGTGTTGTGCGGTTTAAAAATAACGTGGCACTGCCAGAAACAGGTTAATTGCGACACAAAAGAGAAGAGTCATGATCATATGAGTTTTTCATTTTTTTTTTTTTATTTTTCCTTTTCAACTGTAACTTGTACTCCATAATCTTTGAAGAGCAATAATCCCGGTTAGGGAAAAAAATAATTAAATAATGTACAAAAATTGTTTCTTCTTAGTTTCATCAATATCTATTTGCGTTATTAGATTGTGTGAGGTACGAGAAGTTGGTTCAGAATATCACAATTCGCATCAGAAGAAAAGGATAAAAGTGGATTGCACGATAAACTTGGTTCAGAAAAAAAAAAAATTGTCGTTTGCGAACTTTTGATGCCGCACTTGGAAACCAACGTTTCCTTCTCATAAAGTCATATAATCAGATGGCCCCCTCACATAAAAAAAAAGTTGGGCTTGTTCTGCTCCACTACTCAATAATCTTTTACTAAAATAAATAAATAAATAAAAGAAGGATACACACACACATTCAATATTTGTAACTAGTAACGTGTTTATAAATAAAACTAACCAGATAAAAAAAAAGAAGGTAAAGCTAAAACAAGTTCAGATTTCGGCCTTTACTCATTACGGTACTATTATTCAAAATTAAATGCCTAATATTATAAAGGACTCGCTTCGTATGTACTGTAAGTGAACCAGTTAAACACCACAACCAATACACAGCATCGCGCGACGCAAGTCTCCCACCCCCCATTGGTCTCACATCCCCACAGTTTCCCTTCTTAAATATTTTTTTTGCCTGCTTATCTTTATTCTCCACTGACCTCGACAACGAAAACAAATTAATTTTGGACAACTAGATTGTATTTTCTTTGTGTTTTGTTCAAGACCGACTGTGCTCTTTGTTTCGGCCTCCACTTGTCCCCACATTGCTCTATCTCGACTATGTCTTCTCTAATTGGGTCCTCGCAGTAGGGACAGAAACTAAAGGCGAAAGTAACGATTTATTTGACGCCAGACACCAGAGCTGGACCGAGGCGTGCCCGGCTGTCCCAGATCCCCCCGTGCCTGGGGCGGCTCTACCCATGATAAAGCACCCAGGATGTGATAATGGACACTCGCCGCTGCTCAATGACTCGGTAACAACTTCTCTTAGAATGAATACCAGCAATGATGACTTGATTTCCCGCATTTTGTGTAAAAATATTCCTAACCTGTAGGCCGGACGATACAGAGAATATTGCGCGATACAAGCTAGTGGATATTACTTCGTAAACTCGGTCTTTTGAATCTTATTATAAACATCTTACTTTAAAATCAAGCGTACGCTCTAAAAGACCCATTCACAATGTTTATTTTTATGTTGTTGATCACTCCTTTCTTTTATCCGCGATCATAAATTTTTCAAACGAAAGTGTGACTTGAATTACCCAGATACAACTTGTTATTCTTAGAAAGCAACACTACGCTTACAATCGGGATTTTCAGAAGGTCCTTCACGTAAAATGGAACGACTGCCGGGTAAAACCAAGCTTTATCGAGCAAGCCATGAAGATAGTAAAAAGCATCGCGCCTTGAATTATTGAATACCTTTTATACTTATAGAAATCGACATTCCACTATTTCTCTCAATCCCTCTTTAAGTCCCTCTTATGATTAAAAAAAAAACTGCATTGCCAAAACAGCTAATTTTAAGAGCAATAATAAACTTGAGCATACAGTTTGACTTGCAAAATAAATACAAAAACAATTCAATTACGCATTGTAAGATACTCGTTATTTCAAGGCAAAATCACACACCCAAAACTTTAAGTTCTTCTAATAACTTTAGCTTAAACACAAGCCTTACAGTTACAATTCAATTCTTTCTATGCCGAGAACATGACTGACCTTCATGAAACATCAAATCATGAAATAAAAAACCCCCATAAAAACAAAACTAAACACTAAAAACCCGAAACATAGCAATACAACACCCACACGGTCCACTCAATATGTAAAACTGTTCTATCTTGTTTACATTAATTTTGCTCACGTCTGTGACTTTCCAAACTACATTGTAGATGCGGATGCATTTCCTATTCTTGTTTATCAATATATCTCGCTGCAGGATGCTCATCCTCTCACACACCTTAGTCAAGCCTAACGAGAAGAACCTTGTCACATTTCCTATTCTTGTTTATCAATATATCTCGCTGCAGGATGCTCATCCTCTCACACACCTTAGTCAAGCCTAACGAGAAGAACCTTGTTACATTTCCTATTCTTGTTTATCAATATATCTCGCTGCAGGATGCTCATCCTCTCACACACCTTAGTCAAGCCTAACGAGAAGAACCTTGTCACATTTCCTATTCTTGTTTATTAATATATATCGCTGCAGGATGCTCATCCTCTCACACACCTTAGTCAAGCCTAATGAGAAGAACCTTGTCACATTTCCTATTCTTGTTTATCAATATATCTCGCTGCAGGATGCTCTTCCTCTCACACACCTTAGTCAAGCCTAATGAGAAGAACCTTGTCACATTTCCTATTCTTGTTTATCAATATATCTCGCTGCAGGATGCTCATCCTCTCACAGTCACACACCTTAGTCAAGCCTAATGAGAAGAACCTTGTCACATTTCCTATTCTTGTTTATCAATATATCTCGCTGCAGGATGCTCATCCTCTCACACACCTTAGTCAAGCCTAATGAGAAGAACCTTGTCACATTTCCTATTCTTGTTTATCAATATATCTCGCTGCAGGATGCTCATCCTCTCACACACCTTAGTCAAGCCTAATGAGAAGAACCTTGTCAAGTTCTTCTACTTTTCAATTTCAGATTCTTAAATATCTATTCGGAGAATATTTTCCTGTAACAAAACAGTCGGCACTGAGTGGAACCATAAATAAACCGCGACTGAGGAGTTTCACCGCCCCAGGACCTCCATTACTTTAAACCATGTTTACTTCTCGTACGCTTCGAACCTAGTATAAGTATTATGAGATTCATTTCTTTAAAACAACTTTTTTATTTTTGATAAATTATCGGATGGAAAATCTGAAAGAACAGACATCATTAGCATTAACTGTTGTTTTTGTTTGTTGATAGCACCTGCGCTTTTCATAAAATTCATGAGTATCATTGTATGATTGGGTCCGATCCCACACTTTCTGTTCGCGAGTTTAGGGCGTCATCTTTTGTTTTGTCCTGCCCGACTGAAGCTTGTTTATTAATGCATTATTAAAAGGCCTGCAGGATAGCAGCTGATTAGAAAACGAAAAACAAGAATTACAATGTCAATACGTCTTACAATACAGCAATCACAAATTGGAAGATTCTCAATGAAATTATCTTTATTTTCAATATGAATTTTTTACCTCAAAGCCATGGCTTATAAAAACTTGCTCTCCTGATAGTTTATTTTCCTTCTAAGATCTGACATAACTAAATAAATCGCTGACGAAAGTAAAGTTTCATTTTACCTCACTGAACAGAAAATTCTTCAAAAGTCATCTTTAAATAATTCTCTAAAGTAATTACAAATGATTTTTTGATGAACAAATTTACGAAACGTTTTTTAAAAAACAAAACTGAAAAAAAAGAAACTGGAATGGACTACCACTACCGGGTCGATGTTGCTGTAAGTCTGTAAAACATAAACAGCAGCTCTCGTCGCATCATTAACTTCATCACTTATGCATGGATAACGAGAAGATTATACGAGGTGAAATTTATTTGATATTGCACATACCTTTAAAAATCCATTTACATTGAAAAATGACAAAGCTATAATATTTTTCAAGACTTATTATAACGCGACTCATAGAAATAAGTTGGCATTTTTGAATAATAGATATTTAAGTACAATGTACAGTAGCAACGTAAATTACCATATAATACAAAGAGCGTCCTGAAAATTTCAGTATAGCGATGAAACTTGACCTATGCCTGGGGAATTATTAAAACCAATTTTTGAATTAAAAAATACGAAATAAAAATTGTTAGAGCCTAATTGCAATACCCTCGTGCATCCCTGGGCGCTGATATTTATTTTTATTAAAATAAAGACTAGAGCTTCATTCTGCTGGTTTTGAATGAAAACGATCCAATCATTGTGGTTACTCAAAAAAAAAAATGAAAAAAATTAATTTGCGCCTATACATGGAGAACTGGATGAGGAGCACAAATGCAATGGGTGTCACTTGTTTCTGGTCCCATCATCAATACAAGCAAAAACAAGAAAAATGTAGGCTGTGATAATCATCACTGAAAAAAGCTCTACAGCCTTCTTATCAAAGTAAGCCTGTCTAAATAATACTGGTTATTCTGTCATCAATGTGAACAAGTAAAGGCACGAAAAGGTATTTTCTTCAGAAAAGAAAACTACAAAGAATTGTATACAGTAAGATATAAATTTCTCTGTCAACAAATGGAACTGAACTTTTGCATTAACGTCATTTGATTGCAGAGCACCCTGTATTTTTCACCAATGACAAGTCAAGAAAAGAATAAAATAATTAAAAACAAAAGACAACATTTTACATGTTGCTTTTACTCCTTGTCCACGTTGCCTGATCAATTGCTGCATCTCTTCATTCATTGAATCAAACTTCATTTTTATCATATACAGGACCATACAGGACGATCGATACACTTTATTTTACTGACACACAATATACTAATACAACTGGTTCAAATAGTTTAACTGTGACCATCTACTAATGTAGAAAACTTTCAACTACAGTCTTTAACATGCTTCCATCATACAGGATCCAGAGGACTCTGTCAGGCACCCCGGAGACTCGCTCACTTCTCTCAGCTCAAGCTGTCCAGCTGTTTTTGGATGGTTTCAAGCTGAAAAAGATGAGAATCGATGTGAAACAAATGACAGAGTGTTGCGAGCGAAAATGATCATTTCCAAGCATTCGTCGAGTTGTTTTAAACAAAATGGGAAGACGGCAATATCATCTTTCATTCAATCTAAAATGAATTAATTTTGTTGAAAGGTTGAAAATGAGATTTAAACAATGCAGTGTCTCATAACTGGAAAATAAAAGGGAGTATATTTTATGCTGTGGGGAGGGAGGGAGAGAGAGAGAGAGAGAGAGAGAGAGAGAGAGAGAGAGAGAGAGAGAGAGAGAGAGAGAGAGAGAGAGAGAGAGAGACAGACAGACAGACAGACAGACAGACAGACAGACAGACAGAGAGCAAGAGAGAGAGAGAAAAAAATAAAAAGAAAGAGAAAGAAAGAGTGAGTGAGAGAATGAGAGAGGAGTGAGTGAGAGAGAGAAAGAAAGAGAGGGAAAGAGAGAGAGAGAGTGAGAGGGATGGAGGGAGAGAGAGAGAGAGAGAGAGAGAGAGAGAGAGAGAGAGAGAGAGAGAGAGAGAGAGAGAGAGAGAGAGAGAGAGAGAGAGAGAGAGAGAGAGAGAGAGAGAGAGTCCTAACACAGTGAATCTGATGATATATTTACATTTCTGTTCCTATCAGGCAAGCACGATATTTTGTCATCGTGGAGAAATCATTACAAGCAAATCGTTAAATTCATTCTGGGAGACAAGAGGATCAGGAAAATCAAGAAGAGAGAAAAAAATAAATTAGTTGTTTTTTTCTTCCAATTATAATGAAAAGGAAGAGGTAAAATATGATTCAACCGAAAATAAAACCCAGAAAACTTAAAAGCAGCATTCTTATGTTGTGGAAGAGTAGCAGAAAATAGGACCAAGACATTCCAAGAAAAAATCCCCATGAGGATGGCGGCTGGTTTCCAACCATCAAATTCCCTTTCCAGTTCTGGCATCACAGAGCCAAGCCTCTCTGTGATTGATCGGGGACAGTTTAATTTAATTGATAAACATTTCACATAGCGTGACTCGCCCCCAAAGCAGGGAGTTTAATTCGATCATCCACGAATCGAATTTTCTTCGGAGAGCTTTCCGCGAGTATTTAGTTCCCCCAATTTAATTCCACTGAATTACAGTGTAAATAATATTCTCCTCCACATCTCAGGGTATGCGCGGGGCACGCCAAAGCCAAATTTCCTTTGAAAATATTGCGACTGCTTCAAGAACAGAACACGGTGTTAGGCTTGAAATCATTCAATTAAAACATGAATATACAAAAAATAAATTGGGGAAAGCAAGAAATCAAATTGTTCCTTTATGTCCTACATAAATCATGTCAACAGATATCTGCTGTCCATGGCTCATACATTCGCATAAAACCAAACACTTCTTTCTGTTTCGCACTTAACTTGTCTCGTCTGCTGTTAATATGACTTAGAACATCCCATCTCTTGTCAAATATCTTGGCATCAAGTTGATTTTTGTATTTCGTTCTAATTCGAAAATGGTGTATTTTTTTTTAAGTCAAGCTTTATTTTTTCAGCGAAAGCCCAATTATACGGAATACACAAATACGGTGCACTTAAAATTCTACAATCAACATCACGTTTGGTAAGTAATATGGCTTAAAATAAAAGGTATGAACTTCCGTTAGCATTCTTAAGATCATTTTGTAAACTTTCACTACACTCCAATAGCAATGGTTGTATGGGGGCAGGGGAAAGAGGAAAGAAAGATCTGAACATGAAGGGTATACAAAATAATGATCTGATGAAACAGCAATTAAATAGCTTTGTTGAGAACAAACACCTTTTACTCTGACAAAGCAAAGATTATGCAATACTGCTAATGTGAAAATACGCCCCCACACTCGCTTAGTGCCATGAGTCCGTGAAAAGGAAAAAAAGACCAAACAGAAGAGAAAAATACAAACCAAAACAACAGAGCAAAGGGGTTTATGCCTTGGTAGATTTTTCTCAAGAGCCTTTGAAGAGTTTCCGAGTCACACGCGTCAGGGCTAGGAGGGGGATAAGGAGGTTGATGGACGGGCATGGGAAGGGCTAACTGACAAGCATCCACACGTGCGGGGGGCTACAGACCTCTGATGCGGGACAGATACACTCACACTGAGTGGCGCTGGTGTCGATGCAAATGAGCTTCCTGTGCTATGCCACGCAAAAACCTCATGTTTCACAAAATAAAAACGGTAGAGAGGGAGCAAGACGGAGAGAGAGAGAGAGAGAGAGAGAGAGAGAGAGAGAGAGAGAGAGAGAGAGAGAGAGAGAGAGAGAGAGAGAGAGAGAGAGAGAGAGATAGAGAGAGAGAGATAGAGATAGAAAGAGAGAGAGAGAGAGAGAGAGAGAGAGAGAGAGAGAGAGAGAGAGAGAGAGAGAGAGAGAGAGAGAGAGAGAGAGAGAGAGAGAGAGAGAGAGAGAGAGAGAGAGAGAGAGACGATGGGGGAGAAAGAAAATAGAGAATTAATCTGACATGTAATATATTATAAGAGCAAGGCCAAAAGAAAATGATTAAAAAAAAAAATGGGCAGAGAGAAAATGGGACAAATGTATAAGATTTAGATTTTGCGTGGTGTTTTGTTATAATTATCAGGTTAATGTGGCAAAGATTGGACACACTATGAAATTAAAATATTACTGACAGCCCACACCAAAGCCTGTTGATCTGTGACAACAATTGGATGATTTCGAAAGCAAGTATAGGAAATGTCAAACATATAACTCAAACTCTTTTTAGTGTATGTTCCAGGACTAGAGTTGCTAGTCGCTGTCTATAAGAAATGAATGAATGACTGCATCTGCTTGAGACCCTAGACAGCTTGGTTGTGCACTATGACATTATTCAAAGACTGACATTTCTGTTAAAGTTCGCAGAAAAAATGAGAACATTTCGAGAGGAGTGACAAAATATTCTTCAACTCAGCCCTATACTGGAACGTACATTGTGTTGTCTTATGAAACCCAATGAATGGCATAATTTTTTAAACAACTTGTAATATATATGTATCTACATACATATATGTATCTATCTATCTATCTATCTATCTATATATATCTATATCTATCTATATATATATATATATATATATATATATATATATATATCAAAATATAAAGAAAAAACAACCCATGATTTATGATTTAATGATTTAAATTCAACTAAGCCTTTAATTGTCATCGTCAATACCAACAAGTTGATCACAAAATAGTTAACAAGAGATAAACATAAAATACATGTGACGCATACATCCATCATGATAGCTCACATCATTGTAGTGCAAAGTTTTCTTTAGACTGCGATTTCTCAAATAAAAAAAAAAGCCTTATACCACACGCATTATATCTGATTGGTTGACTTACAATTGTCTAAGATGCTCTTGTCTTTCTATACTAATCATGAATCTTACAGTGAGAAAAGGAAGAGAGTTAGAGGAACTAAAGAAGGAAGAAGTGCAATGATTCCTTTTGATGACTTTTCTTAAGTCACCCTAAATGTTTTAAGCATGTGCGTCAAAGTTAAAAAAGATGAAGAAATGAAGAGCATCATCCTCTCCCCTCCACATTTAAGAATCCAGAGACCTTGAAGTGAATGACAGAGAATGAATAAGAACAATACCTTACCTGGTTGTAGAATTCATAAAGTTCCTCATGAGTAAATTCAAGGCGGATATTTTCTTTTTTCTGAAATGAAAAACGTATATGTTGATGTTTAGTATACTTGGAATGATTGAGAATTCATGAGAATGAATGATTTAACGACACAAACAAAGAGGAAAGAAAGAGATGAATATCTGATTGACCGACTTGAGGAAAGATATCAAATCTAGTGCAAGATACATCTCCTGCAGGTCCCTAAATTTATCTTCACCGTGATTGGGCTCAAAGTGAACTTTAAAGCATTGACTCCATTAGATTCTGAACGAATGTATTAATCATATTGATTCTCTAGCAAAAAGCGAGGTTCAGAAGAGAAATTGTTGCCAAGATGCACAAAAACATGATGTTATTTCAATAGGTCTAGCCTTCTTTAGCTGCCTAGAAGAACCTTTTGTTTTTGAGATGCAGCAGCCACTCACCCCACTGCTGTCGTCTCTGACACTCAGCTGAAACAGGGCGTTCGGACGCTTCACCTTGGACTGGCTTGCTTGAGCCATCTGTAGGTTGAGTCGCCATTTTACCTCCTCAAGCTGAGAGAACCAAGTAATAAAAAAGATAAGGGGAAGAGAGAGTGAAACAATGCTATGCTGCCGTGTATTGACAACAAAAGGCAGAATAGACTTGCACCTGTAACTTGTGTAATACATGTATTCGGCATTGTTCTTTGTTCTTGCCTATTGTCTGTCATCCAATCACTCCCACACATGGCAGTGTCCGTATTTGTGTCAGGCTTTTTATCAAGCGGAATCGGCCAAAAAGAGAGGATCCAGCTGGACCCATGATTTGTCCTTCAGATTTCATAGCATGATCTCTATTCTAGGGTCATCAGGGCTTCAATACAAAACGTCTTCAACGACAGCAAAAACCTATACAAATGCACTCTGCTTTGTAAAATTATATGTATGAAAATGAGATGATGAAAACAAGAGTTAACTGTATCTAAGGCATCTACACTTGGAAGGCAGTAGAAAACGAAAGTAATGTAACACACATAAAAATACACATACTTTATCTTGCACTAGAGACTTGTAAAAATTCTCTTAATAAACAGATTATCAAGTGCTTTAGTGAAATTAGTCCATGTGACGCCACCACAAAGGAGAAACCTAATTATGTAAGTAGAGGTTATGATGCATTTTATAATAATAATAATAATTATTATTATTATTATCATTCATTTTTTTTTCTAAACTGATAAACAAGAAATTAAGTTGTAATGGCAATTTTTTTCTTCTTCCTAAAATGGTTTGAATAACAACATTATGCCTTTAAGAGATCGCTCACCCAATACAAGGGATGCGATCAAAATTTTTACAATAAACTTACTGCCGATAGGCTACTTCCCTTGTCAAAAGGCCCCACATTACATTGTAATTCTGAGGAAACAGACTATACAGCTAGATACGCTTAGGACATGACCTCTCAAGGTTGTCACAGAGCCAAACAAGGGAAATAACCACAATAATAAACTAAAAATAGGTCGTTTTTAGTCCGGACCTAAAATATAACAAAAACTGACTAATTTTACGACCAGAGAGGAGAATAAAGCAAAAACTCTTTGCCCTACATTCAAAGTAGCAGAGCTGCTTTAATCATGACTTAGTTTCACGGTCATGCTAGGTCGAATCATGCTGGCCGCAACATATAGAAACATTGTTTAGAGAAATGATCTTGAACTAAATTTAGAGAACGTTGAGGTTATGAACAGCTTCAAAGTCAGTTCACATTCAAAATTGATCGAGATAGTTGAGTTTTAAACAACAAAAAAAACCATTTAAAGGTTTAAGTTTAGAAAGCGCAATAAAGTGTAATTTCATCATGTGACATCGCATCATACGTGACGACGAACTCTGTTTCATAGGTCGCCATCTCTAGCTATTTTTGCGACAAGAAATCAAATCAGCTTGGAGTGAGAATGCTTACGATAACAAAGCCGTTTTTTATTCTTTATTTCTTGTTTTTTATTTTTTTTTCAATGATGCCTAAGCCGTGACTACGCTTAAATCCCCACCCCGAAAAAAAACAAAAAACAAAAACCTCCCTGTTCCGCTACAATCACTTCTTTTTCTCCTATCTCTATTAATCAAATGGCTCAAAATAATAAAGATAGTGATGTCGATCGGAAATAAAAATTAAAAAAAAAAAAAAACATCTTGGACGTCGACGACGGTGAGGATGATACAGAAAAAGATAACGACGCCCAACACACACAACCAAAAGAACCAAAAGGACAGTTGCCACTGGGTGAACGCGTAATTTCTCCTCACAGCTATCCATCAGTCACATTCACGAGTGGCATGGCAGAGAGCTGAATTTACAAGGCAAAAGATGACCTTTGTCATCACCTTCCAAAAAGAGCGATGACATACAAAATGTGTCAGCCTCGTCTCTCTCTCTCTCTCTCTCTCTCTCTCTCTCTCTCTCTCTCTCTCTCTCTCTCTCTCTCTCTCTCTCTCTCTCTCTCTCTCTCTCTCTCTCTCTCTCTCTCTCTCTCTCTCTCTCTCTCTCTCTCTCTCTCTCTCTCTCCCGTAAATGACACGCTCGACACACTAAGTAGTACTGGATCTACTTATGTGACATAGTTTTATCTGCACAGTCTGTTCTAACGCACAATGCAAATTATCCAGTTGACAAGTGACACACGTATTTATCAAGTGACCAGCAATGCTGGTGATAAAAAGTGAGAGAAGTTATGATCTATCTGCCTATCTCTAGAATCTTATCTTTACAACAGAAAGAGTGTAAGAGACCAGCATGACAGTCGGACGCCAGTAATAACCTTCAGCCTTGCATCAGGCGATTTGGTTTCATGTTTTCAATAAAAGGCCTGTGATCTATTTATGTCTTGAAAACATGACCACCGTGTTCTATCAAAAAAATTAAAAAAGAAAAAAAGTGTAGGTTACAAACCAATAAGTGGAGATATAGAAAGTAGTGGATGATGTTTTTATGTGGTTTTATGCTCATGGAGCACTTCAAAAAAAAAAAAAAAAAAAAAAAAATTGCAGCACTTCGAATAGTTTGCTAAGCCATTCGACTCAACGTCTAGAGAAACCTAAGTGATGTGAATTTAAAATGCATTAATTGATTCTTCAGTTAGGCCTTTAGAGAAAGCTGGATTAGCGTAACTCAGTATTTAAAGCGTTGGACTCGTGACCAGCTGGCTGTTGTTTGGATCCTAACCACAAAGGCAGTAATATTGTACTTGTCTTGGGAAAACAATTCTACACTTTTTTTTTTTACTCTAAATGTCTATAACTGCAAACGGGTAGACAACCCGAATGGAGGTAGTGGATGATGTTCAATGAACCAGCTCCTAAAGGGGAGAGTTATGCTAATGCTCTGCTCTAAAATCTGAATTGGATTTGCCCTGTTATGCTCAGCCATTTTGGAATAAAAAAAGAAGTAGAACATTTTTCAGTCTGGGTAGGAAGAACAGGCTGTCATATTTTTTTATTAAAGTCTCACCTGATTCGGATGGACAGTTCTCTCTTTCAGTTTTTGTACCAAATTTCTGGCTCCATTCGTCCACGCCTCCACAATCTTTTCCACCTAGCATGCAAAGAGAGAATAGGTTGTTGTATCATATCAGTTTTGCCAAGCGCGAACAATATCTATGCGGGTGATTTTCCCTCTTTCTTTCATACTCTCAGTCTTAACAAGAAGAAAAAAATGAATGAAAAAAGAAGATAAACAAACATGGAAGAAATCATGAAGTTAATACAACAAGAACAAGAAATTTACACTTGGGCACCAGAAAAATACAGCCATCTACAAAAAATAAAAAAATAAAAAATTAAAAAAAAAAAACAACTGGAGGGGAGAAAATAAAATATATCATGTATGTGAGAGACAGGAAGGACGAGAGAGAGAGAGAGAGAGAGAGAGAGAGAGAGAGAGAGAGAGAGAGAGAGAGAGAGAGAGAGAGAGAGAGAGAGAGAGGGGGGGGGGGGGAAGAGGGAGGAAAAAAGACAATGAAAGAGAAAGATATAATAAGCAGAGAGAGGGTATAAATGAAAAAGAAAACGAGGTGGAGTAGAAATAAAGAGACGGATGGAGAAAATGACATAATGGATAAAAAAGAGATATGGTAAGGAAAAAAATGCCGTAGAATTGGACTGAATTTTTTGGGAATTATAGAATATGTTATTATTACACACAGAGAAGACTCAGAACAAACTAGAGCTCGTAAAATCAGCTCGTGTGAAAAACTGGAGGGAGTAAAAGAGACCTGGCAGTGGAAACCGTTTTTTGCATAAAGTTCGAGAGAGAGAGAGAGAGAGAGAGAGAGAGAGAGAGAGAGAGAGAGAGAGAGAGAGAGAGAGAGAGAGAGAGAGAGAGAGAGAGAGAGAGAGGAAAAAAAAGGGGGGAGGGGAGGAGGAATGATTGAGTTAGTATGTAAGTCCTTGGGTCTGAAATTTAAGCTGAAAAAAGGAAATTATAAAACGGATGAATGCAAATTTAATTGTTGAAAGGAACTCCAACAAAAGGAAATCGCATTCCATATGATTGTAATGTTACCGTATTGATGATGCCAATATTCGGCAAATCGTCAATATGCAATTTTGAATTTTGGCATCTTTGTCCTAAAAGTACATGTTGGGTGATTGTTTACACCATTTCTGGAACCAACACTATACAGCAGAGAGGACGCGCATAACAATCTGCGTTTTCCGATATGTTTGTTTCTCCACCCTGTGTCTCTAACTTAATTAGCTCCTCTAGCTTCAGTGACTGAGTGATATGGCTCTAGTATTGTCGCTCACGGCCCAGGTACCATAAATACCTCACACACACACACATTAGTGTCATCGTTCGGTCAACTACCTTTCTCTCTTCAATTCTCTTGTACCTACTGTCTTCAAAGTTTGGAAAAGTTTGTTCCCTAATGAATGTGCTACCTGAACCAGAAGTAGTAGTGAAACCTTTACACTGTGCATATTTTTTAGAACTTAGATGCTTTTGTAGTTTAATCCAAAGTATTATAAATAAAGTTATAGACTTAATCAAAGTTAACTTCTTTTTATTTTCTATCTTTTAATTTTTGTTTTGTTTTGTTAATGGACTCATCGCACACAATTTTGTCTCCTCTGAACGATAACTTTCCCACTTAGCTACAGACCCAATTAATTACGAAACTAAATTATGTCCCCTGATCTGAACATCTATCAATCTGCACACGTCGATTAAAACGTAGTTAGATCACAAACTTTAGACTTGTTACTTAGTTACTTTTACGTCCTTAAACTTCCCCAATAATCCTATAATCCTATAATCCTATAATCCTATAAAAGCTGAGGCTTGATCAAGCATGCAGCCTGTATTAAGGCTACGCGTTGTGTTTCTTTCAAGAGCGCCGTTCTAAAGGGCCTCAGTTCAACCACAGAGTATAGAATTAGAATTAATCTTTTCAATCCCCATACAACCCTTAGAATACATTAACAAAGATCAACCATGGATCCTCTGCCCGTGAAGGGCGCACGTGCTTGTGTAACTTAACTAAAGTCTATAAGGACTGCTACCTTGCCCTTCCAGGCAGTTCTCTGAATGACAAAGACGTTGCGATTTGTGAGGACTGAATATCTAGACGATCGCTTGAAGAACACATTTATATATATACATATATATATATATATATATATATATATATATATATATATACACACACACACACAAGTTTTCTATACTGTAGATGCTGGATTTTCTTATTTATGCCACATTAAGCCAGCCTAGCATGTCTTTCACACACAATAACTATAGGGCCCAATATTAATATGCTTATCTTTAAGAAAATAGCTTGGTCAATAAGAAAACGGCTATGATTATCATAATAGCAATTACAGTATAGATACAGAAAGGAGAAGCGACTCTAAGTACAACACCTGTCACAATGTTCACATATGCCGTATGTTTTTGCGCTCTGTTAAAGAATTGCGATTCATACATTTAAACTTTCTGCAACTGTACAGTCCAGTGACTTTGTAAAGGTAATGAAATGGCCTTTATTGTAGCGAATTTGAACCATTGAAATGACAGGTAAGCAAAGACTCAGTACAGAGCAAAATAATACATGTATATTCATGATAGCATTGCTGGTTGCGAAACAAAACAAAAACGTGAGTCAAATACATTATAAAATAAAAAAGAGTAGAATATAAATGAAAAGAAAAAATGGTCAGGTTTCCATAACAGTAATTATATATCGAACAGTAATCGATATTGGTAATAAGTACGTCGCATTAAATATGATCAAAGGGAAGTAATCATACTAATTGAAAATCATAAGAATAGAGCTGTCTCCTTCGTAGAGAAAAAGTGCCCATCACGCAATGAATATTTTATTTTGAAGAGGCAGAACAAAGCTGCACTCAGGAGGAGATTATATGAAACATTTGTATATCATAGATTTGGCAGAAAAATGATAAAGAAATTAACACAATCCCTTTCAAATGGAAAGCTATGATTGTCCCTCCTATGAATATTTACCAGGCCCAATTCTCCCTGATAAAACTCCAGGAGGTTAAATGGTTCTGAATTTTATAATCCATTAAAGACTTAATTCAGGCAATTCGATGGAAGCCTATAACATCGTGAAATTAATTCCTATACTCTGAAAATAAATATTCCCTTCCACTAAGGGGAAAAAATATATTTTACAACAATAATATAAAAATATAAATTCAAAACTTACTAGTTTGCCTATGATATTGCTACACAGTCATTCTTTTTGATTGATGAAGATTAAAGCTTACCAAGAAAGTAAATATCATGCTCCAAACCTCTGAGAAGATTTCTTTACTTGAAGGCTAACTAGAGCATCAGCACTAAACACCTTAACTTTCAGAAACGATTGTATGACCAGACTTAATTTCAGATGGTTATGTCCATAAATTTATTTCAGATGGCTCTAAACTGATCGCAGTCCATTCTTCATTCCTTTGAAATCAACTCTGCACAATTACTACAAACTGAGTTAAGTTTTAGAAAACAAGCGTTGAGATCATGAACAATTTGATAATGTCCATACAAAGAGAATAGTTTTATAGAAGATTTGTCTCACAACCCACCTAAATGAACAGGGTGTCCAAAATTTAAATTAAAAAAAAAGTAACTTTTTCTCTCTTGGTGTTACCATTCAGAAAGCAAAATATAATGATGATAAATCATCGCAAATTTAGTCATTATGAAGCATGGGATTATTTTGATATCAACCCCTTTAGAGAAGAAGATATGTTTGGACATTAATTTTTCAAACTTTATCTTTAGGATATATAGTTAAATTGTACTTTTACATTCTCTTTTTCTTATTGAAGATAAGATGGACATTTAACTCTGAAAGTAATTATGACTGTCCCAAACTTTTCACTCAGCAGTCGTAGCTATAAATTCTGAGCATCATTATAAATACCTTAAAAGAAAAATTAAAGTAATTAGCTGCTTCATTGAATCATAAATCTGAAAAGACTCACTTTGTCATCATTCATCTCAAGCTGCTTCAGTTGTTCACCAAGAACTGCTGGTTTCGCTGTGTGATAAGCAGCCTGTGAAAATGCCATAGATGATGAATATCAAGTTTCTAGACCTACAAGCATGATGAAAAGTCTACTTGATTTTTTAAAAAATTTGTAATCTATCATCTCTTAAAGCTAAAGAAAAGAAGTCTGAAACATTCATAAAAACAAAGACAGCTCTCTTTTGTTGTTCCCATTGGTAAAAACACCTGCAAACAATAAGTCTACACAAATAAATCCTAGAACTTAATTTTTCATTACTGACAAAACCCAAACTCTGCATTGATCTCAGCATTTACATTGAAACAGGCTCTTGTAACATTTTTCCCTATAAAAGAGGTAAAACTGAACAACAGTGTAAAGCATAACTAACATTTTCCAAAGTAATGGGCTATCCGATATTTCCACAGAAGGTATTTCCTTAAAACTAAAATGCTTTTTTTTTAATTTTCGCCCAAAAGAAAATCATTTCTCCATAACTAAAGTACTGAAAATTTAGAAGTTCAAGTAAAGTAACCACTTTACATACTTGTTGAAGTATGAACTCTAGTGTTTCCAACACAAGATCCAGATCATTGGATGAAAAACCAAAAGCAGTCTGTAGCTTTTCTTCCTCCTCCTCAGAAAAGGTTCTCTCCTCCTAGTGAAACAAAAAGCATTTTTATAAGTGCATCACTATGAAAACCACTTCAACCTAATTTCAATGATTTTCCTTGCATTTGAAATTCACTTCCTCATAACTCAGATGACATTCTATAAACAGGTTAATGTTATTTGAGATTTTATCTTGCTTATAAAGAATGAGATGTCATAAAGGATCAAAACACCTTCTTAGAAATCATAAGCTCAGCTTCTAGTTTTTCTCATTCCTCAAATAAATATCCAACACAGATCAGTAACAGTTCTAAAGCCGTCATGCTAATACTAATGCTCAGATACAGGTAAACTCCTATGAGATAAAAGAGGTTTCATAAGTGAAGAAAATGTTTAACAAAATAGTTGATATCTTCTGAATATTTCTGATTGATGAACAAAACTCATTTCCTCCAAGTAGGTTCCATGACTTTGTGAAAACCACTGATATATTATACATAAGTATGCAATTTTTATTGCACCTCATATTCCTGTTGATATTGCTTTGTTTCTATTTTAATGTTACAAAAAAAATGTTGAGTGGTGGCCAAATTTTCTCAAACAGCTGCACTGATATAAAATAAATTTTATGACGCATTTGAAAAGACACATCAGCAAACATAATTCCAATGAACAAAACTGAATTACAATGTATGTATGATAGAAATGCAAGGTTCAATGAATTATTAATTCCTTTATTGCGTTACATTAAATTATGAAGACTTGTGACAAGCATGGTATTAGATTGTATTTATCCAAGCTTTGAACTCTCATTAAAAAAGCAACGTAGGAAGTTGAAGGATAAAAACGCTCAATGAACATTGTATTATCTCTATGTATCTGAAGTGAGCTTCTATGAATTTTCTCCTTTTTTTTCTTTTTTCTTTTTTCTTTTTTTAACATCCTCAATATGGATAAAGAAGCTCTTGTTGAAAAAATATGGATACCCTAATTCCACGAATAATGGATTCAGATGTGCAAGGATGGCTCTAGACTAACGTTACCTGCAGGGGTTTGGGTCGCAAATTATGGCACTTATTTCTACATAGCAAGTGTAGAATAGAAGATAATTTATGCCATCAGCGTAATTTATGCATAAACTTACCATGCTGATTTTAACAAATTAAGAAACAAAACAAAAACACAATTTAACCACCTTGATTGATACTTATGATAAGAACATTTTGGAGGTGGTAACTTCTGAAATTACATAAAGAAATGATAAAACTGTAATTTATGCTAATTTATGCATAAATTAACTAATGCATATGAATGCTATATTTCTTTTAACGAAGTAAGAAACTAAATGATACATGTATTATACTTCTGCCTGCAAACTTTTATTGAAATATCTTGGTAAATATAGGAATTAGGGAGGTTTTACGATCTAAATAAAGGAACACAAGTTAGGATTAGAGGGTAATTTATGTTAATTTATGCACAAATTGACCCTTAGAAACAAAACTGTCAAAATTATCTCTGACAAATTATGATTCTATATGAAAAAAGTACACTTAAATGTCAAATTTCATGGAAATATATTGCTAAATAAAGAAATTAGGAGGTTTTAACTTCCTTCACAACGAAAAAACAAAGCACCAAAAAGGTCCATTTTTTGGACCATTTATTCCTCTTTACACCTATACACATTTTTGGATTACTTAAATCCTCATAACTTTTTTTTTCTGGACCGATTCTCAAATTCTCAAAATTTTAAAAAGTTTTCTTCTTTTGAGAGCAAGCTTTATAACTTCCAATCATTAGTAGGTAAATGTTACAGCTTTGAAATTTTGGATTGGCATTGCTATATTATATTTTTCATACTTCTTTCAATCTTCACCGTAAAGCAATTTGAAACCACAATTTTGGCATAGCTAACATAATTTTGTACAAAATATTTTGATTTTTGCAAGTAGACTTGTTCAATTTTTTGGTTGACTCACCTTTAAATGAAGCTTTTGCAAAATTCTGGACAGAAGCAATGGAAATCTATTGACATCCATGTCATTGATAAGCATGACTGCCTTCTTTATACTGTAAATAAAATTCAAGATTAGTCTTTCATAATTTGATTGTCTCTATCAATTTTCCTATGAACTGCAGAAGCACAGTCTCACCTCTTTTTTTTTAAACTCTCAAAAAATCAATTCAGGGGCTTGAAATTCCAATTTTGACTTTAAAAAAAAATGATCCATAAATGCCACCATGAATACAATCCAGAAGAATATCTTATACAAAGATAATGGTTTTCAAATGAGTCAAATTTCACACATATCACTTTTAAAAGTGTCAACATTAGGAACAATATGTTTTCTTTTGATTTTGAATGATGAATTTCATATTTAATCACAATTATTAGAGTCATTAGAAATTATTTTGTTCCTTTAAAATAGCAAGAAAAAGAATAATTTACCAAATTTCAAATGACTTCCCCAATTTCTGACTTATTCAGACATTTCAAGATTGATTTTAAGAGTCACAAGTCACCTATCCTCTGAAAGATTGTAAAAGATAACTTAATACTGTACTTTTAACAATTCCAAACTAGCTGAAAAAGCAGTACCTTAAATAAAAACTCTGTCTCTATTTTTATGGGTAAAATTGTAGTCGTCAAATGAATTTGGAGAAAGGTCAGGGCAACTTTAAATTGAACGCGCCTTTTCCAAATTTCTTCAAGAATCTTGGAACAAGTTAAATTCTTGAGCAAAACACCTTACTTTTAAAGATCAGGCCTTTAGTATTTTATAGTTTCTTTTTTTAAAAAAAAATGTTAATTTTTGGCAAAGCCAGACAATTGATTCAAAAGGGACTTTTTTTTAGAACTCACTATATGCATTTATACAGCCACAATGTTTTATGATTGTATAATGTGGAGAAGGGCATTCATTGTGTAAGCTTGCTGTTTGTATGTTTCCTTGAATCTAGAAAGATTTTTTAAAAATCATATTTCATGTGTTTTAAGCTTGGTGATCATGAAAGCAATGAAGGGTGTAAATGTATTTAAATTAAGCATTTTTTTTTCTCCTGACATGGAGAGATGATTCTGAGAAAGTTTGATGATTTAAATCTAAAAACTGTCAATGAAAAAGGCACTTATCTTCTGAGTAAAAGTGGTGAGAGAATTTAATCTTTTTAATTTTGGAAAGAGAAAAATAATTTATTTGCTATTATATCAGTGTACCACTTTCCTAGTCAACACGCATAGAGCAAAACTCTTTTCAGAAGTAGCCAAAGAATTCCATAAATTGCACTGCATATACAAGGACTGATGTAAAGTAAGTGCAGCAATAATTTCTTACATTGTAGAGCAAATCTAATGGCACATTCAGAATAAAGTTTCACAATATTTTTTTAGCGATGCATTCTTATCATTATAAAAGATGGGCAGAAGTCTTTACCTAAAAAAAAAACTGATGTCAAGAGTTTTAGACAATTGCCTATCTTTGGAAATAACTGGTCATTGTTGCAAAGCCTTTATTGAGCAAAGGTGTAAAAACAAATGGGGCTAAATCAGGGTTATTATTTATTAAATTTAAGAGGATGTGGTGATACTTTTCAACAGTTTGGATTTGGATGTTTGCTGCACTGGGGATGGCATTAAAATTTTTCCATGATGAGAAACTGTATCTCTGTTTAGCCACCCAGGCCTCTCTTGTCTAAGGAATCTAATTTAGACCTTAGGCCTGAAGACTACCATGAATATTGAGATTTCACGATGACGAACATGCCACTGCTTATGAGACATAACATAACTAGGATGTGGTGTCCCTGGTGTCATGTGCAAATCACCTAGCAATATTTACAAAGTACACTGGACAGTACTCCGCTACATAACGCTAATTTGGAGGAGTTTATGCAATTGATGTAGATAATTCTAATAACATGTTGACCTAGTCCAGCTAAGGGCCAGTTAGACTCATCTGTGAAATTTCAGTAATTTTTCCTTAACCACATAATTACCAGGCTTCACAACAGTATGTCCTAAGTGACTATGGACTAGAATTAAAGACGATTTCATCAAGATTTACTGTCAACCACAAAATTCAAGGCACATTTTTCAGCAAGAAACTACCACTATATTTATGCCAGGTTTTGAGGTATTCAGTTAGTTGACTTTTCGTATAGTTGTTATGCCACCTGATGCTGAAAACATTGAACAATCTGAGTGAGTTTATAAAAAAAAAAGTAGTCTATCATTATCAAGGTGGAGACACTTGCTGATTCAAAAGTCTTGGGATACCCTAATTAAAGGAAGACTATTTTTGGCCTTCGATTTTAGAGGGAAAAATGCCTTTATCTGTATGGAGACAACATAAAAAAACAACCACATGCATAACTTTTTTATTTTTCATTGAACTTGCTCAAGATTTACATTTGTAAAACTAGATTACATCTAGTTCTATCTTATTTACATAGTCAAACCTTTTGTGGGTTTAGACCAAAATGTGAAAAGGCCCATGACATAAATGCCATTCCTTTGATATTGTAGTTAATTTTCAGTATTCTTTCAAATGATTGTTTTACAATCTGGATTGATTTGATCTTTAGACTCAAATTACTTCTAGATTGAAAGCACCACTAAGATATCTAGGGCACACCATAGTCACAATTTATGAGATTTGATTATTATTGATTGCCTTTATCACCTTTAATACTATTGGACCAATGTTAAACACAGGGGCCTCCTTTAATCAGTGCGGTCTGGGACCTTTTGTTTACAGTCATTTATTGGCTGGAAACTAGGGGCAGTCGAATCATTACTAACTAGTCTTGAGTACTCTATTAATTAAAGTAAAAAACTAAGAGAAAAAAATAAAGAAGTGGTAGTCAATTTGTTTTGCTTTTTTTCCATGGTAATCACAAGGTTCTAAACAAAAGAGCCGGGACCGCAATGTGTATGGGGCCCCAACACAGGTATGTATCATTTGAATCAATAAAACAATAAAAGATAATTTAAATAGTTACGTGCTCAATAGTTATGCACCCTCTCTTTGATCTGGATCTAAATCTAATCAGTGCCCCATTGTGTACGTTGTTTGATTCATTTTTTTAAAACGTAAAAATGAAAATTTTGTTTTCAAAGTTAAGTAAGTATGGATATAGATAGATAGCTTTAAGGAAATACCGCGCTTACCTTGCTGAGGCAGTAAACAGAGTGGTTGCCATGGTAGTGATTGTTTCGTAAGGTTACTTGGCTTGAGTATGAAGTTAAAGAACGTCTAAGATGAGTGAAATGAGAATCTGGATTCTAGATCTAGAAATCTATATCTAGATCTAGATCATAGATGAGTAAGACCTAGTTATAGTAGCGCAGATTCTACATTAAAATGTAGATATAAATAAGGTCTAATCTACAAGTACAAGTTACCAATGCTCGCCTTTCAATATAAATTATCTAGATCAGGTTCAGATACAGATTAGGTGTATATCTAGGCTTTCACTTAGAACTTCATAAATACTGAGACAAAGCTGTCAATAGTGCAAAATAATCTTGATGTTGACGATATAGACTGAAATCTACCTTCTCAATAGGAGATCGACCGAAACGGGCCACACCTCCTTGAAAAGCATGTTGAGTTGAGTGTTAGTACTTCCACCTTTCAGGTACTACCACTACTACTACTACTACTACTACTACTACTACTACTACTACTACTACTACTACTACTACTACTACTACTACTACTACTACTACTTATAATAATAATAATAATAATAATAATAATAATAATAATAATAATAATAATAATAATAATAATAATAATAATATAGTACAAGTCGTAGTAGTAATAGTGGTAGCATTAGTAGCAGCAGTAGTAGTGAGAGTAGTGGTTCTTGTATTCGTAGAAATAGGCCAAAAGTCGTATTATTATTATTATTATTATTATTATTATTATTATTATTATTATTATTATTATTATTATTATTATTATTATTATTAGTAGTAGTAGTAGTAGTAGTAGTAGTAGTAGTAGTAGCAGCAGCAGCAGCAGCAGCAGCAGCAGCAGCAGAAGCAGCAGCAGCAGCAGCAGCAGCAGCAGTAGTAGTAGTAGTAGTAGTAGTAGTAGTAGTAGTAGTAGTTGTTGTTGTTTTTTGGAAGCAAACGTCAAGTAATAAATACTTAGAGGTACAGTTTAGCGTAAAGATATAGTTGCTCAGCAGTGTTAAAAATAAGCTTAGTGAAATTGACTGTTTGACCTTTCTGAAATTCAAACCCCTGACTTAAAAATTAATTAATGCGTTTTGTCACCCATCGCCTCGATACCGTTCTCAAAGAGATGGCTGTTACGGATTCGCCCAAATAGTTTTATTTCGAAGGTAGGTTGTTCACTAAGCCTCCTTGAGATGCACTGAAACAAAGAAACAAAAATTTGAACGAAAAAAAAAAATAATAAACACATGTGTGTAGGTAAAGAAAAGGAGGTGAAGTGCAATTCTAAAAAGAAACAAAAAAAAAAAAAAACCAACACAAAATGTAAAAATATAAAACAAGTTAGTAAGCTTTCAGCCTCATACCTTCTTGAGACACTGAAGCAAGACGCGGAGAATGACATGCAAATCACAATATCTGAAGAGGCTTCATATGTTTTTTTTGTTTGTTTTTTTTAAACATAATAAATGTATCCTGTGCAACTAATGTCAAGATTTAAGAAAATGTACATTAACACCAATACGGGTGATAAAAAAACAATTGGCACGGGAGAGAACACAGGGGACGGAAAGAGAGAGAGAGAGAGAGAGAGAGAGAGAGAGAGAGAGAGAGAGAGAGAGAGAGAGAGAGAGAGAGAGAGAGAGAGAGAGAGAGAGAGAGAGTGAGAGAGTGAGAAAGTGAGAGAGAGAGAGAGAGTGAGAAAGAGAGAGAGAGAGAGAGAGAGAGAGAGAGAGAGAGAGAGAGAGAGAGAGAGAGAGAGAGAGAGAGAGAGAGAGAGAGAGAGAGAGAGAGAGAGAGAGAGAGAGAGAGAGAGAGAGAGAGAGAGAGAGAGAGAGAGAGAGAGAGAGAGAGACGGAGGTTGAGTAAAAGGAGAAGAAAAAAAGAGGGTGGGGTGGGGTGTTAAAGGAAAGTCTTCCACCGCTGGCTCATGATCTACGAAGCACAATTCTCAAAAGGGTCTAGTTTTGGAGAGAGCACCCTTGGGTTTCTTTATAAAATATCAACATGATAAAAGTAGAAAATAGCGAGAAATAAACCTTTTGCTGTTTAACGTAAAATGCCAATTATTTCGCAGCTATCAGGCATGCTTGACGACTAAAAAAAAAATAGAAGGGAAGAAATACTAAGTCAAAAGTGGTCACGGAAACTAATTTCCTACTGTACTGCCGTTTCAATCAAGAACATCTACATTTTGAGATCAAATAGACATTTTTATATCGTTAGAATCGTTGAAATCATTGAAAAATTTTGCGTCTTTTAATAACTGTTTGATTTAAGAAGTATCTTATTACTCAGGTCAAAATAGACAATTTCAAGAAGTGTGTGCGAGCAAAAAATGAGAACGATACCGGTACAACATTCTATTAGGATTTATTAAAAGTCCCAGTTTCTTTGCAAGAGATATGATAGAAGCGTCGCTTATTGGGATGGTAATACTAAATAACAACAACTGTCAGTGTACCAGGCTGTTTTTGTAGGTGTATCTACAAATTTAGAAATGGATGCCATTATCAAGAATCAGGTGGGGGGAAATAGGCCTGAGATTTTCGAAGAAATCAAGTAATTTGTGCAATAATATTCTTCTTCATCCATTCTATCAAAGACATAACTGCATTTGTCAAAGAGGTGGAGAACAGGGGAAGTGGTATTGCCATGGAATCATTTCATATCACAGCACCACTCCACCAATTGTGACACGCAGATAGACGAACTTTTAATCTTTTATGTCAATTGATTTCGAAATTGTTATGATTCAGAGCTTAGATTCAAAACTTGGCTAAGGCTTGACTTGTAAGTTTGCTCCTTGGGAGGCTGCACACAAGATTGTCCTTCGTCTTTCAGATATAAATGGGTATCAATGTTAAGCTGGGAAAAATCTGCAACAGGCACTTTTTTTGTAATAATCCTTTATGAGATAGAAAATAATTATAGTAATCAGCATCTTCACAAATACCTGAATGCAAGAACGTACAAAACTTATATATTTAGGTAACAGAAAGTTTATTTTATTAGTAAAAATATTTTTATGGCTAAAATAAACTCAAGATTAAATTGCCAGCATGTCTTTCCGCCATGGTTCAATTCATAAAGTCAACATCTGTATCTTTGGCAAACAGACATATGAGAGGAGTCGCCTGATAAAGTATATTTATACTTCTTCATTAGAATTTGTGTCGTAAAACACATAATTTTGCAGCCTATTTGGATTTATTATACTGTAATTTGAATGTTATAAAACATCCTAGTATGTGAAGAGATAGATATCTTCAAACAAAAAGAAGGAAAATAATTTTTTTTTAAGTCTATAATTTTTCTCAACAAAGTCACAGTAGACACAGAAAACAAAACAAACAAAACATTATTCAAAAGAAATAAACAAAGAATTCTGAAGTGCGACAGTTTCCTTCTGCTTTATTTGAGAGGGTATAACACAACGTAGCTTAACAAAGCAGTAGTTACTAAAGCTAGATCCATATACTGTCACATGCCATTTTAATGAACATAAAAATATTAGTTTGAAGGTGATCAAGACAAAAGAATTATGACCAGTTATTAAATCATATGTGATCTTTATTTGGATAGACGTATGGCAATATTTTGATTAAGCTTAATTGAATGAAATGTCATGCGTTATAACTCAAAATACAACAAAAGGAAAACAAGAATAACATTACTATGACATGATCGGAATGATGACCTCCACACACACACATATACACACACACGTCTCTACATGTAAGCCAATTTCAGCTTGACACTCTTTGTAATAAGTAGCAGCTTAAAGCTTGTTACCAAACTTAACAAGTTCACGACAGAGAGATGCAAAATGTTGGATTACAGTGCAGTGGCAAGTAACATGAAAATCTTTAAGCAATGGAGCACGATTTTACCACGCAGTGGTAAAAATAACATGACATTCATGATAAGCTGAAACTATGCCGAGTTCAAATAATGAGACTTATGATTGAATTGATAGCAATACTGGAAAGAAAATGCAAAACATCAAAATGAGTACTAATACATGTTTACACAAACTAAGCCAAAATACTTGATAGTACTGATTTTTAAATCTTTTTGAAATGTCCATACTGATATTCTAAAAAAAAAAAAAGGGGAAGCAGCAAAAAACCTACATACACTCGAAAAAATTACAATTTCTCTCTTAATTGTACAATTTTAAATTGAGGACAGTACATAAAGTGTGGATATGTCTTCAAGCTCTGTACAAATTTTCTCACATAAGAAAATCAGATTCTTCTAACTTAATTATGCAAGAATATACTGTGTCCTCCCCTTGAGGAGAAGTGGAGACTCAAAGTAAAGTTAAAATTTAGCAACATTGGTAAGACCTTTAGATCTCTCACAGACATCTATGGCCAAACATAATACATTTTCTTTTACAAAACTATTTTCATATGTAAAATACATAAAAAGATATTCTGGTTAGCCAACTAAATCGATATTTGTCTGATCTTTATTTTTGGTAAATTGGGCAGATATAGACAACTTATAAATCTTCCATCAATGCAATGTGGCCTTAAAATAAAATGTATATATGACAATGTTTATTGGTATACAAAGCAAAAAGACTGTCAGAAACATCAAATAACTGCAACATATACAATCCATTAATAATTTCATATCTTGAATAATTTCTTTATAAATTTGGGATGGGGAAAAGATCTTTGCATTTTTTTTAAAACAATTACTGTTGAAAATATGAAAAAAGCAGTAAAAAAGTAGTGTACTTTTTTCCTGCTGAAACCCAGAATGTTAACAAAATGGATAACCAAAATGAGTACAGATTAGTAATTCACATTGTAAGGTACTGCAAATCACAAGTTCGAAATTCGTTCAAAGAAAAAATGATTCAAAAGTCATTTGGCTCAAAAAAGATTGAGATATCATCTTTCTAAATTACCATTATATCCTTATGAAACAAACAAAATTTAAAAAAGCCAGTCACATAAGTTCAAATACTACTGTAATAATAGATGGGACCAACGTTTTTTTTTTACTTATACTTAAATTAAGAGGTAAGCTGGATTCAATACATTTTGCTGATAACTTTGTTCAAATATAAAAAGGAAAAAAAAAAGGAAACAACAACAACAACAAAAAAAGTAAGCAGAACTCTTCCTTGAAAGCATTCTTTGTTGCTTCGGTTAGACAAGGGGTTACTTCTTTGTCACTTCTTTTAATTAAATTTAAAATGGAGAATGGAATCTTGAATCTAAAGATAATTGAGAATGTTCTTGTTACATTTTAAGTTACTCTCATATGCCTTTTATCAAAAATTTATAATCTGCTTATAAGGATTTAAAAAAAAAAAATTGGATAATCTTCTTTAAACAAAGAAGCACTCTTATTTTTCTCAAACTAATAAAAAAAAACAAATAATAATGGCCACAGAACATCGAAAAGGGCTCTATAGGATTTATGATGTCCATAAGACCCTTCCCCAAAGCAATTTAGTGATCAGTATCTGCTAGCCAGCAAGATAACAAAATGCAATTCCTGGAGCATGCACAAAAAGATAAATTTGTAAACAGACTAAAATGTATGCATACTGTACATTTGGAGGTCAAAGCATCTATGCAATAAAAGCGAGCGAGCATAAACATGTAAGATATTACAGAAATTGACTCATATAATAGAAGAAATTGTGAAAAATTTCATCCCCCTTTTTTCTATCTTATGATTACTCAGTGCAGTGTGTTATGTTTTCAGATATCTCTTTATACCAAGCCAATCCGTAGAAATCAAAAGACATTTCTAGCCGTTTAAAATAGGCAAATGTTTTTTGTTGAAGGATAAAGAAGTAAAAAATTATTCTCTGAACTATAATGTTAATTGCCAATCTTGAAACCAAGGGCTATAGGCTAGTTGTCAACTTTAAATGGCTAAAAGATGTGAGATCTGATTTTGTAGAGTAATGGAGGTAGATTTCAAATACAGTGTATTTGAATTGTAAAATTATATAGGCCATATCAATATAAAATCCTCAAAGAAATTAAATATGGATAATAAGACATTTAGACTCTATTTTGTGCACCCTCTGGGAATCATTGCAGAACATGTACTATTTTGCTATTCTTAAGTGCCTATTTTTTCCGTTTTTTTTTTTCGTAATCCATTCTGTGATGAAGCTTTCATAAGAGATCAAGTACAGTATAATTCTAAAGGGAGTACCCAAAAGGCTGATGCAGTTTCAGGATAGCATTGATGTTGAAACAGAAAGCTTAGTTTAGTCATCACTTTTTATCATTACATTGGGATTGTTAACCAATCTATTGGTGTGTATGGATTTAAAGCATATTTTTCCAAACTAATCATTTTATCGATACTTGCAGATTAGAGTGAATTAAAGGAGTTTCTTTTTATATTTTAGGATTCATTTCACTTCTTTATTTAGCATCTGCGTCTTTTAAAAAGAATACAGTTAATATTGAGCTGTGAGAAAGATCTAGGAGACATTAAACACACTAGAACAAATAGATCTTTAATTGAGCAATCAATGATTTCTCAAATTAATAAAATTGATACTAATTTTAAATTTGTCTGACAGAAAATATCTGCAACAATATTATTCAAATTTAGCCAAGAGATTTATGATCACCAAATTGAAGTAGATGAAGACATGAAGAAACAGACAAGTTAAACAGACCACTCTTGAGTTGTTATGGAGTAGTTGAAAAAAATTGAACTTTCTGAATATAATTCTTCTATGGATATGAAATTTTTTGCTCTATCTATGGTTGTAAGGTAAGATTCATATGAAACAGTCCCCTCCATCTATTATTATGAAAAATGTATGAAAATGTATTGAATATTAAAAAACAGCAATTGAAAAATCAATAAAGGTGGCAAGTAAAAAAAAGAATTAATGGCAAGGTACAGTTTTGATCTATAGCACCATGACATGAAATGATTTTGGTATATATAAAAATATCTCATATATCTTTAGCCTTCTTGATGTATGTAATTTTGTTTGCATTCAACTACTCAACCAGTTGTTATACATGGGTGGAATATGGCTTCACAATCAAATAAATTCGCCAAATCAAAATTAAGACTGTAGCAGTTTTGAAAGCTCAGAAGATTACAACTGTATCATGTGACTATTGACACAATTGTGGACTTTCTTTTGAATAATAAAAAAAAATTCAGAGATATTATTGTCAGGCGTGCACAGGGATCTTCTACTTTTTTTTTTGTTAATAAATATTTTCAGTTCATTATTATATTAGTCTTAGGATGCAATTCAATGAATCATCGCCACACTTCAATGAATTCAAATAAAACAATGATTTGCCATAAAATATATTTACTGCAACGTGCTTGATAAAAGTATGATTAATAACTTAGCCTAGAATACTTTACTGTGTTTTGATAAAAATATTGATTGCTACCTTTATTTACACAACGTCAATGTATTTTGATAATTACTGAATGCTTTATGGTTCACTACCGTACCTTTCTCAACCTCAATCTAGGTTTTTGATCATTCCTGTCATTTTATTTAAGCAATCATCAATCATTTGTATCTTCAGATGATTAGGTCTAGTTTTGCATGTTTCAGCCTCCATCTTTGTTTGACAGCATGATTTTTTACTCTCCTTCAATTATTTCAATCCATTTTGATAGAAAAAAAATTTTTCACTCTTCTGGCACTAATTAAAAGTGAATTTTGAACGGGTATAAAACTGATGCAACAAAAAATTGTCAGGACCATTTATCAAAATAGTTTGAGCTATTCTGTCAATCAAGTTAACCCCGATTACATGAACAAACATTTTTTCATTACTATTTGTGAATGTGGGCTGGTAAGAACCATGATTATTTCACAAATCATTGTTCATAGGAACACATATTTATGCCAAATCACTATCGAGTATATTCATTTAAATAACAATCATAATAATCAACTGTTGCAGGAATATTTCATATATATATTTACATATTTATACAGATGATTATTCACATATAAGATTTTATCGCATATGGATCAGTTTTGAAAAACCTTGTCATCATACTGTATCATAAAAATGTTGAAGCCAATTTTGTCTGGTTCCATGTTACAGCAATGTACTTTTCAAAGTTTGTGTCTGGTTCGATTAGTCTCAAAAGAACTTGTGCTTGAAACTAAGGGTAAAAAACAGTTCAAAAGCAACACAGTATACAAATTCCGCACGCCTTTCTTCACCTTCTTTAGTTCGACATGTTACAATCATGGTTGTAACTTTCCATCAAAAGTTCATTAACTTTTATTTATTTGGTGAGTTATCAATGAAATTACAACAAAGTGGGGTTAACTTATATGTTTCCCTAGGTAGTTTTTTTCGAAAATAATTAGCAATGAAATACCTAACACATCTTTCTGAATGCATCTAACGTAAACATTTTTTTTTTGTTATTTGTTGATAACCCATCTGGTCATCTTAAAGCTATAAAAAACATAAGTTAAACTTTTTCAGAAATTTCTTTGTAGTTATTTCGTATACTTAATCCTGTCATTTGCTTACTGCATAAAATCTGAAACTTTATTAAACAAATGATTAATTTCTTTTGGGCTGTCTTTGCCACTTGAGAAGAGACTAATTATAATTAAATCAAAATACATAATCTTCAAACTAAGGTAACTGGCACGTCCCATGCATTACTTACATAATGGCAAACTATGAGCGTTTCTATTCACAAATAGTCAAGACATCATTTGAACTTAGAGTTCCTTTCTCAAAATGAAAATGAAGAAAAGGAATTGGTTGAGATTTCTTTATCGATGTCACATTTTCCACAAATGCTTTCTTTAGGTGGTCATGAAGGCGGATCCTCTGCCATACTGTTACAAGTGTGACAGCATATGGTTCTGTACGTTGAAAATCTACACAACTTCATCTGGTGGACGATGTTGCAGTAGTCTGAGGAGTCTTTGCAGCCTAAGAGATATTTAAAAAATTGCTGATAAATAACAGCACTAAAGTGAGACTTTTCATTTCTTAACTTTAATATTGACTGACAGTAAAATTGAAGCAATGCTTGGAAACATCATTTATATTTGAAACCAACCAAAAAATCTTCACATTAAAATACTCCTGGTATTTATTATTTTCATTACTTAAAATAACTAAGAACTAATAGCAAAGACCATAATTATATTACCTAATGTCATTACATTTACCATCTCACCTATGTACTTTTATGTTAGAAAAATAAAATAAAATGAAGCACAATTAAGTATTAATTGTATAAATTCTATCATAATATTAATAAAATTCATTATTAAAAGTTAAGATAAAAGCTTTCTCAACCAAGTCATAATATACAAAGCACAGTTCATGTCAGAATAAAAAATAAAAAACACTTCTTAAAATCTGAAGAGCCATTTGTCATGGAAATAAAACTTTTCTCTGTTGCATTCATTATATCTAATGAAATAATGTTGCATTTTAACTGAGGAAGGCACAACACTGATAAAAAATAAAACAATGAAACGAAAAAAGAAAAACCATGCATTATAGATTAAAATTTATACCCTGAAAGAAACTTCGATTTTGAAAAGCAATGAAAAAATCTTAATAAAACCCCTGTTTTTCCTTCATATATATCTTTTGTAGACCAATTTTTAGAATCATGCATTTCCCACAAATAATATTGCAAATTAATTTCAATCATAAGCAATGAAAAGCCAATAAAAGTTTGTGCCAGAATTTCAATTTGCAAATAAAATTAGGCCTCACTTTGAGCACAAAGCAAAGTAGACCCCCAAACGAAACGATACCAAAGTTAAAACTTTTTATCTAGATATAGTTCTTTTTTGCATCAAGTTAAGCCAAAAATAAGCACAAAAATTAAACCAAATTTACTCAGTTTGATATAAGTTCCTTATTTTTCTTCATGATTTTTTTTTTTGATGATTTCTTGAAACTGGCATTTCAGGATATCATTAGTTATTTCTTGATAGACTGAGTCTTGTATGCTGTAAATTCCACACAGGTGTTGATGAATACTTTTTTTTTTTTTTGGGGGGGGGAGCTCTTAAAAGTGATTTTCTTTCTGACACCCAAAAGGAAAGCAAAAACAACCATTGGCTGTAAGAAAGGATCCAAAATTAAAGAAAACAACAAAACAGTATGGATCAAAAAAAGCCAGGTGGGAACTACTGGATAAAAAAAAAAAATATTATCAAAAATTATCTCACATTTCTTTATTGAACTCTTAATCCTATCATTTTTCGCATTTTTCTTCAAGGTTTATGCTTGTTCCCAATTGTTTTTTTATCTGAAGATCCCAGTTTTTAGATTACAGTGCATTAATATAATTCACTTCACATTTTGTATTAAGCTTTTGATTGGGCATGACTTGGCATAAGTAAGCCTTCAATAGGAGTGTTATTTGTAACTTAGAATGCTGTTGAAATCCATAGGGTCTATAGTAACAGTTACATGAGTGCCCAAATTAAGATTTTCAAAGCTCTTTGTTTGTCATGTATTTCATTGCAAAGCAAGAAATTTGAAACCAAACTCTATATCTCCTTGGATATTCAGCATTTTGCACTTAAGTTCACCATTTACAGGCAGTTTATTCATATAATAGTTATAATGTTCTCATCTAGAAACTAATGCTGTACATAATCATCTTTTTAACTCACACAAGTTCTTCAAACATTTTACATGACAGTAATCAATTAAAAAAATATAAAAACTTGCATTGATAAGAGGAAATAAAAGATGGAAAAAAGATTAAAAATAAAAACAAATACGAAATAGATGCCTTTACCATATCCCTAAGTTATAAGTAGCCCTATAGTCTATAAAAAGTCAACTAAATAATTGAATACTTTACCGTGACTCTGTAGGTGATTATAAAATCTTAACTCAATTTCAAATTTTTTGAAGATAAACAGAGGAAAACTTTCTATAGTATTATCTTTGGTGATTTGATTGCTCTATTCAATGAGCAATATTATGTCATTTCCTGGACAAAGGCATTTTACTCTATGTTGCTCAAATAATGAATTTTAGAAACAAGATGATATGACAAGACCATTACTATATAATATAATTTTAGTGTCGTAGCTTTGCAAACACTGAGATAATTTTCTGTTGTTAAAAAAAATGTGTGCTTTGTTCAAATGAGTCAGGTGTCAGAATATCAGATTCTTGTATATATAATTATATACATGTTTTAAAACATAAATTTTTTGAGCTTCTCAGTGATCATAATTTTGAGACCAAGGAAAAGAAAATTAGCGCTCAAATGGCGACTTTTTAAATTCCTGTTCGCAACATCTTAATACTCTGAGATTCCAATGTATTAAACGTTTGTATACAGTATTATCTATAGCAAAAGATTTCAAACAAAGAGCAAAAAGGTCCAACATAAAAATTATTGAATTTCAATTTAACAGTCAACTGCATATTTTTTTGTGTGTATGTGTAAAGAGTTACCAGGGTAAGTAAAAAAATGCACAATATTTCATAAAATCAGAAAGGAAAAAAAATCTCTTTTAATTATTTTCTTTAAATCCGATATAAATAAAACAGCTTCGTATAAAGTATTGCTCAAGATGAAGAAATTATTTTTCTATTATATTCATAATATTGAGGCTGACTATGACTTTTTGCAAACATCAAAGATCACTTTTTTACGGTATAAACAGAAGTTAAAAAACTTTGCAAAGTCCAATAGAGCTTTGTTCTTTTTTTTTATACTGCTCTAAACTGAACATGGAAATCCAAAGATGTAGACAGTGTGATTTCCATAATTTAAGAAAATTAACAAATTTTAAAGACTCACTCCCATGTGAACTTGTGCATCTCCCAAATCTATCTCCCTCACAATTATTTTTTTAACTATAAGTAAAAAAATTGGAAAATATGGATACGTAAAGATTGTAAGCCGAACAGGAGAGAGATCTCAGATAAAATATGTTTGTGGTTCCTGAGACAACTTACATGACTCTGAGTCTTTGGCTTCATAGTAATCACCAAGCTTGACTCAAGCTATTGTTGTGTACAAAGGAAAAATATAGGAAATGAATTTTTTTTTTCACAGAATGGAAAAAGCTGAAACTAGCCATATTAGGGCCGACAAATGGCAAATGACAAAACTATTTTCATCTAAAAATCCAATAAAAGAGTAGCATTATTAAAACTGAAGCTCCATGTGATGCCGTATTTCTTTTTTTTTTTACCATAGAGTTTACTGAATATTTGGTAACCTTTTAAACAGCGCTTATTTCAGGACTATCTAGAAGCAATAAAATTCTTGCACTTCCAGTTTCTTGATATTGGCTACTTTTGTTTCAAAAGGTCCACGAGACTTCACATTCCAATATGACCAAGGTTCCAAAGCCCAATGACATCAAAAAGACTGCAAGGCATAATTTATATATGAACCAAAGCTGCGTTCTCCTCAAGATGCAGGCAACAGGACATCAGGCAAGAAAAAAGGCCCACATGGACCAGGATTAAATCATTTACCTATTTCCACTTGGTTTAACTTCTTTGACCACATACCAGTTGAGCACTTCTCATGGCATCTACGTGTGAGGACAGGGCGTGGCAAGTTACCACATGCCCTCCCTGCTGGTTTCTTAGTACCCTGCCACATGCACATTAGCAAACGTGTTTGGAACCTGGGCTCATTGCAGTCGCCTATGCACTGAAGGAAAAAAAAACAACATTTATTAGAACTCGTAGACCTATCTTGGTGAGGTTGAGAAACAAACATTTTCTCATTTTATGACTGCCGCTAATTGAATACTTTCATTACTTAAGTCAAGAGCAAAATAATGTCGATTTTCACCCTTTGTGTGTTACAGTTTCTATAAACTGAAAATTTATAAACTCATCTACATTCAAGTGATACCAAATAATTATTATTAAAGATAACTTTTGTTTCTGTGCTCTTGTTTTGATATTAAATCAAATCTCCCAAGTCAGAAACGTATCAAGTTTAAAAATATATATATATCATCCAAACTAGATATCCTCAAATAAGCTATAGTAAAATGCAATACTCCAGTCTTACAGTTCTTAGGTTATTCAATATATTTACCCGGTAATTCATATTCAGTTTAAAAGACTAGATTGGCATTATTATCTTACTGATAATATGTGCAGCAAGCTTGGTTTTTAAGTTAAAACCAAATAGGTGTTGCAAGATATGAAACAATTTTGCTTTATTCTACCCTTGAACTTTGTAGTCTGAAAGGTTATAGGCTTTTTTCAAATAATTCTCTCTGAATAAATTATTCTGGATATTGGTAATCAGTAAAATATTGAAACATTGTCCACAGGATAAATTTATCAATACTTTTTGCACAAGACAGTTGCTTAAAGTATTATCATTACGTGTATTACATTACCTTGGACCACTCAGAAGTAGTCCATATCGCCCGGCAAAGGCTATTTTTACAAGGTTTCTTTGACAACGGTCGTTCTGCCTTGTTACACATGTTGTCATCTAAAACTGTTGTGCTGTTTTCTTTGATACAGGCCACAGTGCGAACCTTCATTGAGTAGCGCTCTCGAACACACATGTCGGTTTGACACTGCAGATGAGAAGTAAATTTTAACCATTTGATTATTTTTTTTTCGTGCCTGACCAATGCAACACATTGTCTAAAAGTTGAGCCAATCTTTCTTTATTAAAATCAATGAGAAATTGTTTCTAACAGTCGTTCCACTCTACTTAGAATTAAATTAATTATTTAAACTCCATAGAAAATCTATTTCATGTGACAGTTAAGTAAATTATAAATTAAAACCTCTGTTAGGAACCACACTATTATGCAAACCAGCAAGGGCTGTCTTGTAAAAAAAACAACAAAACACACACTATCTTTTTGGCCTCATCAAAGTGAGAGTTTCATTCTTAGATAGTTAAAATATTTTAACTTTATATAAGTGAAACTGATTGGAACAAAAATATGAAACAATAGCAATAAAATGATTGTTATATTTCAAACAGTACAATCACCTCAATACACCAATCGTGTTGTTGCTAGGAAATGCACAATAATTTAACCATTTATTTAATGTCCATTTTTTAAATTCTTATACATTGTCTTTTTAAAACCATTTGGTGCAATGGGAAATACACAATTTGCTTTGCACTCGATTGCCACATCGATATAAGACCAAATTTCATACCAAATAAAAGATCAAGTCTTAAAGTTTTCGAGTCTGTTACAACCTTTGACCAATCCTTGGTGAACCACTTGGTACATGGCAAGTTGTCACACTTCTCTTGAGAGTCTGGTATCCTGATACCGGCATTCTTGCATACCCTGAGAGGAAACACCTCCAAGTAGTCATGGGTGATGATCTCGCACGTGACATTACGCCTGCGCACTGCCCGACCACACGAGCTAGAGCAGTCTGTCCAATTAGACAGCACGAGCTGCAGAGGCCGACGTTTCCTGTCAAATGGATCCTTGATGGTAAAGCTAGTGTTGCCATGAGACTCGTCTGCCAAGAAACCAAGCAGATACTTCTCTCTCTGGACAGTTTCCTGAGGGTATTTGAGGCAAATTTTGAAGCGATTAAAATGGGAACAGGAGCAAATTTATAGTACTTTTATGTGGAGAAAATTATAATGCGTTTGTCATGTCTGTCAATTTTAGCAGCTACCTTTGAGTATGTGTTAAAACAACTGAAAAGCTTCTTGCCGCGCTGAAAAAGCTTAAGTCATACATTTTTTTTTTTTGGCAAAATGTTCCGCACCCTTCAGTTAGATAGTTATTATTCTAATCTACTACTTATCCATGATTTTTTGTGAATGCTTATGTTTCTGACAAAATGACTGTTTTCCTCCTTCAATTTCTTTATATCACCGCAAATCATGTGATGGAACATAAAAATCGCAATGCTTACTTGCAGAACATCCATAAAATTGTTGAAAGTAATATGAAGATCCGCCTTCTTTCCTTGAGCAACGCATGTGTATCTTCCAGCGTCTTTTCGCTTCGAGCTTTTCCGAATCTTCAAATGGCCATTGCTAACAAGAGAAAAGATATGCTCAATAAGAAAATCTGCATTAAAGAAGTTAAAAAAAAAAAATAGAAATATAAAACGCAGCTACCATTATTTCATTTCCCACGTCTTTACAGCATTCCAGTTAAAAACAAAACGCTACTTAAGTTTCAAAATATTACGGTACGCTAATTGTTTAGCGCATTGATCTAATCTAGGGCTGAATGTTTGCCGACGTAATCTCTGTGACTTCATTGGTCATATACAGCAATGTGAAGTTAATAGCGTTAGCATGGATTTCACTTCCGGAACTAACTTTACCTTACTCGTTAATCTAGTTTATATTGGCGACTCGAGAAGCGTCATGACTTCAAGGTCAGATAGGCTTGTTCGAAGAGCAGATATAACCATCCAAGATTATCCGACCCTGATAATTGTTGAAACTAACACCGTACCAGTCTCTATCTTGTATGAGATACTACGTTCTGTCTTTCTCGAATCGGTTCAGCTTTTTTCTATAACTACAGGAAGAAGTGGAAAATGTTTGGGAAAGTTATACCGATAGTTAACTCTATCGCTGATAAAAGTATTAAGAAAGATTAGATTCTTAAGCATTTAGAAGTTTCAGTACATTTCTTCAGTTCGGGCTGAAGAAGCGAAGGACACAAGTTGACTCATCCCTTCTAAATTTTCAAATTCTGAACATCCCAGTACGGACTTGGAGATTCAAGTTAGTTTTCTCTCTGTGGTTCTGATTGTTTCCGATGATTGCTTATACATTTTATTTAAGCATTTACTAAGCGCATTGAGGAAAGTTCTGATTAAATATTAATCTTCACCGCAACTAAATTGCAGAAGTTTTCGCGTTTCTTAAATTCATACATTTGATGGTTCATTGCAAAAAAAAAAAAAAAGACACAAGTTCATCTTTAACGTAAATATTTATTTTATTAATTAAATTGGCTGGAAAACAGAACGGCTTTGGTTGCGCTAACACTTCAATTACATTACTTTGAGTTTTCGTTTGTTTCAAATTTACTTATCTACTTCATTTAAAATATAGCGGACCTACATTCTTCCGCGCATCTCGATCCCTCGTCGTTTTTAGTGCATCTGTCATTGGTCCTACTTAGATATTTTGTTATTCGGTCCAACATTTTCCTTGATGTTTACTCCTGCTGCGTTTTCCTTTGATGTTCCAGTTTCTTTTTTCTCATCACATGGTTAAAGAAGATTGCTTCTCTTTTACTTATTCTATTTATGATTGATCTTGTGTCAGCTTCTCGTAACACTTTTTCGTTTGATTTCTTTGCAGTTCTTGAGATTTGTAGCATTCGTAGAAACTACAGTTCTTTTGCCTCCAGTTTCTTTTGCAGCTGTTTTTCTTATGTGGATGGAGGTATATTAAGTACCGATTTCATTTTCTGGAAACTTTTTGAGTTCGACATTCTTGATGCGATTTCAGTGTTATTACGTCCATCGCTTGATTTTAAGGTACCTGGGTTCACAGGTCTCTAAATTGATCTCTTCGCTTGAGCTTATTCCCCTTCCTAAAAATGTTGATTTGTAGAACTTTGATTACCTATAAGTTTACAAGAAAAAGTATGTTCGCAGGTAGGCTACAAGCTTTTATTATTAAATACAAGTTACTTTTAAATAAAGAACTATCTAAGAGATAACCAAATTGCAGGGTCCGGTTATACATGTCACTTATTTTGCGTACACAACTTGGTGTTAAATCCGCATCCGATACTTTGTCCTGTGCATTCATTTTCCAAAACCAAGCTCTTGGATCAATCTGCTGGTGACGATTTAATTGATTACTTTATAAGAAGACTTAGGCAGGACAGGAACATCTTCATAAATTTTTTTATAATATTAGAAGACTTTTATTAGGAGTTGTTCAAGAGTACTAAAAATCCTCATGGATTATATCTCACTCCCCATTTCTTTCCACCTTTCTCTTGATAGTAAGAGAAGTGCGTGAATTTTTATTAGAAAAACACTTCCTAATTGTTTAACATGTGTCACACTACAACTGAAACAGTTTGATTTTGTGATAGTGTTGCATAATATAATAAAAATAAGAGTAGTTACATGTAGCTTATTTTTAAAAACGAAATCTATTCGTAGATCTTTGTTAGCATTCATTATCAGGAAGGTTTAAATGAATGGGCAGCTATGAATTCCAGGAAAGAACTGCACGTTTGGGCATCTTTTGCAGGAATTCATAAACTTATGATAGGCGTTTAAAATGATCTTCAAATAGATTAAAAAGTACAATAAGTTGATTCCCCTTCTTTCGGAAAAAAAATCAACAACAAAATAACAAAACAAAACAAAAACGGTTCTATTGCGTAGTTAAAAAAAAAAATAAAAAAAGGCAGGGGAAGTCTTCTTACTGCTTGGACAGAATATCTTGACTCCAACAATGCGACATTCACTCTTCACGAAAATTGATTCTTTTTCAGAGTTCATTGCTACTTTCTTTCAGGCGACACTACTTTATGTCTTTGTACTGCCAATTCTTTTAGGTCAATCTTTTCTTAGCTTATATTTTCTATTTTGCAGAATCCCACCCGTTTTAACTTTGGATAATGATTATATCATGTTGTTAATTCATTTCAGGGTAGTAGCAGTAGATCCTATGAGCTTCATTGAGTGACAAAAATCTATGGCTGGATGTGTTTTAAACAAGTTATAATATTGTACAGTTCAAATTACTTTTTAAATAACTCAAATCTTAAGCTCGCCCCCACAGTACTTGTGTACAACTTCCTTTCATACGCCAATGCTCCCTACAACACCAGAAGTTCACCAAGGCCCACTTGAGAATTCTAGGCACTAACCGTGAGACAGTCACCCTCCTGGAGGAACGGATGCGACGTCCATCCTTGAGCCACGCTATGCGCTTCTTCTTCATTCCCCGGACTGGACATTTCAAGATGAGATTGGTACCGTGCAAGATGTGGGCATCGGCGCCGACATTCAGGCGCACCTGGTGATAGATAGCAAGCAAGACATTGACTTATCCTGCGTCTAACGATCGAAGATCTATTGTCAACTCAACAAGGTAATAAACAGTTGTTGGGAAGTTCCCTATGGTATGTTTGATTTGTTTACTTCCCTTTTCTATCTCGCCAAATAAAGATGGTGACATGGTCATCACTTCAAAATAAATGACCTAGCTTGGAATCGAATCCAAACGTCATCGTTTTAAATTCAACGCACCGCCTCCTGAGTTATCTGGTTGATAATATATGAGTTGTCGCTTTCTTGGTTTTGCCAGACGAGAAATTGTGATTTGTGGCACTCAAATATAACATCATTTGATTCAGGTAAGGAAAAAAGTTTTCGACTTCCATTGCCCTCTTTTTGGTCTATTTCCTGTAATCGAAACAGAAAGTAAAATTTCGAAGGAAATTAATTTGAAAAATCACACAATGCAGGTCGCCCTAGCATTTTTAAACTGTTTACCGACGTACACATCTTTCAGTCTTTTTTTTCTAAAAGACATGGCTGTATGATTGTATCTGTTGTAATATCTCACCTTCCTGATCTTGTTGATCTGGATGAACTTCATGGGTCTCTGCTTGATTCTGACTGCCGGGCAAGCACTCAGGTTACACTGTTTCTCACCCACAGGCCGTTCACTGGGCGGGCAGTTGTATTCATCAACATCTACAGGTTCACCGTCGGGGGAAACCCGCTGACAGACGACAGGTCGCAACATCACACCTGCCCCGCAACTCACTGAACACTATGTAAGAAGAGAGGAGTGAATCTTCAACGTCTCCGTGCTCTAAACACGGCACTCAGCCTCTTCCAAAACAAAAACTTGCGAAAGAATATAATTGCAAAATTACTATATTTGGATCAAGTTTCAATACTTTTAATTCCTTTTCGATTCTCTGCTTTCTATTGATGTTATTAGAGTTTCAACTCCTTCATTTAACTGCTGACTTTTTTCTCATGCTAGTGGAAAAGGAGGTTTGGAAGGACTTAATATACTGTGAGGAAAAGTTGAAAGAAGAAGAAGAAGAAGGAGGGATAGCAAAAGAACACCATATTTAATCATTGATCTCTATGCGTTCACAGCTAAAAGTAAGAAACAAATATGAAACTTGAATGAGATGACCGTCGATGTCTGCAACAGGCCTGACACCTGAGGAAGAAAACGTTATCCAATTGACTCTCGAGCAAAAAACTTACCGTTGACCATAAACCGGAAGCCCAATTAGCAGGACAGTACTGAGTGTTACATTCCCTGACACGTAAAGGCATTGGCTGTTCACACATCATATTCGGGAGCTGGACCACACGGTCATGCGTGATGTCCACTTGCTTGATACAGCGCACTTTGCGATACATGTAACCGCCTCCGCATGTCGTAGAGCACTCGCCGAAATCTCCAATACGCCATCTGGTAACAGATTGTTTTTGTTTTTTTTTTTTTATTAATACTTGATTCATATCTTATATTTTCTGGCGTCTCTACAGCAGTGTCAGGTATTGGAATATTTCTCACCATAAGAGACTAGACTTCTATGATGTTTATTTTTCAATACAAGGTGTGAATCGATTCAAAACTTTGCAGCACAAATTTACTTTGACTATGTGATCCAGCAACTTTACTTCCCATATGCGTTACAGCATCGTCTAGTTGGTATAATTATGTTATTATTAAATTTTTGAAGACTAGGCAAGTCAAAAACCATTTCCGTTAAAGAGTAACCATCATCAACTTTGATTTCTGCAAGACAATATTCTCAAAGCACAGTGTTGAATTATAATGTCAGACACACTCAGTCAAAAGCGACTATTTTATCGCGTTGATATGAAACTCTTGTTCATTATAGAAAACCAGTTAATTCTATAGTTTCCAAATCTATTTCAAGATCTTTTTAAATTATTTGTCATTTTTGTTGTTACAAATCTTGGTCCGGAGATGAATACGATTGAACACGATTGTCACTAAGCCATTCTCGAAATTCGTACATCTATGCATCTTCCGGTGCATTGTCATAACCCATAATGAAAGAAAAAGATAACCTAGCAATAAAGGTTACATTTCATGATCATCAACAAACAGAAAGACGTAAATTTAGCTCTGAGTCCACAGGAGATTTTAGAAAGTGGAGCCGTGCCCCGCGTGCTGATGATATTCTCATTTTAGTGCTGCAATAGACCACAAACTTTGAGGTCGTTTGGCTATTTTTTGTTCTTGTTGTTTTTTTGTGATACCCTTTTCAATACCATCACTTGGGTAAAGTTTATAAAAGGTAGATACAAAAGTCTTAATATACTATTATGCACTTAAAGCTTCTATTGAGTGCTACTTCTAATAATAGCCAATGCGCACTTAGATGGTGTTGCTTTACAATCCGTGCGAAATTGATTAGTCTATGTGGCATGGGTATACTACAAGAGAGGCTGCGGCCTCCATTTATCTCTAAACGGCTTGATAGCTAGACAGTCAAGTCCTTCTTTCCAAATGCCTATCTTGATGCCTTTTTCGTGACATAATTATTCTTTTCCGCATATACGTTAGTAAAATCTGTTACTTTTGAATTTTGATAACATTTAATACTATAAAAAATTTGATTCTTTTAAAAATGAACACTTAACAAGAACGAATTAAAATCTACACCACCATCACCCGATCATCACAAACAACAAAAACAAGAACTACTTCTACCACAACAACAACAGCACAAAAAAACAAAAAAAAAAAACAACAACAAAAAACAACAACAAACAAACAAACAAAAAACAAAAAAAAAAGAAAATAAATATACAAACAAAGAAGAGAAGCAATCAAAACAACCTCCCAAAAAATCCCCAAAGCTCACAACCTTGAAATCTCCAAACTCTTTGTCTAGAAATCTATACCCTTTATTACTTGTATAATAATTGCTATCTGCAGCAATGTTTGCGATGAGATTCAAAGTTTTACTTTCAAAATATCCCTTAAAATTGTTTAAAAAAGTGAGGAGGTTAGAACTACCTTTGAGGACAGGGGATGTCGTTGCAGACTCTTCTCTCTATTGCGACAGACTCGGCGAACTGACAGTGTTCCGGGGAATGGGTGCTACCATCTAACTGGTTCACACACTCTAGCAGAGTCTCCTGGAATGACCAGCCACAGTGTTGGCTTATAAAGATTCGCACCAATCCACTCGATAATAACTCTTTATTGCAATCTAATAATAATAATAATAATAATAATAATAATAATAATAATAATAATAATAATAATAATAATAATAATAATAATAATAATAATAATAATTGAACAGTAGTTTTCTCTTCCTTGATTTTTTTTTCTTTCACACAAACGTTGATTACTTCTATCTTTAAAATATACATGTAAATTGATATTATCTACAACGCGTGTTATTTAAAACTTTTGACTCCCAAGTTTATATTTTACACTATCGATATATTTATCTACTTCTATTTTACAACTAAAGCTGCTTTTACAAACCAAATAGTGGAAGTCAAATCATTAGGTTTCTCAACCTGACAGGATATTAAATTTGATTTGAATAATGGTAGGTTTTTATTCTGCACCACACACAAACCTGGGTGCCACCTAGACAGCTTTTACTGCAGGCAGTCATACCGCGCTTTTGCCAGCGGAAATTCTGGTAACATGGTTCTAAAGAGCAGAGTTCCTTCGAAGGTGGTTTGTAGCTCTCTGTAAACAAAACGACAGATTAGAACCCAGAGCATTTTCTTATCACTGTTGCGTCTTTGTAAAAACAGGAAGTTTTAAAGAGAGTACATTAGCTGTATCTTCGTCTGTTGTAGTTCTCAAGATAGTTTAATCGGTATTTCAACCGTTATACATTCCACAGTAATTTTCGATAATGGGCAACAACATAAACAAAATAGTTTTAACAAGCTGAAGAAAAAGGACATAGCTCAATGAGTATGTTATTGAGTTTTCTCCATGTAGTATGTAATTGCTTTTAGATTCATGTTGAATGATTTCTTGTTTGCTCATTTCATCCATCTATGACATTTATCTGTGGAAATAATGTAGCTTACCGTAACATTCTGAGTCAGCCATGTCAACAGTGTCACCCAGGAGAGGTAGGAAGACCTGACAGCGCACATAGCGAGACCTGAAAGCCTCTCCACAAGTCGCACTGCACTCGCCCCAGTTGGATACTATAAACCTAAATTGTGATATTTATAATCATTTCTATAGAGATATCAAACACAGCAACGGTGAAGACATCAATTGCGTTGATTAAAGGGCAATATTAAAATCAGGAAACAAACAATAAGCTAATGTCTGGCACATTGGCAGCAAGAAGTGCCTCTATTTCCCGGCTTGGTTTAAACATAGCCTAAAGTTTAAAATCATCAACCTCAATTTTGAAACTGTTACAAAATTATGTCTCCAGACATTCGTGTGAAATTAAACCCCAAATGAAGCTCAAATCGAAAGGAAAAAGTTGTTGAGCAAATACTAGAAATTAAAAAAAAAAATTCTTATATCACTAGATCCTCGTATTTGTATCATACTTATCTTGGTTGCTTTGAAACCTAACATAGATGTATATTTTTGATAAATCTAAAGGGTTCTTGCTTACTTTGGGGAAAGCATCTCATTCTTGAACTTATGGACATCGTTTTCGTTTATAATGAGGTGCTTGTCAGATCTGCCTGAACGAATACTGAGAGACATCTGTTGTCGACCTACAGAACAGAATATACAGTATTCTTTTTTCAGCTCAGAATAAAAAAATGCATTACGAAACCTAATTATAAATTAACCCTCCCCCCAAAAAACAACAAACAACCCCCCCCCCCCCCCTCCCCTAAAAAAAAATAAAAAAACTGGCCAGTCATCCCTGTAAAGGATCATTATTTTCAGTTAATCACATCCTAACCTACACTCTCCCCTTCTCTCTCCCTTTTTCTCAGTTTAGTCCTTAAAATAACAAAAGCCATAATGATTATTCTAAAGTTGACACAGTTTTTAAGTTGTTCACCTATTTTGAAGTGATACTTTGAAAAGGAGAGGCTACAAATAATATAGCTTTATTCTCATAAAATACCACAACGGGCACATTTTCAGTATCCCTAAGAGTGTAGATCCGACTCCTAACAAAGGTATGTTGATGCTATACAGTCATCTATTTACCTGTCTCTTCGTTCTCGGCTCTGTAGTTGGGATCTAGAAAGTTAAGAAAAGAAGAGAGTGACACAGAAATTGAGAATAACTATCAGCAGTTAAAAGTGGTGTCCTTTACATCATTCTATCAGTCTAACAGCAACAAATAATGCCAAAACAAAGTGAAAAGAGTGAAAGGTTAATGTTTTGTTATATTGTCATAAATATGATGAATACGTTTAGTGCCAAGAAATATACACAGCCGTTTCCTAACACAAAAAGAAATATTTATAACATGAGGTCATCATAATAATCGGTCATATAATTATATAAGTACACAGAGCTACATGTCCTCACAAATTACCACATTATCTCATAAAGACCCTAATTTATCATAATGTTTAGAGTGCGCCAAACTAATTAACACTGTAGCAATCTTATAATGTGTATCTCATTTATCTGAAAATCTACGCATCCTCCTAATAAGTAATTGTTGGTTATTGTCCAATGATTGATTCGGATAACCAATTACGCAATTTGGCTGGCTTGTTGAGAAAAAGCAGTGTTTTTAGGGAATCCAACAGTTTCATGTACAAGCCGTCCAGAAAAAAAAATGGGTTTAAAAAAAAGACACTTTTGAATAAGGCTTTCGAATAATTCCAAGAAACCCACTTAAATCTCACGTTTTATGTTGGATTTCTTATCTCACGTTTTTTGTTATATAGAAGGCTTTTAAAAAAAAAAAAAAAAAAAAAAAAAATCAGCAATTACAGCTTTTATGTTTTGTGGGCTTTAGTTCGATCCTCAAATTTTGCTCACAAGAACATGAAGATGGAGTGGGTATTTTATAGTTATAATCTTCTCTCTTAAGCTACAGCTTCTAATTAATGCTTATTAAATATGAGGAACTTGTTTTCCTGTTCAAATATCCATGATAAGAAAAGATGATACATTTAATGCTATGAATATCTTGCATATCATAAATTAGTATCTGCGGTAGAATTTCATATAAAAATATGTAAGGTAAAAATTTTATGAATAGATATAAAAAACCATTATTCTTGTGTTGAGGACCGATTTTAAAATGGCATAAAAATTTACAGATACTCGTTCAGAAACAAAATTATAAAAGCAAGAACGTCTTGCAATGAATGAAAAAATAATAAAAAAAAAAAATATGCAGCAAAGCTTTCCCCATAAATAAAGTAGTGCGATATTCAGGAAAGTTGTATTATAGAATCTCTGATAAAAGGTATGAATATACAAAATGGTAATCTTATTCTGAAATTGAGCACATTATGCTATCAGTAGCATATGGCCTTTGTGATCTAACCAGTTAAGTTACCGGCACATGAGTACAGTTATGCTAGCTAAATGACATTTTATTCCATCAAATTCACTGAATCTTATGAGTGATCTTCTATGCTAACCGTTAGTAAATGAAACACATGTTTATTTTAGAATATTTGAACAAACAAAATATTAAAAGATTCGTTTTATTACCCCTAGTTTTGAACATTTTATTAGTGAATGCCATTTAACATCTTCCAATTCTTCTCTCCGCTGTTTGTGTTTTAAATGTGTATCAGATTTGCGCGAAGTTTTCTCGGTGATGTTTTTAAACAAACAGATCTCGATAGTTTTTAAAATAAATGTCACAAAACGCTCAGGTAAAAACTAAAAGACATTCAGCACTCATTCAAAAATAATAATAAAAGCTACAAGATATCCACCTTTTATTGCTTTAAAAAGAGAAACTTCTTTCAAAGATCAAAGATATGGGATACTGAAATAAATTTACCTAATGTCTTACAAGTGTGCACGTCCGATCACATAATTAAAACTCCTCCCTTAACCCCCCCAAAAAAACAATCATCTCTTCTTTGCATCTTTCCCTAAAAGAATAAATTGAAATAAGATGGCGCTTGAAAGGCGCTCTACTCACTGCTGTGGTCGTCACAAGAGAAGAGAGTTGTGCAGTTCCTGCGGACGACAGGTTTGCTGTCGCCGTCACAGAATGTTTCCCCTTGGTGTTGACATATCACCTTCCGTTTCTGCTCACCCCAGCCACAGGTTACGCTACACTGTTGACGGAATGCACCACATCAGGATAATCTCCATCCTTATCTTTATCATTATTATCATCACTACACTACCTGTACCTTTATCACATCAACCATATCATCATCATCATCGTCATCTTTTCCGTTCTTACATTACGAAGTGTAAAAAGAACGCCTTAGGCTCTTTAAGATTAGAATACCATTATACCATGCAGCAAAAAGGGGACCTTGTCTTAAAATTAGCTGAATCTTGCGGCATTACTTTAATTGAGAATCAGTCAAAGCAATAAAAAGAAAACCAATCTAGATCTAACGAGATGCGACATGAGCACGATCATCAACGCACAATGTATTTAAACTCGATCTATTCTTCTCATCCAACAAACTCTTATCTAAAAAAATTTAAAAAAATACATCGATCATGGTTTCCCAAAATCTTAGATCTCGATCGGAAGACGGTGAGGCTTACAAGCTGGAAAAAGCTGATACAGACAATATAAGGCTTATACATAATGATTAGTTAATAGTTATAATTAACGAAAATCTGACCTACATAATCTCAAATTAATACAAAATTTGATTCCAGATTTCTTGATTTTTCTCAAAACTAAGTCACAAGTCATCTGTTCACCAAACAACACACAACTTAGAAATAAGAATAATGTCGAAATTGAAATCTAAAAAAAATTAGGTATAGGTCGAATGAAAAAAAAGTATTGGAATAAGTAACTATGACCTCATTGAGAAACAAAATATATACTAAAGTATTTGGATCACAGCAATATTAAGCTTTTTAAATTTGGGAGTTTCATGTTAAGGTATTTAAAATAAAGACCTGCACATTACTGAAGTCAATAGTAATTCTCTCTATGCGCTGCTTATCAACCGCGGTGTTGCACCATTCCGGCGCAGACTGTGAATGTAAAAACCTTAAGTTGGGCGATTATTTCTACGTCTGAGATGCTCTATATAGCCAAAGATCGGAGTCTTATTTAAGATTAACTGAGAACTAGATTAAATCGAGAAAACAAGAATCATGGACGGGAGTTGTTTTGGTCTGCCCAGATCAAATCTTATCAAAATGTTAGAGTACCCAAAAACCCGAATTGTAGGCCGCAACAGTCTGCGTTCCCTTAGTATCCAATAAACGTGTTACTTCAGCCACGTTGAAGCGTTACATAAAATCGACAAAAGCTCGACCAACCACTGAGACTGATAGGGAGGTTGGGGACAAAGAATCCAAAGATATGTAACGTCACTTCATATATTTATCAAAAGACTTTAAACGTATCATCGTATTTAGATAGATCCATTCTTAGATGCACAAGTCCTGAATTTGGAGCCTCGATTGTGTTGCTTTGTATGGATTAGGCGAGCCGTAAGGAAGACTCTTGGAACCCAGACATATTAGGTTCTAATTTACATCTTCATAGGTCAATGGATCCATATGTTGCGCCTGGATCTAATGGCTGTCACGAGAATGCACTATGAGTGCACTGGTTTCAGTTTAGATCTAAAAAGTCTTTTCATGGCCGTAAATTATTTCTCAAGCGGAAAATGGCAAAGAAATCCAAAGCGATCACGAGTTGTTGTTTACAATTGAGACTGAGAAGCGAGACATAGGCCTAACTAAACAAGATTTAGATTCCACGTTAACCAAGACCTATATAGTTTGATAGAGAATCCTTGAGAAATTTATTTAAATAAAAACAATTTTGAACAGATTATGAGCATTATATCTCGTGACTTCATAGAAATTGTGAATTCTAAAATTTTAATGGATAAGGTATATGAAGGTTACTAACGAAGATGAAGCTCTTGGAGAAATGTGCCTTCTCAAACGTAAGATAGAGGGCGCATCATACATCTTGTTCTTTTTTAAACTAATTGGACTCCATGTGAACTGGTGTACCATTAGTATTCTCAGGAGGCGAATAGTAAACTATTTCTCAAAGCTTGGATGTATAATCTCTAGAAGCTTGGTATTATGTTATCTATCTTAATTGCAAAGGTCATGAGCTGAACTACCCTTCTTAGCGTCGCGAAGCTCTTTCGCGGCGTGGGACGCGACCGATTTCCTTGGGCTGTTTGTGCCTATTCCTTCACAATAAAACAAAGTTCCTGGTTCCAGCCCTCACTTTGGATATGAATAGCCTATATTCTCTTTGACTGTAGATGTTACAACGACATTAAAACCTCTGTGCACTGTCTGTCATGATAGAGCTATCTATTCTCTGAATGATTTTTTTTAGACACTATAGAGGCCTGCTTTGTGAAGTTCTCAACATCAGTAAATATCCAATAATTTTTCCCTACTAGTTCGTGTTTGCAGATTTTTTTTTTTTTTTACTATCGTAGCTTCAAACGAAAAAAGGGAGGATTTGAATTATTCCTTGAGATAAAGGAGAATAATTCTTTATTTCTTGCGAGATCTTTTCCCCTCCCTTTAAACCATAATTAACATTTCGGACAAAGTTCTATTACCCCACCTTGATTTTAAAAACAAACCCAAAACAAACAGAAATCATTTAAAAAAAAAGAACTCTAACAAGTTAAGATTGTGGCCGCAAGCGTGTTTTAAGAAATAATGGAAGTCCAATAATCACAAATCAATATCGAGTGGTATGATTACAGTGAAATCTAACTTATCACTTTCGATGAGCGCGATATGATTACTGTGAAATCTAACCCATGACTCCCAATGAGCGCGATATGATTACTGTGAAATCTTACCCATGACTCCCAATGAGCGCGATATGATTACTGTGAAATCTAACCCATGACTCCCAATGAGCGCGATATGATTACTGTGAAATCTTACCCATGACTCCCAATGAGCGCGATATGATTACTGTGAAATCTAACCCATGACTCCCAATGAGCGCGATATGATTACTGTGAAATCTAAGCCATGACTCCCAATGAGCGCGATATGATTACTGTGAAATCTAAGCCATGACTCCCAATGAGCGCGATATGATCACTGTGAAATCTAAGCCATGACTCACTCACCGGTGACCAGGCACCAGTGATCCATCGCGGACAAATGTGAGGATTGCACTGGCGTTTTGTCTTAGGCTTGGGGTGTGGACAAAAACTGTCATGCAACCACTGCTGGCGGCCATCTCTCAGTGTGTCCATACACCTCACCGCACGTTTCGAGAATCCTCCACCGCAGCTCACGGTGCAGTCCTGCCAAGGAAAGATTTTCCACCTGTGAAACAAGACCGAAGAACATAGAGTTAATAGAGAAAGAAACATTTAAAAAAATATTGTGGGAGGAAATAAAAGGGGACCAGAGCGCAGGTTTGATCGATACAAACGAGTAATTAATTTAGATGTTGACTAAGCACCGACTCACATAATTCTAGGCTGGCTCTTGCTTCAAAAACATGAGCATGGCTTTCATAGTAAAGAGACCCTCAATTTAAATGTACTTGAAAAGAGCGCTTAGCAATTTTAACACCAAATAAATATTACGTCTGTATTGCAGGAAATCAGTTGATTCTGCACTTTTGAAATCTTAAAATATTCTAAATGGTTATTGTAAGGCTATGTAATTACTGTGTAAAAAACGTTCATAGCGATGCTTTGCCTTGCTGAAAATCAAAGTTCGCATTTATTAGTACCTACTTAATAATTACTGTTTCAAAGGAACGATATCATTTTTATTTAAGCAAAATCAGCTAACTATTCTATTCCATAAGTCTCACTAATTTGGTGCATTGTCAAAACCTGATGTAAGAAAAACAATTCTGCTGTAGCGCTTTATGTTTTCGGAACAATATTTCAGACATGCTCACGAAGAATGTTCTACGATGCATCGCAAAGTTCCTATACCTCTATCGATACCGGCCTTCTTATGACTATGAAAGCATGATGTTCTTTTCTGCAGTCAAATCAAAATGGCACAAGACACGTATCGAGAGCGTCATGAAATGATTCTTTAAAGAGGTTCAATTAAATAAAAAGAACAAACAAAGTTTAGCTCAGTTGATCTTCAAGCGAAACAATAAAACTGTGTAAATCATTGAGAAATAACATTAATCAGATAATCATTTCACTTTTGCAAATTGTTTCCTACTTTACGAGGTTAACCTTTTTGGATACAATTTTTTTAATTAAAAAAAATTATTTAGGATTCTTTTAGTCAATAGAATGATGATGCTTAATGGCTTTAAAACAAAAGCTTTTACGGGATGGTTGGGCAGATTTTTTTTAAATTATCAAAAAAAAAAAAATACCATCAAAAAGAATCTTAACAACAAAGTCAAAAGCTCTTCCCCAATAATACGAATGATAACATTTTGCATTTATATTAACAGTCATAGATGATAAATATTTGTCATAACAGCCACCATTTCTAGCCTGATTGACGAAGTGCTTAATTATAGAAACCATTTTCACGTTGCCTTAAGGGTTGATTGCAACATCCATTAGTCAATTTTCATTTCAACTGCTGGCATTGGATGTCTTTTCCTCTTACGTAAAGTAAGGTGTTAATTGAAATTCTTTTTGTTTGCTCACTGTCACTCTGTAACACACGTGCACTCTTGTCGTCTTTTTTGCTTAGATTTTCGCTCACTTACCAACTACTTTATCATATTATATTTTGCTCTGGAATACAGTCCTTATTAGGCCGTCCCTAAACATGTAAGAATTTAATGGTAAATTGAAGCAAACTCTCGGAAGAATTATAGCCATCTTACATGAAGAAGTTACTTCAAGTTGCTCAGTATCAAGATAAAATATTTAGATCTTTTACCGTCTTTAAAAGAAAACGTCAAACTCAATAACTAGGTTAAAATATAAGCAGACTATAAACAAAGTGAGGTGGCAAAAGACCGGTCACTAATCTAACATTCTGAAACAAAAAATTCTAGGCAAGTATATTCTACATCTAAGATTCAAAAGGAGATTACAATCACTACTAAGCTGGATGGATTTTGTTAAGCATAATACCACAGTTCAGGGAGCATTTAATTAAAGAAATTACCTTTTAGACAATATAGAAAGAAGCGCCAATTGAAATATAAATTTATGGCTTCTTAAGATAGTTAGTGATTTCTTTGCGACTCCCACCTGTACATTATATTTGCCGATACCCATTAATATCTGTGCAAAAATTTCGTTCTCATGCGTCAGTTACCGTTGAGTACAACGAAGGCGAAAATACAGTGAATTTACAAGAAAAAAGATTCAACCTGTATAATTATTCAAAGAAAGAAAACTTAATCATCGAAACACTCAAATGTTCTCTTTCCGTCTCGCTCATTTACTTTTAAAGCGATTACATTTTACGCTAGTGAAAATGCTTCATCTATATAATTATAATGGAGCTAGGCAAAAAATGAAGGCCATCTAAGCGAGCATTTCTAGACCACCTGGGAACGTCAAATTTGGCAGAAAGCTGTAAATTGCCCTACAGATTGGAGTGCTAATATAATTTTTCAGCAAAATAGTATTTGACGAAAATTAAAGGCAAAATGTGATTATTATTTTCTTAAAAGAAAAAGGCGAATGTGCGAACTGTTTCCTGTAAGCTGGGCAGAGATAGCAGAAATGAAACTGAAAGTAGGCACACAATGTAGGCGGTGGCAGATCTAAAACCTTCTGGAATAGATTTAGATCTAGATGATATAGTGTAAAATCTAAGTAAAGAATCTAAAAATATTGCTTCCACATAGATTCTAGATCAAGGGCCTAGATGTTTACAGCAGCTAGACTCAAATCAAAAGGTTAAGATCTACAACGAGAGAAATCTAGATTTTACTTTTATGCTTACATTTTTTTTTTTTTTTAAATTTCATTATCATATACATTTAAATACCTACCCAGCTAAGAATTTCCGCAGGTAGTGCATTTTTATGCACTTTATGCGAAAATTCAAAGCTTTGTAATAAGCGGTTAAAAGGAACAAAAAATATATTGGGAAAGTATGAAATTAGTCTATTTCCTTTTTTTTTCAAAAGGATTTAATTCTTTTATCTTCATTTTGTGTTAAGAATAGGAATTATCCCGATATCTAGAACCAAGGTAAAGATGGGTAGGTGGAGGCACATATCTGGATCATTTAAGTACAAAAGTAGATATCAAGACCATTTATAAGCCTAATATCCTTGGCATACCACACCATAGTCCTGTTCGTAGAACGGGGTTTAGAGCTTGTGTTTATAACGAACACAAAACTTTTGTACACACCAAAATTATCTGCGTTATAATGTGTTCATGAAATATATATCTTTTAAGGTAGAGAGGAGATGCATAGCTAAATTTCCAATACGATTGGATTGCTGTAATTATTCCATTTGCTTTGAGAAGTCATGTAGAGAAAATTATTTACCGTAAACAACCTGAAAACCCTGGTCTCTGAACGAGGACCCTTGTGTCAATTTACTGGGGCTAGATTGCGTATAGGTTTGAAATAGGCTTATGATTAGCTTAGTATATATCCTTTTACAATCATTGTCCAAATATATGCCTCCACCTATCTATCTTCACCTAGAACCTAGAAATCTCGATAATCATTATTCTAGCTACGCACACAATCTAGATCTAGAACTTAAACCCTTTTGAAATTTTAAGCCTAAAAGTAAAATCTAAATGTATCGAGATTAGACCTTAACCTTTTGATTTGAGTGTGGCTGATGTAAATATTCAGATCCTAATTCCTGAAACCTATGTTCAAGCAAATCTTTTTAGATTCTTTACTTAGATAATTATTACACTAACGTTATAACATAAAGATCTATTATAGACTGTTATAAATCTGCCGCCGCCTACGGCTTCTCTGTCAAGCTGTGCTTACAGGAAATAGTTCTCACATTTATCTTTTTCTTTCAAGAAATAATAATCTCATTGTTGCCTTTAATTTTCCAAAAAACGCTATTTTGGTGAAAAAAAAATGCCACTCCAATAATTAGGGCAATTTATAACTTTATGCCAAATTTGAAATGTCTAGGTGGTCTAGAAATGCTCGGTTAGATGGTCCTCATTTTTTGGTTATCTCCATTGTATATAGACTAGATGATCAAAACAGCTCGTTCTTTCAAAGTAAAAAAGTACCATTTATTATAATAAGAGTTCACGAGTAGCAGCAGTTCGAAAAAAAGCGCTATTTCACCAGGGTAGAACAAAGCGTTCACGAGCTGAGGCCTAGTACGCCACGTTGATTGCTTTTGAGATTTTTAATCTCTTAGATTAGCCAACCATTAATATTGTCATGTTCCTAAATGACAATGATAAAGTGCAGGAGTAAATGAATAATGCTAGTTTCTGTTTTTTTTTTTTGTTTTTTTTTCTTTTTAATGCAAATTGTTATAACCATTGAGAATTGATAGATATTTATTATTGTTATTTATAAAAATTCTGCTAATCATTAATGCTTATGAAAGTTGGTATAAGTAAGAACGCTTTCCGTTTTATGTGTTCTGCTTGAATAATTATAAAAAGTTGATATTTTTAAAACGTCTGGTTCTCGATTTACGCTTGAAAGACAACGCCGCCAATAAAGCGTTGACCTAATATGAAAGTTCTTTGTTCCGATTATAGCTTAAGCTATCAATATCAAACAATAAACTTGAGTACTATGTGAAGAACACAGGGATTAAAAAAACAACAAATAAAAAACACTGTTAGCCTAGGCATGATCTGAAATCTATTTAAAGGCCCATTATTATGAAACGAACGGGTACAAGTCTAACAGAGTGGCGGAAGTTCCTGGTATGACCTGGTGCTCTGGATTTGTAGCCGCTGAAACAGGTGTACAAGGTTAAAATTTTATATGCTAGTAAATTTCTCTCGCCTTAGTCGCCAACCCAGATGCAATAATAAATAAATAACAGATTGAACACAAGCAACATGCAGTACCTTAAGAAAAAGAAAAAGGAAAACAAAAAGATGGGCATATGTAATATATACAAATTTTAAAAAATGTTCATACAGTTTAGAATAACTTTGTTCGTATATTTAAAGAAAAAACCTCAGATAAACAAAACATAATTCGAGATAAAACGCAACAAAGAAGTTTCTTAAAAAGATAAACCAAACCTCAATATTTTTTTGTAAAAAAAATTTTGAAACAGTCACCAACTTGAATTCAAGGAGAATGAACAATTTTAATAACAATTCTATAATGAAATGTGTAAAAACAATGGTTTAATGTACTGTGTAAAAACAATTGTATAATGAACTGAGTTAAAACAATTGCATAAAAAAGTCAATCGTTTTCTATGTTAAGAGGAAGAAAAGAAAAGGGCGAAACGTTTTCTTTATTACGAAGAAGAAAAGAAAAAAGCGAAATGTTTTTAATGTTAAGAGGAAGAAAAGAATATATGAGTTCAAAATTTTTAAATCTTCTTTTTTTTTTATAACTGAAACGACCTCATGTACGTAAAACTATATTACAAAAACCGTGATATCCGATCTTCTTGTTTTGAAGATCGAAATAAAACCCTATTACTGTATTAACATCAAAAGACTTAGCGTCCAAATTCAGTTGATTTTTAGAATGAAAACTTTGATAGTGATTAAATTTGTCATGAACATTAGTCAATCACTAAAATTCCAAAATAAAGGACAACCGAACAGGTTAACCACAGCCCAGAGAAGTGCACAACATTGTGTATACTGGCTACACTTCACTACATCCATTGGAGCTGGTAGTGAAACCCGGCACTGATTAACGATGGATAATTATAAAAACATAATTATGTGTCCTTAGCAACCCTTAACGGTTATTGTAAAACCAGCGTATGTGCAAAGCCAAATCAAATTTAAAAGCAAGTTAAAAAAACAAAAACAAAAACAAAACAAAACAAAACAACAAAGCAACTGCGTGACTCACAGTGGCGCATTGAAACTTCTTTTCCTCTTTTTTCTGAAAAGCAATTGTGTCATTAATGTTAATATGGATATTGTGTTATTAATTTTTAGTCCTTTAATATCATTTATGTGACTCATTGCCCCGTCACTTAAATTAATATCAATGGGTTTTGCTGAAAACAATAGACTTTGTTCTAGCCCATAACTGAGGTTGTTATATATTTCTTCAAAAAAAAAAAAAAAAAAAATACGGACAAGAACTGTTCAATACTCACACTGGTGGACATTGCCTCCGGAAACAGGTCTTCCGACTTCCGTTTGGTTTCGGCAGATTGACACACCGGTTGTCTGGTATCTGATTACCGGTAAGTCTGTCTCGACACCTGTACTGGTACGTTTGGATGCCTGCAATTTTGACATGTATTTATATGATCCGGTAAAGTAAGGTTGAAAAAAAAGAGGGAAAAGGGGGAAAAGAGGGGGGGGGGGGGGAATAATACTGTTGTGCTGGCCAGGTTCTGTGCATTTGAAATTTCTTAACAATAGTGATAAAAAAAAAATGAAAAAAAGAGCAACAGCACAATGCAATGCAATGAAAGAATAATGAAAACGGTAAGCAAATCACAGAACAAAAATTATCTTTCTCACACCATGCCAGTAATGATAAGAGTAAAATCCAAAAATAACAGGACAGCAATGCTTGTATTTTGTTTGGCAACTACTTGAGGGTAATCTAAATAATATATTTAAAAAATGAACACTTATTCGTCATGAGTCAGTTAAATGCGAAAAAAAAAAAAAAAAAGTCGAAGCTTTTGGAGATCAGGAAACTGAAGACAACCAGTGAAAGATATTTGAGATGCTGACACGCGAAATAGTTATTATTATTTTTTTCAAAGAACAAAACAAAAATTAATTTCAATCTCCACAATGAGGCAGAAAAAGACACTGTAAAGAAAGAGCATGCGAGACAGACAGACAATCAAACAGACAGAGAAACAGAAAAAAGAGCAGACAGGCAAAAATCTTGTAGCAGGAAAGGAGGCCAAATAAAGAGGATGAATAAAATTGTTGGATAAAACCTTATGTCGCCCTCTATGGCTGTTTACAAACCTCCCTTGCTGGCACAATAATGATTTCTACCAATCAAACAATGTCTCCTATGATCCTATAAAACATAGCATCTTGTGGTCTGTAAAAAAAGACTAGCAAGCTTTCAGCCAGGAAAAAAATTCTCAATCTTTGAAGCCAGCAAGAAAGACACTGTGCCTGAACTATCTTCTTTTGAGAATAAAAAATGGTCTTGTGTATAGGGAAGTGAGTCCTATTCTCGTCTATATCATTTTTTATATGTGTCTTTCATCTTATAAAATAATTTTATATACATACATATATATATATATAAGAGAGAGAGATAGATAGAGAGAGACAGACAGAGAGACAGAGAGAGAGACAGAGAGAGAGACAGAGAGAGAGACAGAGAGAGACAGAGAGAGAGAGAGAGAGAGAGAGAGAGAGAGAGAGAGAGAGAGAGAGAGAGAGAGAGAGAGAGAGAGAGAGAGAGAGAGATCATCAACTTCCTTACTCTGACTGATAAAAAGGAGCTATGAGTAAAAGAATTGGGAAGATTTTCCTATTACTCTACCCAAGGATGAAGTAAAGAAGCAAAGAAGCGAACACTACCTTTTCATCATGAAGAGAGTTCTTGATTGCAATTTTCAAAGATATCATTTCCGACTTAAGGGTAAATAAATTTGACTCAATAATCATTGTATGATATCGATATCATGAGCTGTTCTAATTTCTCCATGTACAACTGGTCTTTTCAGATAATATATACTGAAAAGCATCATATGTTTCTCATAGATTAAAAAAAGATAAGAAGACCTATGAAAAAAAAAAAGATAATTTTGCAGTGTCTACACTCACAAAATTATTCACACTCTCCCTGCAGAATACAATTTTGATAAGACTATTTCCCACTTTTCAGAAAAAAAATTGTCATGATATACCAAAGCACCCAGATTAGAGTAATTTGAGAGATTCTGCAAATGAAATATAAGTTGCTCTATCAGTGAATTATGTAAAAAAAAAAAAAAACGCTTTTGGAATCTTTTTGAGCTGTGTCACGTGGTCCGGTTAGCATGGCTCTCGCCCCAGGCTTTGAAGGCCTCAGTCTCACCTCATAGCAAGTATTGTTTGATGATGATTTGAACCTTATCAAACTATACCATCGCGATCCAGGCGGGACCGAGAGCCATTATGTGTTGACCTTGCTCATTCTTCTTGGAGTGTATGATTAAATGTCACACTTACAAAAACAAATTGTAGATTTATTACAGACGACTCGTTATCGTCAGAGGAGAAATTTCCGAACTCTCACAATACATTTACTTAACAAAAAAAGTAAACTTACTAAAACAACTGAATCAGTATAAAATAAAAGCCATAGAAGATAAATTAATCCCTTATGATATGCAGTTTATATTGAGGATATTCTGAATCTTATAATTGTCTTTGCAGAGATATGCTCCCCAGGCCATTAAAGAAAATGTGTCAGGAAAAATGCAAAATTAAACATAATCTTTAACAAACACGGAGACATAATTATAGTAATTGTATAATGGAAAGTGACTTAGAAATACATATACTTTGAAACACCAACTTCTAATATTAAAAAAAAGTGGGAATCAAATTAATAAAATAATAGACTGATACTTTGTAAACCAAATGAAAAATAGAATAAACAACTAAGGAAGTTAACGAAATTTTGCCCTTATATATATTATGTAATTATAATACGGGTGTCATTGATCCTTTGACACATAATTTTAGAATATCATAACCAAAGTGAGTGGAAGTGGTGGTAAGATCTCATTTCAATCCTCTCTCCCCTCATGCACTTCTCATTTGCCTAAATGTTATTTTGTGAGCGTCGATTGCGTGAGGCCAGCAGGTTATTGATTTTGTTGGATTAGCCCTTGCTTTGCTTGAGGACAACGCTCCGGTCACGGTAACCGTTTTCATTAAGTTCATGTCAAAAACACAGTATGATTAAGGAAGGGCGATAATAAGAGATTGGCCCGACGTTCTTTTAAAATTCAGGAAAGCATCCTCGCACAGAACAGAAAAAAAAATAATTATGCCGTGGACAATTAAAATTAGAAATAGGAAGTAGTATTTAAATTGCTCCATGAATCTGCCCCAAAACACAAAGCTTCGTATTTCATGATTTTCTCTTATGCTGCGTATCTCTCCCAAACAGGAGAAGACTGACTTTCTAACTTGACTTCAGGCCTTCGGTCTAAATAGTTGTCGGACTCAGCACAGATCTGGCTGTGCGTTTTTCACCAGAAAAAGGAGCTGTGAAGTTCTATAAATTGCATTTGCGCTGCAGGAAAAAAAAAAGCATTTTTTAGCATAAACTGACACATCACTTTTATTTGTGGAATATTTTATATTAGAGGCATCCATAGATACAGCAGGAATACAGTACTGGTCTTGAAATTAAATCGATCCACCCGCACCGTCAATCAAAGAAAATAATAAGAAAATAACAGGATCTTTTCCTGTTCTGCTAAGTTATTCATCTATTGTGTGTGTGTGTGTGTGTGTGGAAGGGGTGCATTCGGGATAGAGGAGGGAGGATATATAGATAGGCAGATAGATAGCTGAAGAGAGAGAGAGAGAGAGAGAGAGAGAGAGAGAGAGAGAGAGAGAGAGAGAGAGAGAGAGAGAGAGAGAGAGAGAGAGAGAGAGAGAGAGAGAGAGAGAGAGAGGGGGGGGATAGGCTTACTCAGGGACACAGAGTCAAACAAAAATGAAGATTGGTCTACATATAAAGAATATTGAAGAATAGTTAAATAATGCAGTAAGAATGGTTTTTGAAGAATCTTCGATAACTGCACAGACCATATGACTCATCTTCTCCAACTGACATGAAAACTTAGCCGGTGACCAAACCTGTCTCAAAAGTGACACAAGACTGAGATGGTCTATGGTTGAATTGTTTCAACAATTTCGGTGAATTCTCATCTTGACTGATACAGAGAAAGGGATAAACTGGCAGATACATAGGAGTAACATCCTGTTACTCGCCCATTACCACACCAGGTTACGCTATAACACGTATTGTGTTGGCCTGGGGATTTCTGTCTTGAGATGTGTATGTTGTTGTGTCCAGAGTCTTCTCAACACCCGCTTTGGTTGGGCAAGAAGTCGAGGATTCATGGCTTCCTACTATGTTGCTTACTGCTGTATCTCTCCTTGCTTTGTGTGACTAAATTTGAAACTCGATATTCCCACACTCTAAAGCTTAGACAGGGCAAATTTTATTATTGAAAAAGGCATCTCAGAAGAAACACAAGCCTATTGCTTTACGGTATGACTGTCTAAACATTCATGCAAGACAAGCGGTGCTCAGTGTTGAAATCTGCTTTTTTTTTCGCTTTTACTTGACAAATTTTAGAATCTATTCGTTTTTTAAGCTAGATTTTCACAGAAATAGTTTATGTTTAGAACTAATTTTATTGCTTTCATAACTTAATAGATCAACCAGACAAATTTCATTTAACATTCATTAAGAATGAGCATTAAACAGCAAGGTCACGTTTCGAGTCTTACCAACTCCGCAGGAAGCAGAGCAAGGCGACATTCCTACTTCTATCCAGTGATAGCGCCCCTCGGTTCCATTGTTTAGGCAAGAGTTATTTCCCCCGCAAACGGAACACAAGTCCAGCTTGAGGGACGAGTCCAGTCGATGATCACAGCCCACTGTCTGTAATATTAACAAATGAAAACAGCAAGAAACAAAAGGTTAAATCATTTTCTTAACGCGGCACAATAAACGATATACTTCCAAATAAAATTTTAAAATCATAAGCGACTACTACAAGATTAGATATCCCTTTAATTTCCGTAGAAATTGAGTTCTTAAATTTGAATAAAATCGCGCAGTTATGATCAGTAAGTTCGTCTTTGAAATAGATCTAGAATAATAAAAAAGAGACACACTGTGATAATAAACAACCTTTTGGCTTCAATGGATGCAATGCAAGACATAACTTATTCTCAGAAAAATAAAAAAAACAACATATTATTCCTCACGTAAGCGACTCAGTAAGGACTCAGAAAACAACTTATTTATTATTTCCAGTACGTGGATTTGTTCACAATGCACCTTACATTTACCATAAAAAAGCCAAACATGGAAGAATATTCTAGATAAGAATGTATTTCAATTTTGTTGCGTAGCAAAAATACATAATTATAATTGGGATAAAATACTACGATTTAGTTTGGTAGCGTACAGAGGTTGGGAGCTGAAGGTTCAAAAGAATGGAGATATATAATAGGTAAAGAGGGAAAAAAAAGAGGAAAGATAGAAATGACAGAAAAAGCTAAAAGGTATAGAGTGAGAGAAAGTCTCTGAGATATGATAGACAGATAAAGACAAAATGGTAGAAAGATAATCGGAAAGATAGCGAGGATAGGAGATTGATGTTTCTCTCTCTCTCTCTCTCTCTCTCTCTCTCTCTCTCTCTCTCTCTCTATATATATATATATATATATATATATATATATATATATATTTTTTTTTTGAGAGAGAGAGAGAGAGAGAGAGAGAGAGAGAGAGAGAGAGAGAGAGAGAGAGAGAGAGAGAGAGAGAGAGAGAGAGAGAGAGAGATCTACATAAAACCTCACAGAATGACGTGATATGTGTGAATAGAGAAGCAGCCAAAAAGCCAGGGTTTATAAGAATATAGATGAAGTATTACAAATTTTTGAAAGTGTTTACGGAGCATGGGGCACACCTCGGTAAACATAAAAATGGAAGGAAAATTTTAAAAAAGCATTGATAGAACATCGCGAAACGATGTTACAAGCCCTAAAATAAAGTGATAACAGGATATTTCAGGTCTAGTAAACAGTGAAATTCCAAAAATTTGCAATGTTTACTGGTTAAAATCTCGGTGGATGAGGTGAGCTCAGAGCAACATGGTTTACGAAAATACAATAAACTCTGCGGATGGTACGCCTACTCAGCTTACCTGTAGGTTGTGAACTTAGGGTACCTTTTCTATCTCTATTATGTTCGGACTGAACTGTATATCATAGAGTATGACAATAGTTACTGATGTGAAACTTTCATTGCAGTGGAAGGTAAGGTATACTTAACAAGTATTTTCACCTAAAACAGTTTGGAGGCAAAAAGAACCCGTCAGTTAACATTCATTCTCGGTTTTTTAACCAGTTTGAAGGCAGGGCAATAAATAAAAAGCACTGAGCATCGGTTCCCTCCTGTTGAGAAGAGAATTCACTTCGTTTCTTATGAACTGATTTGTTTTCACCCAATCATCACATCGCTTTTACTTTTACTTCATTTATTACAAATTTTCTTCTTTGATTTTGTGACTTTAAAAAAGTACATTTTTTTTTGTAATAAAGAACTTGTAGAGCTAGATCATGGCTTTTGAAAGTAATGTTTTAATCGACATAAATATTTATTGGCTGTGAGCTTTCACAGGTGTTGGTTATTGGGAGTTTTATCCCAGAAACTTATGAGTTTTTTGTTGTTAAAACTAGCAGATACAATGTGTGCTAAAGCTCTAAATTTACAACTTTTTATAGATATTCGATTTTAGATGTTTAGATGTGACTTTCAATCCTCAATATAAAGACATTTTTCCGTATATTTAGGTAAGACCGATCTTTCTTTTCACTCCTTTTTTAAAAAATTTCTACAAAACGCCAGCATATTCACGAAATTTTGAGCTTTTAGTTAAACTATCGCCTGATACAGAGATTGAGCTTGTCACTACATTACCACATTAACTTTTTTTCTCTTTTCGACACAAGATCCTGAAGGTATAAGCTGTAGTATTTATAAATATCGAACTTAGAAAAAAAAAACATCAAGTGAAGCAGTTTTAATACAGCGCGAAAGACTTTGTCATAAGAAAGAAGTACAATACATTGAACTAGGAATTTCGGTATAATATATTGCATATCATAGTAGTTTAAATATTTTGTTTTCCTGCTCAGGGAGGAACAGACCGAAATATCGATTAATTACCCGCTTGTCTTTCAAAAAATTTCTTTCGGAAAAACTAATAAGCACAAGAATGTTTCAGGGGAACCCCAGGGAAAGTTAAGGTTCCTGCATTATGAAAAACACCAACATCAAATCTCTACCATATGTTTATAAGAGTAGCAAACATCCTCGGTCGTTAAAAATCGTCGTACGCATAAACAACGTTACCACCTGTTGAAGGCTGCACTTTTTTTAAATTTTTTTTCGGAGCTTGCTTATAAAAGATTAAGGGAAATCTTTAGTTTTTAAAGAGTTATCTTATTCGTGATATTCATCTTACATAGAGTGATCTGATCTTTTTAATTGAATTAACAAGCTTTAAACAAAATAAGCATGAACATTAACACGACTTCACGACGGCAAGAAAATAACATAGCGGAAAAAACTACAACCAGCGACATAATTAACTCCGCTGCGTTGAATAAAAAAAAAAGAGCGTTACGTTATTGATAAAATCAGCTTTAATACGAATTTGCCTAACTTTATGATGTTACTTGTTTTTACAAAAGAATGAAAAAAGGCAATTTTTTTTAAATCAGTAGAATATTGTCATGTTTCAATGTAACAATTTGAGCGTTTGTAAATATATTGACAGAAATCTTTCCTGCGTGGATTAGTCTGGGCGGTGAATGCTGCTATGGATTTTATCAATAGGGAGAATGCTCTTAATTAAAAAAAAAATTACTCAATTTCATAGAAAAGCACTGTCCAATTGTCTTTCTTTTATTTTCTCACCAAGCCCTTACAAAGGGAATCTCCATCAAATTTTCTATTATGTTCCCCAAAACTGTTCCTTTCCATAGGACTCATTTTTCCGTATGCGAAGATTTCTTTTCCACCAAAGTTGACCAACTGTTCATTATACGGCACTCGAGCGAAAATCAAATATTAGTTTATACGCATTGAATATCCTGCCTTCAGATCTTACTGTAGAGGCAATGATGATATCCACTCCACAGGCTATCTGAGCTACGGTGCGGCGAAGCTTCTCTGAGAAAGGAGGAAGTCATGAATACTAAACGATGTAGAAGAATTCGATCAATCACAGAAGAAAAGACTCAGGCGGGAATTTTTTGACAGATTACCAATTTGAAGCCAGTATTGGGAAAGCCAATGCAGTCAGGGTGTCAATAAATGAGCTCTTCAGCTTGACATTTTACCTCAGTTAATAAGTCACTCTACAATATCTGCAATCTAAACTTACAAGAGAGTCCCGTATCTAAGGGGCGGCACTTTCAGATATTTTTTAAACACAAGCGAAGACAATCTTAAACGAATTTTTTCCCGCTTCTAAAAATAAACCAACTGAATCTGGCATTCTAAAACTTTAAAACCTTAACTAGCAGGTTCATGATCTCAACAAACCTCATTAATGATTCTGCAATGAGAAAAATGGAGTTTTTAAGATGGCCAGAAGTTTAAAAAGCTATCTTACTCCCTCTCCTTCCTACCATGTCCCCTACCCCCCAATACTACTATCACTCCATACCATGGTACTTAATTTCAAAGCGCAATACCAACGCGTCTTTAATAAGACACGATGATTGTAGAATTGAAATATAAGTAAAGACTTTTTGTGTTAAAACACTATTTTGAAGCAATCCTTACAGGTATGAACACACCCAGCCCCTAGAAGCCTGCTGTTTTGATGAATGTAGGAAGTTTAAAAGAATAGCCTGGATCTGTTGTACTATGGGAGATTTTAATGTCACAGAAAAGACAGCTACTGCCATTTTCTTTTCATATAGAAAATATCAGATGTAGCATCAGTGACTGGAAGTATTTTCGAACTGCAGAATCCATGGAAATTATCTATAGCACGAACTAAACATTAGTAAAGCCCATGGCCCTCTCCTATCTCATTATTACCAACAATTATATACAATTTTAGGATATCTATAGTCCCCCTTATCCTTTAAAAAATGGATGCAGCTCTTAAAAGTATAGACTTGTGCTAGAAGCCTGAAACATGGTCTGCGCCTATTTAATCTTAAAAGTTGTAGGTTATTATGTACAATCGGTTGACATCTATAAAATTATATATATATATATACACACACACACACACACACAGACACGAGATAGGTTGCCCAAAGCGACTAAAAGCCGTTGTTCATCCGTCGTTATCTGTCGTTGGCCGGTAAGAACTATGTAACTGAAGAGCTCAACTGAAAGCTACAGAGAACCAGTTGGTGTAGATCTTGCGTACATGACGGCACTGCCTTGTCGGCTAGTTTATCCACTTCAATCCAGGAGAGACAATTAGCATCCGTGTCAGGTCAGTGTGATGAGGCCGGCATGCAAAAGCCATGCACCTGCTGAACTCCTCGCTACACTCCAGGTATAAAGCCCCCCTCAGCTTTCCTGTTAAGGTCTCTTGCTTACATCTCCTTTATCCATTACTCAAGAAAATAATCCACAAAAGTCTTCTTAATCTCCCATGGATCACTGAATTATGAGTCCCGCACTGTGGTTCTCATGGCTACTGGGTTTCCAGTTACAAAGCTCTTGGAATGTCAATTAAATAAAGATTCGGGTAATTGCAACCCATTCTCTGAAAAGGTTATCACAGACGGTTCAAAGAATTAACACTTTTGATATTTCTCTTCCCCTTGAAACTTTTTGGGAAGTGTGAATGGAAATCTAACTTTAAAAAAGTGTGTATGGGTATGTTTGTGTATGTGTAGAAAAACAAAGTAAGGAAATAATTCGATTCTAGGAGTATTAATTTTCATAATCCAAAAGGTGGTTCTTTGCACATCAGGATAGATAGAGGTCTATGGTTCCAAGTATATAATGATATTAATTCAAGGACTTGCAATCAACAGTCAAGATAAATAATACCCTCGTATAATCATAAGATATTTTTTTTCCTTTCGGATTTATAAGTAAAAGAATCATATTTTTTCCACAGAGCTGTTATAAAATAATTATTCTTCACGTTTCTTAACATCTGTAACACAGTTTTTTTTTTCTATTTGATAAAATAGACTAACAATCCCAAACAAAAAAATACCCAAAACGAAACAAAAAACAAAAAACAGAAAAAAGTAACCGAGTTCGTCATGCAAACAGAGATCAGTACGCTAATACGACGCTTTGCTTACACTAGCTACTTCTCTGAAAGTTAAAGAAGGCATAATAGATGTGAATATTCTGTTGGAAAAACTAAACGCTTGCTGTGAAAAGGAGAACTTGAAACATCCTAACAGGGATCAGAATTTTTACAGCCTTGAGATTAATACCACTTAATACACGTTTTGAGAAAGACTTGAAAGAGATCTTTGAAACTTGTTTTTATTCCAGTAAACTGCTCGCATTTGAAAGTGTTACTTCATCTTATCTTGTTGCGAAAGAATAACAGCCACAATATTTGTAATTTGGGGATTAGACCAAATTATATAAGGATAATAATAGTTTTTTTCCCTATGCAGGTCATCATTAATTTGTATTAATGAATGCCTTTTTGTATGGATATATTCCTATAGCGGTTGAAAAGCCACTCAGGCAGAAACGAAAACTTTTTTCGCCTCATTCTGTAGGTGCACATTTTTCCTTATTACCTTACTATTAAATGAGAGAATGATTGTGTTTAAATATAAAGCCTAGAATTTCTTTCTGTATTTTAAAATTTTCAAGAATAAAGGAAAATTTTTCGTTAAAATAAAAGAGATTATTCATTTAAAATAATTTCATTGTATTATTAAAATCAATATATTACTAAACGTTCATAAATCTTGATAACTCTGATTTTCAGTGGAAATGTTTTCAGTTCCGACACACTATGAATTTTCAATTTGTATTAAAGATTATATTAATGTCGCCTGGCTGTTTATGATATATCAAAATAATCTACGATGTACAACAGCCCATTAACTCCTTCCAATTATGATTGCTTACATACTTTCCAACATGCATCAACATTTGGATATTACGAGTTTGCTCGGCAAAAAAAGACAATATGGCGTTTAGAAAAGAAATAAAATTAATTTAGAATGCTCTTTTGAAATAAGTCTTATGCTTGGTTTTCACGAAGGATAATCTAAACTCTGCTTTGCAAAAACACGTTAAGCAAATGGAAGTTTTGACCCATGGAGATGTTTATTAGAAACCCACTGCTTTTCCATCTTGCTTCTTGAAGATCCATACCACCAAAAGCAACCAATTTGGTGTGGATTTTACGGAAAGACAATGGCAATGAGTATTGGCTTTTAATAGAAACAACGCTTATATCAAGCAGTAAGCAAACAATAGACCTATTAAATGATCGCGATTTGACTGAATTATTCCTTGCCCAGTTTTTTTTTTAATTATTTGAAGTTGCGCTCAGCTTAGCGTTGTTATTACTATGGGTGATTTAAAAAAATGGGTGTGTCAATGTATAGGGCAGGCTATCAAAATAATGTGCTCATAAAAAAGTTAAACAACTGATGTACATTCTAGCTAGTGATATTGTCAGACATTGTCTCTGTTTCTCTGTCTCTGTCTGTCTGTCTGTCTCACTCTGTCTGTCTGTCTATCTTTGTCTGTCTGTATGTCTGTCTCTCTCTCTCTCACACACACACACATCCTGTTCACTCCTAAACTATCTTTGTGAATGTCGTTTTAATTGATTTCCGAGTGCGAATACCCAATTCAACCACATGAACATTAGTTAACACGTTTTCCCACTACTTCACAAGATTCAATAATTTCTGTAATCTTCAATCTGAAACTTACCCAACATTTCCCACCGATGCACATATCGTAGGCGTTTGGCTTGCATCGCGTTCCATCCAGAACTTCTGGCGCCAGTTTCACCACAGTACGAACCCCCATCGGGATGCAGTACAAAGTGCACGGGTTCTTGCGGTCTGTGTACGGCAGCCACTTGAAGAACTTTCCACCATAAGAGGCGTTGTTGTATGTCGAACATTGCTGCGTCCGGAAATCTACAGCATCTGCTTCACATGGCTAGCAAATAAACAAAGAACGCAGTTAATACGGAATTTTAATTTCCTACGAAAACAAAAATGGAGATAAGGTTTCTTCTTTAGCTCTTTCTATATGAGATCATTCTTTGCTTGGAAAAAATGTGCGATAGATAATTTTAACACACGGCAGTCCAATCTGCTTGCTTTCAAAGATTCCTGATACATCTTAGTCCAAGAAAATTTTTACTATAACAAAATAATATTCATTTTCTCTTAAAAGTAATTTAATCATTAAAGTAAAAATTATAATTCTCTATAGATTTTGTGTTGTAACTTTCAAACTCGACACTCATCGATCAAGACAGGTTGAAACGTTTGATTATCACATTCGCCGAGAGAATTTTTTAATCATCATAAAAAGTTTGACCATTCACATGCCTGGATATAATTACATGCAGCATAAATTAAACTATACACGTGAGATAAAGAGAACGGTTCATTATAGATCATGATATTTGAAATAAAAGATATCAATCAAGCAGTAATTGATAGATACGGCAACCTCTCTGAGGTACTAATGCAACTATGAAACTTGGACATTCTTACCAAGGAGATTGTCAAAAATGTACTGGATACTTTGTGCTCAGGGCAGTAAAATTTGTGCCAGTTCAGAATTCCTAATAATTTAGATTTTGTACTTCACTAGGCTGGTGGCAAAGATCTAGGGTTTCAGTTTTGAAACTGGTTCTCTTATGTGACGAGCTATGCTAGTATTTTTCAAAAGCATTATGAGAGCAGCGATTGTCTCACACATAACACAAAATTATTTAAAATTTGAAATTATTTTGTGAAGGTAGAGACTCATTAGGTCTCTTTATAGAACAAATTTCGTTTTATTGTCAAGAGAAATCTTTCTGCTGTGTGAACAATATTCATGGTATTATGAAGAAAAATGGTCGCTCCTCGGTTCGGATTAAAAAAAAGTCCTGTATACCTGACCTTCAAACTACAAGTGGGCCTATATGGTACTCCCATCGATTTCGTTAATATGGACTTAATTATCGACATCCTTAACTATAAATCCCACAAATCCAGATAACCAATAGAGCAAACACGTGAATAATCACAACAGGAACTTTGTTTTGAACAGAACACTATTCAGCAAACCCGAAAAGTAAGATCTAACTTGGTATAACCTATTAAAGGATAAAAGCCTCGAAATCTCCGCAGACTATGATAGATTTTATTTATAATGAAAAGGCTAGACGTCATTTATCTTTAACATATGTGTGGAGATTGCTTAAAATAGCATATCCAGTTTATTCGGAAATTATACCCGAAGAGAAGCATTTAAACACCCGTGTATAATACCTTAGTAGTAGTAGTAGTAGTAGTAGTAGTAGTAGTAGTAGTAGTAGTAGTAGTACTGCTGCAGTACTACTACTACTACTACTACTACTACTACTACTACTACTTCTTCTTCTTCTTCTTCTTCTTCTACTACTACTACTACTACTACTACTACTACTACTACTACTACTACTACTACTACTACTACTACTACTACTACTACTACTACTACTACTACTACTACTACTACCACTACCACTGCTACTGCTACTACTACTACTACGACTCCGAATACTACTACTACTACGACGACTACTACTACTACTACTACCACTACCACTACTACTACTACTACTACTACTACTACTACTACTACTACTACTACTACTACTACTACTACTACTACTACTATTGCTACTACTAAGTGATTGAATTTCATAGGTTAAATGTAGATCTTTGATACCGTGGCATGGCACTAATGCATCGGATAGGCTAGGCATTGATTAGGCCGGCTTCGCCAAATGATTTTTGCTTGACAGTATTAGAAAATCCTTTGTAAATCTCTAGATCTAGCACTAGCTGTTTCAAGTAAACAGCTCAATAGTCACTGCTTCGGGCGTTTTAACCAGACACTCTAGATCTAGATTTAGATATCTAGCTGGGTCTAGATATATATCAGGTGAATATTTTGGGGGAAGAACTATATTTAAATGCATTTAAATAGTAAGTTTGTGTATGTCTCATATTTTTGAAGCGATTTCTTTCCAAATTGTGATAATGAAAGATGGTAGTTTGAGTAATCTTGTCATTCTATGGCGGAAAGTAGTAGATTTCAGGCGAAATGTAGGTAAAACTGTCATAGTTTCTCCTTTTGTATGTGAAAAAAGTGACTAAAATCTTATCAGAAAATAAGCCACCCAAGTTGTACATTATGGAACAGAAAAAATCATGTAGGGTAGCTTATTGTCATGAAAAGGAAGTATGTTGTAACCAAAACTATTATGGCGGACGACCTCAGAGACCGCAGAAACGAAAGAACAGAAAATGTGACGTATTTTCTCAGTCAGGATATCTGTGTTAGCATTAACCTGTGGCTATGACCGTGTGACACTTTGTGCTTTTCTTTCCCTTCTATTTATGACAGTTCGTTATTAATCTAGCCGATCAGAATCTTTTCAAACTAAATCTTGCTCTTGCTAATGAAAGAAAAATAGAAAACAAAAAATAACAATTTATAATTTGAAAATAGCAATAATTAATGCAGTCCCATCATTCGGTTCATCCTTTATTATTAAAAGAAAATTTGATATCTATTTGCAAATATTAGTTTAATTACAACATGCTTCACTCGAAAGGGCATTTGCGTGCAACGTTTCTCTGAGGTTACGCGTCATCCTATTCTGCTTAGTTGTTTACAAACAATACAATTGTTTAAGTCTGTACAACTTTTCCTGAACCTTGATGCAGAGATACACACAGAATAGCGATAAATAATGTCGATAGAGCACCATGTGGACACAATAATGCTGATAAAACAAAAGCGCTAGTGGCAAACTTCCAACTGTTTCAAGCAGTTTTCAAAAATGATTGATGTAATCAGGTTCAAGTAAGACAGCACACTTTACTAATAGTGTGAGGATACATTGATTACAATTATTTATAATCACGCAAGCCTAAAACTCTAGGAGCGAGTTCGATGTGAGTATTAAAAAGGGAATCTATTTATACAACAATTTCATGACAAAGTAATCTCCAACAGAATCAACGAATTTCAAAATGTTAGATATATAGCGAAAACAACAGCCAAAAAAAAAAAAAAATTAAAAAACCCACAAAAAACACTTTTACTCGGAAAACTATTTTATGTATGGCCAGTGCATGACCAATTAATACCTACACTCAAGTAGACTAACAACAACTAAGTCTCTGGAAGCGATTCATCTATACATTTTGTTATATCAGCTGGTTGGAAAATGCTGAGATATTGCAATTTCAATGACCGCTGTACACAACTGAATCTTCAAATCTTCTTTCACTAATTTAAGACGCAAACACATTAATGCATTGGTTATGAAATACACAATTATAGTTTCAGTATAATGAGAGACATATCATTCATTAAATAATTATAATCACAGATGAAACTTGACAATAATTTTTAATCCAAGTGGCCCTATAGTTTGGATAAATATCAAGTTATACAATATTTTTTTCAGCACTCTCCTTTTGTTCAAAAGAGCACACATACTATGGATTTTCAATTTTTTGCGCCAAGAAAGATGGGTGCTTTGTTTTTTTTTTTTTTGTTCTCTTCAGACCGTTGCGGTTTTTATACGATACTTCTAATAAACTTAATGTGATCCATTTCAGAATGTTCAATGATTCAGGGGAGTATTTGAAATACTAAAGTAATCATTATTGTTTATGGGAAGGGGTGCAAGACAATTTGTTGATTACATAGAGTTAAAGTTCTTGAGCTCACCTTGTTGTTGCAAGTGTTATACTTAAAACGCTCGCCTTCACAGGTTGATCTTGACCTTGACCTTGAGTTGCTTATGAGGCACTTCCTCTCCTGATAAGTGGCGCCACCGTCACAAGTCCGTGAGCAATCACTCCAGGAAGACCATGAGCTCCAGTGATCTCCCATTGTTAAGTTGACGATAGCCTAAGGAGACACAATAAATAGTTATTGTGTTAGAGAATGACCATGGGTCAAGCCGCACGCTGTTTAAATAAAATAATTATTCGTAACATAATGCTGCTATCCCGCGGCCGATGAAAGAAGAACTATAGAGCATCCTTAATTCATTTTCGAGGTGGAGAGAGAGAGAGAGAGAGAGAGAAGAGAGAGAGAGAGAGAGAGAGAGAGAGAGAGAGAGAGAGAGAGAGAGAGAGAGAGAGAGAGAGAGAGAAATGGGGGGGGGGGGGGGGGGGGGGGGGGGGGGGGTTAGGGTATAGCTAAAGTAAAAAAAAAAACAGTCGTTGCACCTGTTTCGCATGATACATTACCATCGCCACTTCTGATGTTACATAAACCGTAATCAGTTAATCTAAATAAGCAAATGTAATTTTCTTCTCAAGATGAGTTGCTATGTATCAGAGAAGTATCTAGAATGAAGCAGATTGTTTGGATGTGTAGAAAATATGACATAATTATTTGTGTTTAAAAAAACATACCAGCTCAAGTGCTCAATGGAAGAATGGAATAAGAATGTTATCATACCCAAAATATGAAACCATAGCTTTAAGAAAAGAAAATAATGTTTTATCTATAAAGAAACACATTTTAAACGTCAAAAAACAATAGCAGTACATATTGCAACATAGGACCTAGGATTATTAAATCAATTGCCTTTTAATATAATCACTTGAGTTTGTTAGAAGACAAAAAGATCAAAGCAATAGATAGAGCTTTTTGTTTAGGGAAGTGTGCGTGTTTGAAGAGAATGTGAAAAGAAAGAGAGAGCGTGCAAATACAGCATAAAAAAGACAATAAATACCAGCGGGACTATGAAGACCGGAGACAACAAAGGTGTGAAGGCAAAGAAGGAAACCTTTAAAATTTTGTTTATGACTGTGCTTTATAACCTTTAATGTGAAAGCGACCTTAAGTCTCCGTCGCACCAAACCTCAGTAGCTAGCTTGGTGGATTCCTATATAAACTATTCTAGTAAGCAAACTAATTTATTCCAGCCCAAGTAATCTGAGTTTTACGCCTCCTTCTATAGACTCCAATCCGGGACATCAAGACGGAAATTCTCATTTTATATCCTTATTTCCGCCTCAGTACCGCATGGGCCGTAACTCCCTTTCTTTAATGAACTATCGTCGATCTTAGCGCGCCAAAACACTATATATAAACAAACACCTACATCTTTTATTCCTTTATTTTTTTTCACTCTTGATATTATTTGGTGTGGCATTTAAGCATTCAGGGGTTCAAGGCAAGGAGGTCACATGCATTAATTGCGTAATTTCTTGTCTATTCTATCCTCTAAGCAGATCTCACAGCTAACGCTTGTGTCTCTCAGGCCATCCTATAATTTCATGGGCCCTCTGACTGATCTACTGTACTTGAACCTTTCTATCATGGTCGTCAAAATGGAGAGGTAATTTCCTAATAGATGACTACCTAATTGAAGCAAATCCGTCGATAACTCATTTTATGATGAGTACTGAAAATGTTTTGGTCTGATTTCCTAAAATGGTTCCGTATAAAAAGGTCTTTCCTTCTTAAAAATGACATTTTCATTTTCATCAACTTTTTATTATTATACTCCATTACCAGTACTTAATGTGAACTCAAACTCATTCACTAGGATCTCCACACCTATGCGGACAAAGAGATGGTGCAGTTCGTATAGAGGTTGTCTCTTCACTGTTTCCTATACTATGCAAGTACGCCATCTGAAGCCACACACTATTAGTGCATCATTATTGCAAGAAAGTGTAGCGAAACGGGACGGACGTTTTCTTAGTGTAATCGTCACTTTAAACAATGGAGTTCATTGTGAACAGCTGAAGGAGATCAAAGTCGACGGCATACCAAACATTTTAGGCTCGGTATGGAATCTTTGACCCGAGTAAATGGCAACTTTGATAATTTTTTTTACATCCTTAACAAATTTCTGGAGGACGAAACTGTATCTCTAAACTCCTCTCATTAGCTACTTCCTATATGTTTAAACTTAAATGGTATGTAGCTACGTCTTACGTAATTGACTCTTAAACAGCATTTAAAATAACGTAATTAAAATTGTGCGCCCAAACAGTCTGAAGAACTGATTCATTTTATGTAAAATTTTTAAAACAGAATATGCATTCAATCAACTCTAATTAATCGTCTTATATTAGTGAAAAGTACAGATTTTTGCAGCATTTCCATCTTTTTAAAAGCATTTAGTGCGTTTAATTAATGTTTCACCATCGCAAACTTACTATTTCTACTTCAGTTTTGTTCTAATTTGCTTTTGCCCTGTTATTTTTTTTTTTTAAATTTATTTTGCTTATTAGATTATATAAACAAAGAAAAAAAAAAACTTTCGAAGATAGGTGTTATATAAAGCAAGCTGCCCATCTAATACCTATGACTCTCATTATCATCAACATGAACCAGGTGGTGCACATTTCCTGGCTGGCAGCCATGTCATCGTCGTCCTAAAATAAGACCAAAATCTAAGGTATCTAGAGGTAGGCCAACGCGATCTCAATCTGGTGTAGACCACCGTGAGCTCAGCCAGCTTCTGGTGAGCTTAACGAACAGCGTGTAACATGATTTCCTTGCTCGCTGACCGCACGCGGGTATGCACATGTTTCCGTGGCTGACGGACAAGTTGGGAACTGGCCTGACAATGGAGCATGGCAGGGGATGAGAGATTAGGCTGAACTGAAGGAAGGCAATGGGAGTGACACGAGACTCTTTGCTCGTTAGGCTCACAGGTGCCAACTTTCTGTTCTTTTATTTTTCCTCCCTACGTCAACACCTTTAACGCTCTCTTCACCAATGATTTTATTATCTCGCTCTCTCGCCCTCCCTTCTCCCCTCTTATCTCTCTGTCTCTTTATCTCTCAACCCCCTCCCCTTTTCTCCACCTTTCTCTCTCTCCTCTCCCTTTCTCTCCCATTTCTTCCTCTTTTTTTCCCCCCGTATATATTATAAAGTAAACACCTTTGTGTCTCATGACTTGCAACCTTGTTGCTCCGTCTCTTGATGATTTTAATCTCCTTCTTCTTTGCGGTGCTGTCATTGGACTCCTTCTCCATCTTATATCCTCACCCATTTCTTCTGAAGATATCCTTTTCCTTTTTTTATTTCTCTTCACACTTTCCCTCATCCAGGTTGTAATATCATGTAACTGCTTAGAGTTTCAGCAAGTCAAGCTTTTGCAACTCAGAGATGGAAGAGAAGAAAACCAGTGAGTGAACTATCTAATCCACATGCGCAAACTCGTGCTTTTTATTTTCTTTTAATTCGGCTAATCTAAGCTAAATTATAGCTTTTTAATTTGTAAAGATTTCACGGCGCCCCCAAACCCCATGTGTATGAGTCTGTCATACAAGTGGACATGTCTTACCTACATTAAATTACCTGGTTGGGCAAGTGTTCACTGTCCGTACCTATTCAGGGCCTCTATTTTAAAGTTCATAATATATTGGTCTCGAACTGGATCTATGCCCCTGCCAGGTTAATTGTGTATTTGTTAAGAAGTAAAGTCATCTAAGCTGCTTCGATATTTCAAGTCTTTTTGCTTTTGCAAAGGGCTACACAGCTCGCATATCAAAGATTTGTGCTCTTCGGTGTTTGGTAAGTCACTTTCGTTACCATACCAAATTAATTTTTATCTTGAGACACAATGCAAGGAAACGTTTTTACATCATTCTACCAATATCAGTACGCAAACAACACGTTCTTTGTGGCAAAATTAAACACGCTTTAATTCACCGCCACAACGAATTATTTGCATCGACTCCAAATCACGATAGTTTTTCTCATACTTGCACAAAAACAGTCACTCGGCTCCCTTAGGACACAATAAGCGGTTGGTTCCTACACTTCTTTGCTAGCCACAAAAACCTTAAGATCAGCACTAGCTTGAACTGTCATGTAATTTGATGACATGAGAAGTCGATCGTAGCCAAGATAATAAACAGTGCAGATAATCGTAATATTTCGATCCTGCACTATCTTGAAAAAAAAAAGAAAGAAAACACAAAAAGGCAACGAATGGTAGATCTGATTGAGCTGAAAATTTTGCTTTTATTGAGAGAATCAGCTAAAGCACTTTAGTGTGGCTTGTTACTTAAGAAGAAATACAATTATTCGATGGGTCTATCAGAACTTGTTCAAAATCTAAAGAACAATCAAAGGTAATTAAAATTGTAATTTTGGATTTTTTCGGTTTACAGAAAATGCGCTTGAGTTTAAAAACACATCAATGTTTATCATTCGTAGCGCATAATCAACACTAAACTAAGATAGTGATGCTTATTTAAATGTTACGTCACGATGCGATTATTACAATTAGAGTTTTTCTTAAAATTTGCTGTTTCAACAAGTTTATCAACAGTCGAAGTTTACAACATATTGTGCTGAATTTATTAGCAGAGGGGAAAGACACAGAGAGAGAGAGAGAGAGAGAGAGAGAGAGAGAGAGAGAGAGAGAGAGAGAGAGAGAGAGAGAGAGAGAGAGCGAGAGAGACAGAAAGACAGAGATAGAGAGAGAGAAAGGGGGGAGAACAAAGAGGAGAGAGAGACAGACAGACAGAGAAGAGACAGATATATATATATATATATATATATATATAGAGAGAGAGAGAGAGAGAGAGAAAAGAAAAGAGAAGTGAAGAGAGAAGACTAAGAAGACGAAGAAGAAGAAGAAGGAGAAGAAGAAGTAGAAGAAGAAGTAGTAGAAGAAGAAGTAGGAGGCGTAGTATGAAGAAGTAGAAGAAGAAGGAGGAGGAGGAGGCGTACACTGAAGAAGAAGAAGAAGAAGAAGAAGGAGGAGGAGGAGGAGGAGGAGGAGGAGGAGGAGGAGGAGGAGGAGGAGGAGGAGGAGAAGAAGAAGAAGAAGAAGAAGAAGAAGAAGAAGAAGAAGAAGGAGGAGGAGGAGGAGGAGGAGGAGGAGGAGGAGGAGGAGGAAGGAATTAGAATTAGATTTTGAACTTCTAAAAAGTATTCGCTAAAGCATTAATTTTATGTTTTTTAATGATTATTTCATATGCAGAGACTAATGAAATACATGTAAGCACAAAAACTATGGATAGAACACTGCTTTTTCCAACCATTCAAAAAAGATTTTTTTAAAAGTCTTATTGTAGCTTATTCACAAAAAAGATCATTTAAAATTCTCACTTCAATCTTGAAATGAATTTATCCATTAGAATGAGAGGTCATGTAAAAAAGGTATTAAATAGATCAAAATAATGTCAAAACAAAACAAAAATTAAAAGAACTTAAGTTTTCATGTTCAGAAGCTCAACGAAAAAAATATAATGAAAAATAGAAAAAAATAGTTTGTGGATATCTTTATAATCTGTATAAGTAGGCCTTTATTAAATGGCGTGTCTTTCATACATGTTTCGAATAAAGTTTTCAATTGTTATCAATTATTCAAAGTGGCAGTTAAAAACTCGGCAGCAACGTTAGTTATTGTGAAACCCTCTTGAAACAAAAACTTTTCTACTAGTATCCACTCAATATGGCCTGAATTCACACAGGAACCAGATGTTAAGGCACGAGAGGAGATTTTTTTCATCAAAATAAGAGTTTAACTAAAGAAAGAGCGGATTAAACCTACTCTATTGCTAGGCAAAAAAAAAATCAATTGCGAGCAATTTCAAAAACATTTAATGATTTATCTACCAAAGTTACGATGGCTAATGAAAGTACCATAGCTAGGTAGTACAAACTTTTTCATAACTGGTTACAAAATTTCCACATATTTACTTTCTTAATATCCTTAACAACTGCTAAATGTACAGTGTAAAAGCAAAACCTCGCGATTTTCTGATGTCTTTAGTTCACTGGATTTTTGCATCCCAGCAGGCAAACGCCTGTGTTTGTATGATAAATAGACGGTGACAGTAAATGCACGGCCTCTATTGTTAGAGAAAACTGAGATTGTTCCTAAACTTGGGAGCTGAATGCACACTCCCTCTTGATCAATTCTCTCTGCTGCATTTAACGTTTCAAGGACTTCTTTTCCCACATCGCCGATATTTTTTTTTCTTCTTTTTTTTAAGTCAATATTTTCAACAAGACTAGGAAATAAAAATATCCTCACTCCTAAACCAGTAGTTCCATATGAAATGTACCCTTCATGAAAGATATGACACTTCTCCTTGGTTCCTCCTTCAGAGGATCTCTAAGAAAAGAAGTTATGTTACAGCCTTGGAATAACCACGTGGTCTTAGCAACCGGTCAACTAGTGAGTAAAGGAAAAAAATTATTCATCAATTGTTAGAACAAACAACCGGAATAAAAAGAGTGAAAGCTTCCATTAAATATGACTTATGAAACAAGGTGGCTAATTAATAAATGGGTTTAAATAACAATAAAAATGATTATCTATGATCGAGTTATTGAGAACAAATCCATTTTTCGTTTTATTTGATAGCTGGGCGACACTTACTCACGGGCTTCAAAGTGTGTGCAAAAAAAAAGTTAGCTATAAAAAGACTTAAATAGTGTGGCGCTTGATATATTTAAAATGCTTACCAACAATGGACGCACGCGCGTTCAAGCTCATGCCATTCGAGTGGTTACAATCAATCAAAACCTGAGCTACAGACGGTAGTTTTATGTTAAAAGTGCCTTTCATCGGCATCTGTACATCCCTTTCTGTATCACTGAATCGTGGTTAATAGAAAGCTGTAATCTAGCATGAATCTACATCTAGTCTCCTCATCTGTTATTGTGGTAATTATTGTGTGCAGTCAGGAACAGAGAAAAGAGAAGTGAAGAGGAGAGAGAGACAGAGGGAGAGAGAGAGAGAGAGAGAGAGAGAGAGAGAGAGAGAGAGAGAGAGAGAGAGAGGGAGGGAGGGAGAGAGAAACAGAAAGACAAACAGAAAGACAGATAGGCAGATGAACTTTCAGACAGAGAAGGACACAACAACGGATTAGAAGAACACTGATTGAAATTGACCCTTTAGAATATTTCAGAGTATCAATACGTTTCACAGAAAACAAATGATAATGTAATGTTTTTTTAGCTGATTGAAGAAAATAAAATAAAGGACGAAAATAGAACGTGTCATCTTCTATCAAATTATGATCGAAGAGATAATTTTTGTAACGCAATGTAAAGATGTCTTAAATTACACTGTATTGACTTCAACAAGTTGGGACGAAAACAAACTAAACTTATGCCTTGATGCTGAAGAGAGTCGGGCAGAAAATAAATGATTTCAAAAAATTAAATGTACATCAAATAAGCGAATGAAGCAACTACAATCGGGAAAATGATTCATTACAACCTAAACATTTTCTTTTTATTTAGGCTTAAACTCAAATACTCGAACAAAAATTTTGGAATTTGCAATTTCAGGTTTTAAAATTTCATAGCTACAGTAAAAATAACAGCAAACATGTTATTATTGGTTTCAGGCTCGTATCAATAAACATTAATATGTTTCGGACAATCGTAAGATGATGCTTTAGGCATCTCAGGGATAGTACCGGCCTCAGAACTGATTCTAGTTCCATCGATTTTCCAAACACATCCAAAGCTTGTTTGTTTTTGGATTTTTTTTTTGTAAAGCACACTAATGAATTCTTAAAAATTAGCTGTTTATTGAATAAGGTGGTCTTGAACCATATTGTAAAATATAATAATTATGCGCTACATATTTTGAAACTTCGTGGGTGCGTCGTTACTAATATCAACCTGATCGAAAATTTGAGTTTCCACTATACGTTATAAAAACAATAAATTTAAACTTGATGTAAGGTTCATGATCAATATTCGGTATGATTTTCTTTCGTTTTTTTTTTTTTAATTTCGAACTAACCATGGCCTAAATCGATCAAAAACTCTGAAAATTCATGGCTGATTTTTATATCCTAGTTTTAAAATGTTTAAAGAAGTAACTTTTTTTTTTTTGGCAAAGCATATTTGCGACTGGGGGAACTACTATCTAAATTTCTTCAAACAGAACTAGACAGAAATCAAGATAAAAATAATTAGGTCTCAGAGAATCCCACAACGCTAATCTTTCACTCAGTAGGAAATGCGTAAATCGTTTAAAAAATTCAGAATGACCTTCTAAAGACATAAATCTCACACAATCAAGACAAAAATGCTCCATTTTCCGAAGATCTTCAGCATCCCTGTCTGAAACGATTTTTAATTTATCAATATTTTCTTTTAACTCTACAAAGCCGTGGGAAAGACATAACAAGCTTCAGTCTGTGGAGGCGCCATCGCATGCTCCACAAATCCCTATTTAAGACTTGAAGAAATTAGCAGCGATGTCTTCGATCTCGGACAATAAATAATTTTTCTAAACATAATTATTTTTTTATTATTCTGTTTTCTAAACTTCTTAACTGAAATATATTTAAATGCATTTACATGTCCCCTGTATTAGTATTGGTAAACTAGAATACTTTTAACACAACACATATAATTTCCTCCACATTCTTTGTCTGAGGGATGCACAGTTTTTTTCCCTTTTTTATTTCTAAATGGGATGATCGCAGCAGCTGTAAAGATATATAAATATATATATATATATAAAAAGATCAATACTACTCTAATTAAATGCCCTTAAAGTCAGTTATGCGCTTTTTGTTGTTTTTTTTCTACAGTCTGTGTTTTCCAACCTCAGTTATGTAGCGGTACAGTTGGACAAGATGTCGCAGTCCGTTTTTCTCTCCTATTATAAATGACTATGAACATGACGAGCTGCTAGCTTTTATTTGGAATACAGATCGCCGATAGCTCTGAAGCCATGCAAACAGCTTGTCTATTATTTGGGTAAACGGGCTAAAGAATTAGTTTTAATCTTCCGCTTCTCAGCCGGTGCAGCGCAAAAAGAAACCAGTCCATTTCTATCTTGATATCCTGTAGGGCTCTCACGATAGCCAACAGCCACACTGCATTGAGGTATAACGGTCCTTGTATTTGTCAGGCGTATCAAGTGACAATCAAGCCGAGAAGTCCACTAGAATCTAGTTCCTACAGGGTTCACAATCTTTTTTTTTTTTTAACGATTTTTTTATTCACGTTTTTCTCTTCAATTTTTAACCCTCACAAAAAGCATTATTACGATCTGCTAAAGAAAGCCTCCTATTTACTAGGTTAATCGAGACCCTAAAGCATATATCAAGGAAGAACCAAGTGATCACGAAAATCCAAAACTGGACAAATACATCGAAATAAAATGTTATGTGTTAGAGCAGAAAAGCATACATTCTATTTAAATCACGATCATTTCCTCTCTCTCTCTCTCTCTCTCTCTCTCTCTCTCTCTCTCTCTCTCTCTCTCTCTCTCTCTCTCTCTCTCTCTCTCTCTCTCTCTCTCTCTCTCTCTCTCCCTCACTCTCTCTCTCTTCTCTCTCTCTTTAAAAATTTCTCACTTATATTAATCTTACTCGTTTATAATCTTTGGTTTTATTTATTTATCTAAGGTGGCGTTGATGTGTAAAAATATTCATCAAAATCAATATCTGTATTTTAAAATGTTTACGTGCTTTGCACGTCCTTTTCCGCCATTAAAGATCAATCACGATTTTCAAAATATTTGCGCCCCCCACTCCCATCCAAAGATTACATCCGTGCGAAAAAACAAAGTTTTTTAAGTTGGTTAAAAAGAGCAGAGAAATCAATTGAAGACGATGTGTTGCCTTATGTAACAGTAAAAATAATTATCAAACACAAAGTACCTCCAGTTGGTTGCATCTTGAAACAAATATTCATAAACATACTAGATCTGTAACAGTTCCTGGCAATAAGTTGTCATTTATCTCCGTACAACATTCCTATCAATACTTCTTCCTCAGCACAATCTATGTTTATCGCCTAGGCATCCCGCGTTTATCACGCAGGTTTTGTTTGCCAGCGATTAACACTGTACAGTAGGAGACGGGCATCTCCGCTGAAACTCTTTTTTTTTTTTTTTAATTTTATATCACTAAAGTAACTGACTACCGAGTCAGTACAGAAATTTTTTGCCTTGCTGAGTCAACATTGGTGTTTTACAAGCGACAACATAACACGCTGATGTTAGATGCTTGAGAATGAGGGCGAGGCAACAGCCGTTTACATTACACGCAACCGGAGTTGACACACACACACACACACAACCGTGTCTCACTTTTTATCATGCACGCCTTTTTTCTTTTGAGGATATCCAAAATTTCAGAGCATCTCACAACTCAGCGGTCACTCGATGAGATTGTGGGGGTTTTGAGAGTTGACTCGATCGGTTCAGTGGACCAACACTCGAGGCTTGAGGTGACAGGCTGACCCTTAGTTGAGACCTATCTAAAGCAACCCTCATCTTCAAGGTAGTGCTAGTGGGGCTTGACAGGGTTGGCCTGGGTGAAGCATTTAGAAGCGCTACCAGCAAGCTCTGTCAAAACAACTATATTGTTTGGAGGTTTATTTTCTTTTCTTCTGTTCTTCTCTTCTTTTTTTAAAAAAACTTTGTGAACAGCACCTGCTCTCACATTTTCTTTAACGATACGCTGAAGAAAAATACACAAAATCATCCAAAAAACTTTCAATGCCCTTGTCATGGTTTTTTTTTTCCACCCGAGTTTTTAGTTCCACTTAGTGAATTCCAAATAATAATAAAATCTTCCAAAACTTTAAGAAACACATCATTAAGAAGACCCAGCCTCAAAAGCTTTAAAACTAGCGATCACATATTATTTTGCCAATAATTAACAGGATTGGTGTAAAAAAAAAAAAAAATCTGACAAAATCAATTTAAGCGAAAGGATTCGACGGGGGAAAGTATAATTATGAAACAAAATTAATCATCCTTCATTTTAAATGCGTGTGCAGCCAAATAGCTTCAATTTGTATCAAGAAATTAATACCTTAATGTCGAGTGAAAAAGAAGAAAAAAAAAAGATTTTTCCAAGAACATTAAATTTTTTTGTTTGTCTTAAGCCCCAAGCTTTTCCAAAGTCACCCAGTCTCGTGATAATTTAGAAGCCGAATCGACCAGAGTATTGTGAAGCGAGGCCTCAACTAACGCTGGACTCTAACTTGTTGACAATTCGTGCGGAGGGCTGGCAGCCTCTCTCTGAGCTGATGATGAGAGGGTCGGGTAGACGGATGAATGTCGGAGCACACAAAACCTCGCTCGGACACTCCGAGGTGTACAGTGGCGCCGGAGGCGTGGGCCGGGATCGTGAGAAGGACAACTCTCTTGAAGAAGTCCAGAGCAACAGGCACTACAAAGGGCTTTACAGAGTCAGCCCAGTCAAGAACTTGCACTCTTTTTCACAATAATAAAAAGTTGAGTGAGATGCGGAAAGACAAGTTAAACAATAGAGAAGTTTTATATATTTTACAATAATGAGGGTGTGCTAAACCAATCTTCAGTTTTCAGCAATGACTCATCAGTGACTTTGGTCAATAGAAAAGGAAAAGAGAAAAAAATTAGGGTACATTAAAATGATGATAAACGCTGAAGGGTGGTCCTATGGCATTCGTATTAAATCTTTCTCTTTAAAAAAATGCAAGTGATTTCCTACAGAAATCGAGCGATAATGCGATCACAGATTGGCTTGGTTATTGGTATCCAGCTCTGCCCAGCTCATATCATCGGCCTTGTTGGACGAGAGCAGACAAGAGTAAAGAAAACGATTTTTAAAAAAAAAAAAAAGCTCTTACAAAATGGTAGGACAGGAAAAACAACCATACGTCAGTTGATCACAAATAGATTCAGGAAAGGAAATAATGTTAAAAAAAAAAAGAAATTAAAAGAAGAGTGAGACTTATGGAGAAAGGGAAGGAAATTAAGAGGCGGAAAAGTAGGTAGGGAAGTAAAGAAAGAGAGAGGGACAGAGAGAGAGAGAAGGAGAGAGAGGGGAAGAGAGAGAGAAAGAGAGAGAGAGAGAAAGAGAGAAAGAGAGAGAGAAGGAGAGAGAGGGGAAGAGAGAGAGAGAAAGAGAGAGAGAGAGAGAGAGAGAGAGAGAGAGAGAGAGAGAGAGAGAGAGAGAGAGAGAGAGAGAGGCGAAGGTTTCAATAGAAAAGCTTTGTCCAAGCAATCCTTCTAACTTTATCAGTGCCTTGCTCAAACAAATCGACCGAGCACGTTCTCTGTCTAGAGTTGGCTTTCGAATTTTCTCAGATTGTGTCGATCTGGGAAATTCTGAAGCGAAAAGAAAAAAAAATTCAAATTTGTCGTTTGAAATTAAACACTATTATTTACTTTCCAAATTGAAATCGAAATAGCATTTCAAAAAGTTATGGCCGTAGGAAATTTTAATTCATCTTTAAAATCAGTGTGATTTTAATTTTTCAACACGTGAGGTTTTTCAGATCCAGCCGGGCCGCATTTAAAAGACATTAATAAACGCATAATAAACTATAAAATTAGAAATTTGTTTGGCAAATAAACAGGTAGCGGTGACTTAACAGATAAATAGTTTTACTGATATATCAGAAAGTAGATCGTTTCATCCCCACAGCAGACTCTCTGTTTTTCTTTGTCTTTCATTTTTAAATTTATCACAGGTTTTACTGGTTTGCAATAAAGTTTTTTTTTAATATTGTCTCTGTGATTTTTTTTAAATAAAAAAATTGTGTTTTTTGACAAATAAATTTTTTTTGTTACATTATGATTCCAATACATTGAAAAATTAACAATTGGGGGATTTATACTAAACAGTTTTAAACAATATGATTTGAGTTATTTTGATAGTTGTTTGGTTTTTGTTGTTGTTGTTTTTTTTTTGGTTTTTTTTTTTTTGGCGTTTATTTTAAATCTTGCACAGATACAACTGCTTAAGTTAAAGGAATAGGAGTCGAATTTAAATCCACAGATCTCATTGTTTTGAAACATTGGTTTTATCAGTCATTTTCTCATGATGCACTGGAAAAAAATTAATCCCAAGAAAATAAAATGAAAATAAATGAATTAATAAAACTGTGAAGGTTTAGCGCAGGGGTTGAGAACGCTCTTTTCTAACAACACCCCGATGCTATTTTTAATATTAAAAAAAATCGGACAAATCTCTCTCTCTCTCTCTCTCTCTCTCTCTCTCTCTCTCTCTCTCTCTCTCTCTCTCTCTCTCTCTCTCTCTCTCTCTCTCTCTCTCTCTCTCTCTCTCTCTCTCTCTCTCTCTCTCTCTCTCTCTCTCTCTCAAGAGATGGACGTATGATTCGTCTGTTTCCGGATACTGTCAGGTTAATATGTCCTTTACTAGTGTTGGGCTTTGGGAAAAACACGTCTTAATCTGAAGCAAGGCGATCTGTTGTCTAGGCCGATATGAAGGCATTGCCATGAATGAGGGAGCAGTTCAAGAGCGGCAAGAAATCCTGAAGCAGAGCTTTGATAGCCATATTTAGCTGTGAGAGATAGCACAAGACCGAGATGTCTGACACCAATCAATGGAAGATTTCACTTTAAAGACACAGGTCGATATAAGTGAGTGAGTATAAAACGCTCCGAAAATGATAAGCACATCTCGTAAATGTATGAATAAAAAGATATCTGCAAGATGGGTGGTTATTGTGACGTTTCTTATGTGGGAAAGAAGAAAAGACTTATTTTTTTAGATTAAAGTGATGGAATAGTTTCTCCAGCAACAGCCGAAAATACCCATTGTTCTACAGGAACATTATTTTTTTTTTTTTCATTTCATAATTTTTTTAATAGAACGAAACAGATTCAAATAAGCGTCTGTAGACACTGTAATTAAAGTGCGTTTTCATAGTGTAATTGCCTTATTGCTTCAGATTCAAATACATCAGGCGCGCTCTAATTTGAAAGCAGTGATTTTGTTTCTGACACTTCGTCAAAGATTATTAATTCAATAGAACCAATTATAACCTTCTAAAATCGAAAAGCTTCAGATTATTGATATTATTAATTACTAGTCTATAGAGTCGAAATTTGATTTGTATTTTCATAGCAATGAAACATTTCTGAAAATAAGAAGATATATGAAGCATCGAGGATGATATGTCACAGGTTAATCGAAATTTTTGATATGTCGGATCTTGGTACCAAAAGACTGTGATTTTTTTGTCCTTTAAGAATGAAAACATTATAGCACTAGTATTTCTGTTGTCACAGTTTTTTTTTTCTTTAAATATTCTTTAAAAGAAGTACCAAATGAGAATACACCAAATATGTTCCCTGTTTTGTTGTTCATAATTATTGAGCTTAAAATGAAATTAATTTCAAATCATTACAAAGGCCGTTTCTTTTATATATTTCCACCTATTTGAAAAGAGAGGTACATCCTCTAATTTTTCCCATAACCAATGGATTATCTTTTGTAAAATACGTCCTTATTGTGACCACAATGGTACCAATTATTCGAAATGTGTTTTTGTTTAAAGGATTTGCTGTTTAGTGTGTTAGCTACCAAGATTATCTGACAGGCCAATCACAGGCAGGGGCACAATAGAGAGGAAGAAATCAGAGAGAAGGAGCGAGATAGTGAAAGCGAAAAAAGAAGAAAGAAAGGGAACGGAGGAAAGAGGAAGAAGGAGTAGCAGGGGGGAAAATATAAAAAGAAAATTGAGAAAGAAAGAAAGAGAAATGCAGTGTGAGTGAGAGAAAGAGAAAGATAAAGAGACAGAGAAAGGGAGGTACAGTGCAGTTAACTACTAATTATCCCATTATGCTCCGCCAGAACCAACTGATGTTTGTCGATGGCCATAGCTAATTTGCTGGGTAGTGGGACATGTAAAGACAGCGAGGAAACAAGGAGGTGGGTTAGTCAATGCAGAATAAGCTAGCTTGTAGCCAGTGTATCGTCTTGACTTGAACAGATCCTCAAGTCTGAAAGAAAAAAAAAGCAAGGGAAATAACAGGACTGATGAGGCAGAGAGACAAAGAGACAGAAACAGACAGAGTTTATGCGGAGAGGGGGGGGGGAGAGGACAGACAATGAGACAAAAAGATATATGGACATACTAGCGAAAGATACAAAGACTGATACAGAGACAAGCTGATAGACATTGCGAACGATAAAAAAGAAGATAAGTACCGCTAAAGTAGCTGGGTTACTGATGGAACACACGCCATAAGAGGGATGGCCTTATTATTTCCTATCTCTTCAACAATCGGACCCCGGAGCTCGCTTCAAAGCTATTTCCAAGCAGGAGCTTCGTCCACAGTGTTATAAATCATTAGACCAGTGGTCACTTTGAATGAGACGGACAGTTGAATAGAGCAGGGATGAACTTGATCCAGACATTGATTTACAAATAACCGCGATGTTGGAAAGAAACTATGAGAGTTTAAGAATGGAAAGCAAGAGAACATCGGTACTAAGTTTTGAGGAGTAGATGAGGATGCCTCTGTTGAATGTATGCTAAATAATGCGCCATCTTAAAGTCTTATGGATTATCGTTTCTATGTAACTAGCATCATAAGATATACTCATATTCTTCTTCTGGCTTAGATTATAAAATCAAAGATATTTGGCAATTCTTCCTCACCTTCTCGGCAATTATAATTATCACTCTTATAATTCCTCGAAGAGTCAACTTTGATTTTTTTTTTATATTGTTTATCTTCCAATATGCATCATCTCTCTGACAGATCTATTGTTCGTCTCACAGCATCCTAGCCAATGTATCGTTTTACATGTCATAGAATGAAAGATTTCTCAAGAAAAGCACCAGTTACAAAGTTCAATGATCAGTGGCAAAACGGTTATCTCAATCCTCAATTTACTTTACATATTCACTGTCGAAATGTTGATACTTATCTGCCTATCTCACTGTCTTTTTCTTTTCGTTTATATCTGTGTGTGTTTCTCTCTATACACAACTATATCTTTCTATTTTCTCTCTCTTTCTTTGGCTCGCTTTGTGTGTTAATCGACCCCTCCCAACTCGCCTTGGCTAACTTAGGTTCATTTTTATTTTTGTCTTCTCTTTGGTTAATTCGTTTTATACTTCGTAATTTACAGTTATTTCTTTGCTCTTAGTTCGATCTTTCGGTAATTCATTTTTTCACATTATTTTTTCCGGTGCGGTTCCAATGATCTTAGAGAAATTTCAATAGGTTCATCCTTTTTTCACAGCTTCCTCTTTAGTCTGTCTTTTAGAGACAGACATCATCCAGACAGTAGCAGACAGCTTCTCCCTGTGGCCGGACCAGCTGCCCACCTCACACGCTGGCCCAATCAGTTGGATCCTTTCATTACCGTCCGAGGGATGAGAGTCGGTGAAGAGCTCTGTCATACTTGACACTGCATAGTGCCAGGGGCTACCCAGAATAGTGCTTGGAGAGTCGAAAATGTAAAGACTGTGGCAGGGGGAAAAACCTCTCTTAGTCACTAATGAATAAACATAGGTAGATTCAAATGACAGAAAAGAACTTCAAAGTTCTTAATCCCTAGACCAATACCAATGTGAATGAAGGAGAAAGATAATGTCCTATCTACACCCCCCCCCCCCTTTCCCTTTCCTCCCGTGATACGAGATTATCCTAAAATAAACTCAATCGATATGAAATGGATTAAGCTCGCCATGCTGGGTGAGCAACTGGTAGCTATTGAAATTGTCCGTTGTGCGCGATTCTAGTAAGATATCTCAGGATGAGAGGGAATATTCATTGCTTATGCCCAACGAAATAAAGAGGTATATTGTTCTTGGTATTAGTTTCTTTGGCTCATCGATGTTATGCAACTGCAAAAATAAAAGATCAATTATACAGGACCTTGCAAAGAGGAAGCAAGAAAAATATAGGTTGGTGAGAGTAAAAATGTTAAATGTAAATATGCCTCTGAGGTGAAAGCTATGACCAACCCATATTTTGTTACAAGCTTAAGTTAAGAGAAACATGTTTAACTCTCCAAAGGACTATCGGGCCTCTACGTTCCTGAACTAGACAGTCCTCATCGACTGATATGCCGTCATATATCTTCCTCTCCTCTCTGTCTGTCTGTCTGTATCTCTCTCTGTCTCTGTCTCTCTGTCGCTGTCTGTCTGTCTGTCTCTGTCTCTGTCTCTGTCTGTCTGTCTGTCTGTCTGTCTGTCTGTCTGTCTGTCTCTCTCTCTCTCTCTCTCTCTCTCTCTCTCTTTCTCTCTCTCTTTCTCCTTTTCTCTATCTCTCTTCCCTTCCCTCTCTCGTCCGTTAGTCCCATATAGTATTGACGACCAGCATTAAGCTCTTAGATTCTCCAACTACAGACGAAGAAGTTTTATACTCTTACAGTGTTCAGCTGCTGTCAGGCCAAGAGACCACAAAGGTCCAAAGTAATCTTAAACAACCGACGGGCATTAACCATGAGTCTCTCAGGTAACCCACTACTTTCATGACAGTCCCCAGGAGAAACCATCTCCAATCACCCCCAAATAGGTGGCATTAACATCAACAATGGGAACAGTGGGGGCAATGAGGCAAGAGCTCTACTGGTCAAACCCTTCACACATCCAATGAGACTCGCACTCTACCGTATCTTCGAGTAGCGGACCTCGCTGTGTGCACCATAGACCTTCTAAGCGGCCTGATTGGGAGGGGTGGAAGGTTAAGAAAACCAGCCTCAAAAAATAATATTTACAATTTTTATGATGTATGTCCATACGTCAAAAAGGCCTCTTTCACATAAGAAGTTCACGTCCATATACTTGGGAAGACCTTAAGACGTAAATTCTACATACATCAAAAATGTAATACCATAAAGATATTTCACGTATGCCAGCTTAAATGGAGAAAACAATCAGAACAAAATAAAGTCCTGGATATAACATGAAAATTGGAAAAGACTTTCATATTCTTGTTTTTGTCCTGCTACTTTTTCCCTTTTTCCTTTCTTTTTCAGACTCCTCATCTTTTTTCTTCTTTTCTTCTTGCTATTCTTGTAGCTCCAAAGGTGACTTGCAGAATTTAGTGTTGTTTTTGTTTGTTCTTTTACTGATTTCTTTCTTTTTTTCTCTTCTTTTCTTTTTTTTTTTTTTTTTTTTTGGGGGGGGGGGGGGGGGTGTTAAAGTTCATTAGGGTTGTGCTATTCAGTTTAATCAGATTTGTTGTAACTCAGAGGTTGGGAGTTGTAAACAATTCTTTACTCTGAAGAAGTAGTGAAGAAGTAGACATATTCACAATTTTCAATGAAGAGAGACGATGTGGCGGCTTCAGCTTTTATGGTTTATTCGCATAACGGAAATGTAATCGGAGAACCTAATTCTAGCCAGCGCCACCTGCCTTGGTCTCGCCAATTTTACAGAGGCTTGCTACAGTCTCCATTATGTCTTAGAAGGGCCAATAAATAACACCCACTGGTGCACAGTCAACAAGGTGTGAAAACGCTTTTTCCACCAGAATTAATTTTCTTTGATAATCCAGGTAACAGCCCCGACATCACAGCAGGCGGAAGGAGTCCGGAGTCCACCTGTATTCTACCCCTTTCGGCTGTGAAATAAAGCTTCGGCTTGTGTGAAGAACATTCTTAATTTTTCCTACAATTTAAAGCCATCATTTCACCTACCTATAAATTAGGTTATACCAATTTAAATTATCAGCATAACAATCCTCACTATTTTGTCTGTTCCTAATTCTTACCTTTTATTTTCTTTTCTTCGACTTTTTTCTCCTAATTTTTTTTTATCTTTAGATGCTCTGTTTTCAGTTTTCATCTGCTTTACCAAAAGAAAAAGAAAATAGATTATCAGAGTGTCAGGTCAACATAGTCAGGTCTGGACACAGATCTAGATAATGAGGAGTACAAGGAAACTAGACGATCATTAGGTAGCATAGGCGTGATCCTTGGCAGGGGAAACATCTCAACGATTGACGCTATTCCCAGGTGCTCCACTGGCCTTTCCAGTTCCTACGAAAAGTATATTGACAAGCTTGGATCTAGAAGAGAGATAATTTTAACTTATTTCTTTGATAAGAGAGCAAGATCAGCGTTGGGCTGAAAATCTTGACTTTAAGTATCGAGGATAAATAGATAAAGGGAAGGATCTAGAATGTACACACCTAAGGAGAATGTACTAATTAGTTCATTATTTTAATAATTCATTGTTCTCAACAAAGTTGCAGCTAAACAACAGATTAAATTATTTGACAGTTTTTACTTGTAGAATCAACGGAAAAAGCATGGTTTTTAAAGAGATATGAGACAGTAGCCTAAAATAACGTGAAAAAGAAGAATGTAAATCTATTTTTAAACCAAAACCTAAAAACAATATATACTAACATACTTTTGATGCTTTATAATCTGAGCATGACAAAGAACGTTTATTTAAGACGACCTATAGATGATTTAAAAAAAATAAAAGACTGAAAATGCTGTGAGAATGCATAATGAATTCTATTAAAGTAGCCATGGCGCGCCGTTTACAGTACGGAGGCTTGGTTTCCTTCACTAAGTTACCTTTGAATTGTAACTGAATAGCTGGAACAGAAAAAAACCGTTTTCTTAGGCGTAGGTGTCAAGTTTCGAACCCATATAATGATCCGTTGTCTTAATATCAGATCGCTGTTACTTATTAAGCTCTTAGTGGATTAGCACCTTCGGCTTCTTCCTGTTTCTCTACTCTCATTTTGTCACATAAAATTATTGGAGATATATTATTTATATTCTTTTAGAATATGACAATGCAAAGTAGTTTTAATGAATTAAGTAAAAACCACTAATTCAAGCCCTGAAAGTCACGAGAGTAGAATCAAACTAAAAGTTATTTTAAAAGACTTTAAACAGAAAACATCTGCTGCATGCATTTTCGGCTTCCCCAATCTAGATTAAATCAGAATCAATTAATCTTCACCTCAGTTAGTGAGTGAAGAGAGAGAGACACACACACAAAGAGAGAGAGACATAGAGAGAGAGAGGGAGGGAGAGAGAGAGAGAGAGAGAGAGAGAGAGAGAGAGAGAGAGAGAGAGAGAGAGAGAGAGAGAGAGAGAGAGAGAGAGAGAGAGAGAGAGAGAGTCGGTACTACTCCGCGGGAGAGGATTGCCAACAAACGAAAGAAGAGAATTTTAATGCTAGCAAAACATTGAAGCAACTACCAGCCCACCACTGCCGTTCCTCCTGTATACTAGGATAACAGTTTTACGATTAGCTCCTCGAGAGGTTTAGATGATAGTAAACTATCCTCAGGGACCACATAGGATAGCAGAAAACACTTTAAAACAGCACAAAAAGGATGTAAACTGCTCATTCCCTTCCGTAGCTCAGCATAAATAAGCAATTGAAGTGATTGCAAACTAGAGATCTAATTCTTCCTCCACAGAAATATCTCGTTTTTTGTTTAGAAAGGCTTGTCCGCAGTTAAAAGAGGGGCCTGATTCTAATAATCATTTGCCTGGGGATATGAAATCAACACTAGGCACAGCCATCGCTCGTGGGTCAATACCATAAGAACACAGTTAGGCCTATTATTCATGATGTTAAAACTATTGTAATGTGAATGCCCTTGAAGATTTTCCGAAGGCCCCCACCTGTGAAGCCCAACCGAAAATTATTGTAAGAACAAATTTTAATATCTGTCTGTTTAACCTTCTCTTCGCCATACCACATTCCTTGATTTAAAAAAAAATCATTTTTCGCTCTTCTTCCGAGCACTGAAAAAAAAACTCCAATGAATTTTTTTCGGCAAGGAAACCGTCTGCGTCAGCTGTCCTAGATAAAACATGAGCAATAATTATTGTCTGCAAAGATTATAACAGCAAAATAAACATGCTTCTGCGTAGAACCCATTCAGTGTCAAATAAATATTGTATAAGTGATAAAACTGATAAAAACAAAAACAAAATAAAGTTTGCAATTTATTTGTCAATCCCTAAACAGAAAAACATACATTCTCCACGTCATGATTTTGCTCCTAATATAAAATAAACATTGCCATAGACAAGTCGGAGTGGTAGACTCAACCCACATGGTACCAAACCTGGGAGCGAACATTTCGAGACATGCAGAATTTCGACAGTAAGAGACAAACTCGATGAAGATCATATTCATTGGCTAGTGAAAAGTGACTTACAATCTGATTTTGTCTATTCTTAGTTGAACCATAATTATGACTTATATTTTAATGGAAGAATATATAATGGTTTTACCCATGTAGGCCATTATTTATCATTTCGACATTGTTTCATGTAGTGGTAGGCATGGAGTAATATTTTCTGATTTCGGTACATTAATAACCTTCATGGGAAATATATGACAGATATGACAATGCTGCATGGGTAAAGCTCGTAGACTGAACCGTACAAAACCGCTGTGTGCACATTCCATGATCCAGGGCACACGCCTCACCATGGTACAAGATTCAATAACCCACACCACGTTCTTCTTTCTCCCAGCCTGCCACGTCCCTCTCAGCCTAGCACATCATTATGCTTTAAACGAAAGGATAACTTGAAAGAAAAGAAGAAAAAGAAAACGTAGGCATTTCAAATTATTTCATTATTCCGTTGATATTGGAACTTTTACGTCAACAAGAAGCAGTGTACATGCTAATTCATTGTTTCAGCCTAGACAGCAAAATAATTATGTGTCCTGTAAAGTATAGGCAATCGAGAGGAAAGGTGAAACCATAGATAATTATTCTATGATGCGTCACACCAGTCTACCTGGTAAAAAAAGCTTGAAAAAAAAAACAACAACCCAAAACACTGACAGAGAATAGCTGACGTGACATCTCCACAGCACACAATGGCCAGCGGGGGAAAAAATGTTTGGCTTGCACACAGGGTAAAGGGTTTAGTTGCGCTTCGATCTATTCAACATTTTCTTGGTTTCGTAAAAACAAGGAAAAAGGGGGTTAAGAAAACATGAGGTGTGCTATATTGCAACCAACAAGAACGTATTAAATTATGCTTTGATTACAGAAAATAACGCAATTTGGTCTAAGTATTGGTAGAAGGCATTGACTGACACCTAACAGTCTATGGATTAACACAAAAATGAAAAGAAAACAATGTTAAAAGACGTAACATTCGTCCGTTAAAGACAGTGAATAATAATTATGCGGTCCTTGAAAAAGTATGATAATGTGGGGTTGACCTAGTAGAGAACAAGCAAACAGAATGATAATAACCAAGGTCTTGAAAGGATGAGTGTCAACAAGATGCTTTACCTTGTTTCCTGATATCTGTGGAAAGGAAAGACAGAAGATTCCGTGAAGAAATCGGCACTAATTTTTAATCTGTGGCTGACTCTGAAGATGGACATTTTCTTTCACATAGTGTCATGACTGGTATGAGAGAACAAGCCCTTCTAGAGTTACGTGTACTTAGTTTAGCTGCCAGGATTGAAGCTAAAATTAAAACCTTCCCAAAATCTATGTTTTGTGTCTCCCTTAATAAGATTTGTTAGTAAAGTTAGAAGAGGTCTTACACCTGAAGATAAGAGAAGACTGGACTATCATATGAAGACAAGAATCTTGGTCTTATAACACAATGAAGTCGAAAGGCTTAAGGTTTAAAGTGCAAAGCGTTTTTGCCATGGCCTATCAAATTTTCTCTGTAGCTAGGGCATAATCTGATAATAACTTAACTGATCAGAGCGCAAGGTATGATATATAAGTAGTTTATGTTTAAATTTTAGAGGTAACACAATGATTTTTTTTAAAAAGTTAAAATTATTGGAACTACCACGCAGTAATCGTTGCCTTTTAATTTTTTTACATTACTTAGTTTTGATCAGAGAACTTTAATTAAAAAGCACACAAGAGATGATATTGCGACACTTTCCGTCAAGTATAGCAAAAAGATACAGACACCAAGGACAAGAGTGAACGAGAGATTATAATAATATTTATATCAGCATTTTGTGGGCCACTTCACTGTGTGTTTGTAAGCTTTACCAATAAAAATGAAAGGGCAAGTTGAAAAGCCAAGCATCGTGGGCCACATATTTTGTCTCAACTTTAACAAGAAACCAAATATTTAAAATGGCAAGAACCCGCGTTACACAAGTTGTCTGTGATCTGGTCAAATTTCAAGTAAATGTGAACACCATCCACAAACTTTCAACTTATTTTGAGCACATGGCCTAATTCTGTTGTACAAATATTGTGTCTCTCCAAGCTGGTGATGCAAGGAAATAACCAACTGAAAATCATGTGTCTTCGAATGCTCTAATCAAGTAAGGTTTTTCGAAAGTTTTCACCCTGTACTTTACTTGATCCCGCTAAGCTTTCACACGCTGCTGCTTCATCTCTAGGTGACATCGCACCTCTCCAGAAAATCTCGAATTAGCAAGACCATAATAGTTGGATCCTTTACACCTGTAACTAGTACTATGTTAGGAAAGTAACTGAAACACCACTCAACAGACAGGCAGTCATTGCTCACAAAGTCTGACAGACAGATCAAAATTTTATTTAGGAAGTCCTAAAAGTCAAAGTCTCACTTCAGGTAATTTATTTGCAATGAATGACTATTATAACAAATATCGTTCAAAATGATTAATGAGGATAAAAGTGTTAAAAGTGTTGCTGATTAAATGATCGTATAAAAGAAATTTTCTCATTCAAAGAGGTGAAATCAAAGCAACCCTGCAGTTGTTTGGTACGGTGTATCATGACATTATTATTTATAGTAAGATATAATTGCTTTAAAATGAATTAAGTATTTAAAGACCGCAAAGGTTTGCCGCGATTTAGACAGCGAAACACTGTTCTTTAAAAATTAATATTTGAGTTGACATTTTCATCGATGAACCCAGTTCAAGAAAAATGACCTTTATCATCTTTAGCTAAAGCGATTAACAAAGGCAAAGATATTTCAAAGAAGTTCCTTTTTGTAGTTGCTTCATAGCTGATAGCTGATCGGGCCATTATTGCTAATGCAGCTTTCCTCGTTTTACAAAGTCACGCCATTATCCACAATAATCTTGTAGGTTCTTTTTATCCCCAAAAATTAGTGTAAGCTCACCGCCTATTTCTCACCTTTCGCTCTTCTTATTTTTCTTCCTCTCTCTCTCTCTCTCTCTCTCTCTCTCTCTCTCTCTCTCTCTCTCTCTCTCTCTCTCTCTCTCTCTCTCTCTCTCTCTCTCTCTCTCTCTCTCTCTCTCGTTTCACTGTCTTTATCCGACTAACAATGCTTCCGTCTGAATGTCCATTTATGTATGCCTCTGTCTATCTGCATGTTCTGTCTCTCACACCCCTTTTTCCTTTTTCTCATAAAGTTATATTGAATTTCTTCCTCACTCCCCTAGTCTGTCTATCTTCCTTTACCTATGTGCTTGTCTCTCTTCAAAACTCTTATTTTCGCTATTTCCGCCTCTGTGTCGGTTTATCTGCGTGCCTGTCCTCCTGATCTGTTTCATCTTATTTATTGTTTATTAACAAAGATACTTCAAGAACCTTGTGCCCTTTTCCCTTGCCTGTTACGTTATCTGAAACATGAATGTTTTTGCCTCCTAACCCTTTCAATAATTCATAACCTTTTTCTCCTCAGCGTGAGGGTCTCTGACATTTTTTGACAGGTTGGGCATTTCAGTTTCGAATGAAACTAAATGCGTTATTAAGGTTGGAAAAACGTCAAAATTCAATGATCTGAAGTCTACGTTTGCCTCACGGATTTGTCGTCACTGCTTCAATATCTACTTAGACATGCACTGCTTATGCGACTTTTATGCTCATTATTCTCAGAGGGACTCGGCATTCGACTCATCCTTTTTCTAAGTTGTCACTGAAATTATTGACTTGGATGAGAAGAAACCAAAACAACCTGTCGAAAAGAACATAATCTATAAAGAAATACTTTAAAGTTGTAGGTGCTCTTCGAACCGTTCTTTGTAGCTTAAGTGCTTTTGTGATGTTTTTTCTTTCTCTATTCACTGATGTGCAGCTTTTGGACTTGCTTCTCACAAGCTTACAGGCAATTTAGCGTGGTCAGTCCCAATGAAACAGTGAGGCTAAATTCGAAACTTTGATGATAAAAAAAAACAAAACAAAACGGCAGTTTACCTGTCAATCTAATGGGGTAAGGAGCAAGCATCGGTCTGAAACAAAATATATACAAAGACAAATAGAGGTAAAATAGGTCTACCTGAAATAAGTGGCTACTTTTGAGGGTTTTTTCTTCTTATTTTTTAATGTATATCTGAGGCATGTCATGCTAAAGTTCATCGTCAGAAGCATGGAGAGGCATGATTTTTATAGGTAGCCGGTCGTGCAGTGGAATTTTGATAATTTGCCTTTTTTTAAAGTTGTTTTTTTTTTTTTTTTAACTTGATTCTTCTCATACATAAAATCACATTGCAAACACCATTGCTAAGGCAAAGAGTGAAATGGAATGTGATGAGGGCGGAGCCCTTGCCGCCGACTCCGAGCATCAAAGCAAGACAGTGAAGGCAAAATGTGGCTAAGGTTTGGATATAGGAGACTAAATTACAACCAAACGTGAGAGAGATCGCAAAAGAAATGAAATCAAAAAAATCATAGACATGTGCAAAAGATGGCATAACTTAAGTGAGGGGAAAAAACTAGCATAATGTCAAAAGAGCGTAGGAAGAGAATATCCAGAGGGAAATGAGTAAAGATTTAATCATACAAAAGAGAGAGAGAGAGAGAGAGAGAGAGAGAGAGAGAGAGAGAGAGAGAGAGAGAGAGAGAGAGAGAGAGAGAGAGAGAGAGAGAGAGAGAGAGAGAGAGAGAGAGAGAGAAATTAGAAATTTTACGCCGCTAAACGCGTAAATGGTCTTTACAACTGAAACGGCATGTACAACGACGTTTGAAACAGCAATCTGCAATGTTTCATCTACAACAGATTGTTCACGAGACTTGCACGATGAGCACACACTCTTGTCTCTTTGTTCACGAGGAGACAGGAAAGCACATCAAACCATGCAATGTACATATGTGTTTTCCATTACCGAAATAAATAGAGAATAATATCCACGGATTTCATTGTGTATCTGATGCACATAAACAGCCTTTCAAGAATTAGTTTCAGCAAATCGTGACCTTTTTTTAGATCAATAACATTTTCATGACTTAACTTATTTGTAAGAAATACTACATGTAAGAAAAAAAAAATATCGTTGGCTCCTCCAAAAATATCAAAGAGAAATCATGCATTTGCAAGGCTACTGTGACACTTCTACCTTCCTTAAACGCCAAAGCAAATGTAATGAGAATAAGAATCCAGGATATGGACATAATACTATGTCAATAAATTATTGTCTCATAGGTTTTGCGAAAGATCATCATGCCTTTAACCTAGAAATGATATTTGTATCACATGCCTTGTCTCACTTCATGAAACTCTAGTAACATTACACTATTTTTTGGCATGAGTATATCTAGGAGAAAAAGAGAAGTCATTTCGACAAGATCTTAAGAATATATTAAGAACATAAGAAACTGCAACTCGTTCAAGATTTATGTAAATTTTTTTGTGGGTGTCTATTTGAGAGTTGTTTTTTTTTTTTTTTTAAATAAAATTTAGACTATGTTCTTGATAAACAAATCTTTTTCAAGTAATCTAGAGCATAGTATGAGTTAAAGCCTGAAGCCAATAAATGTTGCACGGAGATACACTGATAGGGCGCTTATCAATCGCTCCTATAATACAAAAGATCAGAAATGATTCAATGCATGAAAATTTTGAGTAACAATGACATGTGAAGTGCACTTTCAAGTGAGATGTACTTTAGCTGGAATACTTTTAATATAAGAAAAGATATTTTGCATAGTAATAATTATGACTGTGTGCCAAAAAATAATTTCAGGAATATACAACGGATCGATAAAAGTTTGAATAAATTCCGATGAGGATGCTCATGGTGTGTGTGGCGGTGAAGATTAAAATGGTCCTGACAGCTACAACCTCTCTCAAACTTTTTAGTTTCTCGCAATCGTATCGACAACCTTCTTCTTTTCTCGCTTTGAAGTCATTTATTTCCTCCATAGAATTTTCGATATAATGCTTTAACAATCATTCTTTTTAACATAGTTTTCATGTACAACACACATGCGAGTTTTTAACTGCGAAAAAAAATCCCTGCTTTTTCAACAGTAGGGGCTTAGCTTTCGAAACCATATGAATTATTAATAAAACTTCATCTTTTCATAATACAATAGAAACATGAACAGCTTCATTCATATAACACAACGTTTTAGTATATTTTAAATGGCTTTTAAAATGAGGGAAATCACTAAAATACAAATAAGTTTATTCTCGCTTTGCTCAAATTAATATTTATCGTAGCATAAGATACCAATAAGCGAAAACAGAATGAATCTTCAAAAAAATTCTGGCACGGATGCATGTGGCATAAATGGAAGAAAAGATAGGGATGTATAGAAATATAGATAGATAGAGAGATAGACAAAGCTAGAGATAGAGAAAGGAAACACAGACAGAGATGGATAGAGAGGGAAAGAGAACTATAATAGAAAGATAAAGAGACAATTAGAGATGGGTAGAATATAGAGAAGGCGAGAGAGTAAGAGAGAGAGAGAGAGAGAGAGAGAGAGAGAGAGAGAGAGAGAGAGAGAGAGAGAGAGAGAGAGAGAGAGAGAGAGAGAAAACAATAGACAGACAGACTGATAGAGAGAAAAAGAGACAGCATAGCGTGTGCGTGTGTATGTGGGGGGGGGGGGGGGGTAGGGGGGGGGTAGGACGATTGGAGATGCCAAGAAAGCATGCATGGCAACAGTAGCAGCTAAAATTATAAAATCGCAAAGGGTCAATCACTTAGTTGATCACAATAGTATTCCTCCTCCTTTTTTCATGTTACAGAAAGCATAAAGCCATGCCTCTTTGGGGCCATGTTTCTGTATAGATACATGTACATACTGAACACACACGGAAAATATCCAGTTTAAGACACATTACGCTGTATGGCAGAAACACAAATACTTTTTTTCTTCACGTGTCAAGAAATAAAACTAGATCCACCAAGTTTACTGCATGCATTTTTATTATGGGATGGTTAAAGAAAGAAAAAAGACAAAGATTTATGGGCTACAAAATGTTTGCCATGCCCTTGTGTTTCCCTGGGCCTATGAAAAGAACCAGCCGTGATACAATATTAATCACATAAGTGGTTTATTCTCGACAGGGTTTTTTTTCCATTAAATAGTTAAGCACTGTGAGCGAGGCAGGGTATAAATCTTTTTTTTACGTTCGAAAATTTGACTCTCCTGTCTGTAGTAACTGTTGTCATGAGTTTCCAAGAGGGCTTTAAATAATCGACATGTGTTTTTAATTTTGAATTAAAGACTGTAAAGACACAATGTGAGAGTAATGCGACAATATCTTAAACTACATGTATATTAAGATTGAGGCTGAAGTTAATAATACACCAGCAGACAGACAGACAGACAGACAGACAAAGAAACAGTCAAAGAGGCAGAGAAGCAAAAACTTAGCAACAAAAATGGAGAAGCGCAATAGACAAGCAGCAGAAAGACACAAAACATAATTATGATACCGGCAGAAAGAGAGAGAGAGAGAGAGAGAGAGAGAGAGAGAGAGAGAGAGAGAGAGAGAGAGAGAGAGAGAGAGAGAGAGAGGGGGGGAGGGGGGAGGAGAGCAGGACAGTCAGACTGGAACGAAAGATGTAACAAATTTCATAGGTTTTCTTTTCTTTTCTTTTCTTTTTTTGTATTGAGAAGCGCTTATTTATTGCGTAAAACGTATTGTTTGCCACCCCCCTACACCTTCTTTCTTCTTTTCAAATGCTTAGAAAATGAAGCTTTATTTACATAGTTCGCTCCTGGCTGAAACATCAATTATCACTGTTCTCACGCATCATAACTAACAAACCTACCCCTAAAAATCTGACTGCTGCCTTTTGCGCGTACTGAAGGTAGAGGCCTGTTTGTATTGGTGACATTCATTATTTTGTGATTTTGTATAAGAATTGCCATAAAGCCCACACAATCAGTTAAAGTATAAAAAAAGAAAGAAGAAGAAAATACACTGGGTAGAAAACAAGTAAATCATGCGATTTTTATACTAGTCCTACAAGCTTTTAAATCATTCTGGATTATAATCTACTGCGAGTTATATTAATATGGTTCTCGACCGGAGATTTTTATCAAAGGATTAGAGACTATGCCGTCTAGTTCTAAGATTGGCTAGACGCTGGCTGTCTTATCAAATCTTGAGCTCATCATTAGACTAGTTTTGTCTGGTCGTCCCTGGTCGACGCGCCTTGGCCAGATTGGATCGGATGTGGGCAGGCCGGGAAAGAAAGCCCAGGAAGCAGCCGGACTAAACCAATCAGCTTTGGCTGCCAGTACCGAACTTATTACATTTTGGTTCCTCTTTTCACTTCATTTCGCATTTTGATTGTTTACATGAGAAAGAAACAGTAAATGGAAGATGTTAAGAAGAAAAACTATTTTAAATACGATTTAGATGTAGCGCTTCGACGTTTAAATAGCATTTGTGGATTCTTCTTTTTTTTTCTTGTTTTTTATTTTTTTTTGGCTGTAGTCTATTTAATATTTCCTATGTCGGGTAAAATGTGTAAATCTGGTGATATGAAAATTATACTCTCCTTTGCATTTCTATTTAAAACACGCTACCCCTATCAGCGTCTTAATCAGAACTACCATAACAAATACATCAGTGCAATAATCTCTGTGTATCTATCTCTGTCGGTCTGTCTATTTATCTGACTATCAGACATCCTGAAACTATTATTGTTTAGTAAATCTGAGCAATATTTGCAATCATTTCTGGTTGGTTCGGTTTTCATTTTGCTTCGATTTTCAAAATTAAAAACAAGTAAACAAATCTTATTCTCCCCTGAAGCCTGTGAAGTCGTTCAGGGACTCTTAGAACATACCATCTACCAGGTCTACGAAAGCAGAATAATGTGGGCAAAAGAGAAATACTTGTACAAAAACAATTGTTTTACAATTACTGTCGACGATAGAAAGCATCTAAATTTAAAAAAAAAAATCGCCTACGCTTATTTTTGCGTAAATATTTATAGATTCTTCGATCTCTAGGAATTTGTCTGAAATGCCATCTGCGCGAGGGACACATAATTAAGCCTAACACAGTTTTCTTGTGAGGAAACTTAGATCTATATCGGGTCGGCGCTCGGTGCCACATAGTATGCTACTAATTTCCTGTCTTGTCTGGCCAGGGTTGGCAGTTACTAGAGTCCTAAGCTCCGTGTTTATTGGATTTTTTCTCTCTTCGCGCGGAATTCCTTGTCGCAATAATTAAGTAAATAGCTTCCCAGGTGTATTGTGAGGATTCCATCCTTGTCTTCTGGTATAAAAAAGCCCTACTCTCTACGATTTAGTGTTTTTTCATGACCGCATGAAGTCACAAACGTGTTTTAGAGAGGGGAATGCTTAGGTCAAGTCGCTTAACATTATAATGGTGAAATGGCTTGAAAATCAACCCTCGCTGATTCGCATAGAACTAAATAAACAGGTCTCGTGTTAAAAAGAGATGAGAGCAAAGCATTGATTGCTTCTTAGCTTTTTAATAGCCCTGCAAGTCCACAATATATTTAGTGTTTTTGTGGGGGATAATCCCATCATTCTCCAAGAACCAGAATATTACATGACATGTGTTTTTTATATGGCTTCTCGTCTCTAAAAGTCGTGATGATTTTCTCGGAGAAGACAATAAAAAGTTAGACATCATTCAATGTACGTAACGGTTGTAGCTTTGACGTGAGAAGCAACTGGAGGTTAACCGAACAGTTTAGCCAAGGTTTTTCCATATTATAAACGTGGGACAGGCGAGGGAAAAACTGCCTTCTATCTCTCTCTGCCTGAACTTGTCTCTGTTTCTCTCTCTCTCTCTCTCTCTCTCTCTCTCTCTCTCTCTCTCTCTCTCTCTCTCTCTCTCTCTCTCTCTCTCTCTCTCTCTCTCTCTCTGTGAATCTGTGTCTGTTTGTCTGCATAAAATATATGTTTGTCTGTTTTTCCACCCCCTCCCCCCCCCTCTCTCTCTCTCTCTCTCTCTCTCTCTCTCTCTCTCTCTATGTGAGTCTGTGTCTATTTGTCTGCATATATATCTGTCTGTTTTTCCATCCCTCTCTCTCTCTCTATGTGAGTCTGTGTCTGTCTGCATAAATGTCTGTCTGTTTTTCCATCCCTCTCTCTCTACCTCTCTCTGTCTCTCTGTCTCTGTCTCTGTCTCTCTTTGTCTGTCTGTCTGTCTCTCTCTCTCTCTCTCTCTCTCTCTCTCTCTCTCTCTCTCTCTCTCTCTCTCTCTCTCTCTCTTTCATTATGGCTCTTACAATAATACAAACGCAGGGAAGGCACGCTTTCTGGCCTAGCCAGCCATTATAATTATCACAGACCTTGAAAATTAACGTTGTCAACGAAGTTAACTTCTTCGCTTTGACGTGACTTAATTTATGAAACAAGCAATTAACGGGTATTCTTTTATTCTACAATATCTGTAAAACTACTCTTTACACCTTTGTGCATATTAGTGTCCTAAAAATTATTCATAACTATCATATCAAACGGAGACATTTTTAAATGAAACAAAAAGGCCTTTCAAACATCTTTTTCATGACGCTAAGTTGGTAATTATACAAAGAGCGTAACTAATCTAACACTAAACCCAAAGCTCCAAATTATTTTTAAAGAGACAATTTTCCCCACCAGTGAAGCGATTGCATGTATCTCTCATCATGATTACGGATGCCCACTGACCCAACATAATTCGCATACACAGCATTGGAATGCTTTTCAAATTTATTTAATAATTCTGTTTGAAGAATAATTTAATAAAATTTCTGCATTTCACATTTCTGTCCTGGCTTACCATTCCTTGGATCTGTTGCCAAGAATCAATGGTATAATTTTTTTACAGACACGCTTTGTTGACAAGGAAAGGCCTCTATGATTTGCCAAAGTATCAAAGTTTGTAGATCTATATGTTTCGCTCCAGTTCTCGCTTCTAAGCGGAGGACACACATAAAATCTGTGTAATTTGTGTTCAGCTTAACATTAACAAGATTAGAGATAAGTAGAATGGTTTTAATGGTGGCAAAAAATACTGTCCTCTCTATAATACGTTATAGTTGGTGGAAATACGAAGCGTTTTTTCCGAATATTGCGCATTTTATATCCTTATGCACATAATTAACGGTATCAAAAATAAGAGTTTCATTGTCATTTATTTATTCGACCATTTTTCTTTTGTTTCAGATTCTATCTACAAAAGACTTGTTTCAATGTACCTAAAGAAAATCAATGCAGACATATCACGATAATTATTCATTTTTAGAATAATTTAGCGAGTAATAACACTTTTTTCTTTATAAAAACAGAAAAGACCAGCTGAAAGATAAAAAGAATTTTAAAAAAGTGAAAATTTATAAACCAAATTGAATCAGTAAATAAATATATATTTGTTTAAATTGAAAAATAAAAAAGTGTGAGACACATATACAAATTAAAAAAAAAAATACACAAATAAACAAGACAAAAAGGATAAAATTTTAACGTACAATAATTATGAGATCTTCAGGAAGAAGAAAAAAAATATTGAAAGGGCTTTTCACTTCGAAGAAGGTTCTGATTGAAGAAAGAGGAAAGGGAAGAACAATAGCATGAAAAAGGGGTAGGGGAAGTAAGGAGAGAGGAAGTAAAGAGAGACAGACAGACAGACAGACAGACAGAAAGACAGATAGAGACAGAGAGACAAAGACAGACAGACAGAGACAGAGAGAGAGAGGGAGAGAGACAGAGACAGAGGGAGAGAGACAGAGAGAAAAGAGAGAGAGAGGGAGAGAGAGAGAGAGAGAGAGAGAGAGAGAGAGAGAGAGAGAGAGAGAGAGAGAGAGAGAGAGAGAGAGAGAGAGAGAGAGAGAGAGAGAGAGAGAGAGAGAGAGAGAGAGAGAGAGAGAGAGAGAACGGTTGTACCTGAAAAACTTCGATAGTAGAGAAAAATTGAAATCATGAATCGATGCCATAATGTCACTGACTTTAAGGTAAAAAAAACCCAAAAACTACAGTAACTGTTGCTTTCCTGCGAAACAAAAATAACCATCCTAATTTATCTTCCAACTGCCTTGCTGCGCTCGATTTCAACATTAAACCGTGATGTCTTTACTTGATAATCTCTTCAAGTTCAAAGTTCTCAACAAACCGTTTCTGTTTTCTCAAGGTGGGTTGTCAGTGTAAGTAGTGAACCCTCAGCACGCTAGAGCTGTACCAAAAGTGAAACTTCCGTCTATCTTATCACTGCTGACTGCAATGAAAGGGGTTTGCGGAGAATCAAAAAAGATTTTGGAAGGTAAACTGAGACCTAGACAGTTGCTGTAGGCCTAGGGTTCCCGGAGAAACTGAGAGAACCAACAGTCTAGAATGACAGCCGCTGGAGATACGCGATGAGAATTACTTTGTTTCACTTTCTTCATGTCTATTTGATGAGAAACTGCTCAATTTAGGCCTTTTTTCTTCTTCATCTTCTTTTTCTTTCCCTTTTTCTCCTCCTACTCCTCCAACTGCTATTACTACTACTACTACTACTACTACTACTACTACTACTACTACTACTACTACTACTACTACTACTACTACTACTGCTGCTGCTGCTGCTGCTGCTGCTACTACTACTACTACTACTACTACTACTACTACTACTACTACTACTACTACTACTACTACTACTACTACTACCACTACTACTACTTATTATTCTATTCTTCTTCTTCTCTTCCCTCTCTTTCTCTTTCTTCTTCTTCTTCTTTTTTTTTTTTTTTCATAATACTTTATTACAAGGTAGATGAAGCGAACCGTATCCAACATGGTTTTTCTTTAATCTTCAAGCTTGAGAAAATTCTACAAGACTAGAATACCTACCGACAGCAAGGGTTAGATTAAAACATTCAATTTTGAAAGACTTGTCAGAGAACCTGTCCTACTTGCTCGGATTCTAGAGCTCTGTAGCGGAGGGCCCTGTCAATGTTTTTGTGTAAAGTACTAAAACCCGAGGGGTGCGGCGCGAGGACGCAGGTGACACCACTGACGACTGGTGTTAGTTACAACTCGGCTCGAGTCTGTCCTGGCTCCACAGACTGACCTCCCAGACTGCAATCAAAGCTTCTCTCTGTGCCCACTGGACCGGTGTCGCATTTTGATAAGGCTTATCCCTCCTTTTGTGGTGATATCCGATACACCTGGTCCGCCCGAGAAAGGTTCCTACACTGTGCCTCCTATCCTTATCTCTTTCCCACTGGCGGCTGTTTGTTTCCTTTCACACTTTGGGTCGTTCGATAGAAGCAGAGTTTTGGCCTTTGAGGAAGAGTATGATTTGTCGATTAGTGAAATTCCAGGGAGAAAAACACAAACACCGAAATAGATACGAACTTATCAACCAAAAAGTAAGCGAACAAGAGAAAGCGATGATCCACAGACAGTGAATTGAAGAGAGTAGTTTGAGACGTAGTTAATTCGTGAAAGTAAAAAAATCCAATTTCTGAACATTATGGAATAGGGCAAAGATGTTGTATAGTTCAACGAACTAAAGGTAAATGGTCACAGCACGAAAAAAAGATTAAATGGTCTTATAATCGCAAAGTTTAAAAGCTAAAAGCAAATTCATAGCGGGATCGACAACACTTTGACAATAATCATGGAAACGTAATGCTATAACTTTGCTGTATTGAATGATCTAAAGAAACCCATTTCCAATGTTCAAACAAAATTCAACTTTTAATAAACTACTGAGAGAAACATTTAGGAAAAAATTGGAGAACTTTACAATTGCCAGTGAATAACAGAAGCAAAATGGGAGTATTGACAGAGAAGTAAGAGCCAAAGATAAGAATCGAAACAGGATATTTTGTCTATTCACGCTATAAAGCCTAGAAAATTTACCCAAACTTTGTTCCATTGGAGTAGAAGCTGCGGTGCTTTCGGATCTTTACGTTTTCACAATAATTATTTTCTGTGCATTTAACATGACACGAGTTCAGCAGGGTACGTTAAAATTCAAAATGATAAGGCCCTCATCATTTCTGTGTTTGGTTTTCTACACTTCATTGAAAAGTTATTTGAATAAACGCAGTTAACTTAGTAGGCTGGTAAGTCCTATTTCTTTTTACCAAAAAGGACATGGAACAATTGTGTTACTGATCGGGCCAGATGTGTCGCATGAATTGACTGCTACCTCTTCTTTGCTTTTCCTACGGAAAGCGTACCTCTCTAGATGGCAACAGAGCGTGT
>JAWDGP010000593.1:477500-522500 GCA_033675545.1 Elysia crispata | reverse complement strand
TGGAAAAGTTCAGGTGTTTTATTGACAATTGCATAGAATTTCCAATTGCTGGTTTTAATCACTTTAACAGACTGACTCCATAGCCATGGATTATTAATTTAAACTCTCAATCTAAATTTATTCGAATGGCACCTTTTGTTGCAAAAAAAAAAAAAAAAGGAAAAAATGAATGGCTCTCATTGTTCAAAACTATCTCCTACGCAGCTAGTATGATCTGGGCCCCCTCATGGTAAAGGTATCAGTTATTCAAAGCCGTGACCTAGGATATATCATGGCTTACTTACAAAAGAGCACGCTCTGGGCATGGGAAGAGCACTACTAAAGACGGCAAGAAGAAGAAACTTTGGGGCCTGTCGCTGCTAACGACAATAACGTGTAAGTTATTTAGGCTCGGCCATGTTTACTGTGTTGACTCTCCACTTGTAACGTTTTCAATAAATCAAGTTCATTGCATACTGGTTAAACAATGGCTTTGGAAAATCGTTTTCATTGTGCAGATCGTGATGTACAATGAAACTTTCCCTTAAAACCAATTTGAAAAATTAAAGAATTTTTTTTTTGCCTTTTGAATTTGGTATAAATGGAAAGAGCAAGATAAAAAGATTTTTTTTAATAGTGAGAGTGTAATTTGCTTAAAAAAGTATTTAATTTTTGTAGCACAAGGTTTTTTTAAACGTTGTCTTTTCAGCATCTTAAGTTGGGCTTCTGTGGTGGACAAAATATATAACATTGTATGTGTTTGTACTTGTGAGTGTGGGTGATGAACGTAATTCTCAAAAAGGTTTTCTCATTTTTTAAAACAATTTGAGTTTAATCCTCATGTTTTGTTACACCTCATCCCACTTGGTTTGTGCCACTTGCTTGAATTTGCATGACTATCTAAAAAACAAAACAACAAACAACAAAATAACATAATATGGCAACTAAATTAAAGAAAAAAAGAAAACATGAACAAATACTTTGTTGACATGTTGCACAATTCGCCTTCAATATTTTTTTGGTGGCTGCAGCTGCAACATTTAGTTTACCAAGGTCTTTCAAGGGGTGTAGACCTAACTAAAGGACAGAGTACACAAACCCTAACAACTGTATGCCAGTCTAAGGAATAAGTCAAACAATTCTTGTTCAAAGATACGGTAAAACGGCAAATAAAACATGAAATAGCGTGCTTGCTCCTGCGCCGTAATTTTGAGGAAATCTTAGAAATTAGCCAACCCATTGTACACCTGGACGAGAAATCAAGTGTTTTGTTGTGTAGCTTTTTTTCCCTTTTTTTCCCAATAGAAGATCCTAATCTGTGGTTTCCATTGAGGGCCCGCGGATCACTTGGAGGGTCTGTCTGTCTGTATGTGTGTAGTCAGGTGGAAGAAGAGGATCTGGAGTGCAGTTCGACGGCGTGCGTCGGACTAGTCACTAGAGGAATGCGGGCACTACCTTGATTAGGAAGAAAAACACATTTGTTTTTTTTTTGGTGACAGAACCATGCTATCATTCTATTCTCATAGACTAGATTGCTCTCTACTCTCGATTATCAAAATAGCTTCTTGCAGATTCAATCATTTAACAATTATATAACGATCACCTTATATGCAACTGGACATGGAACGAATAGTCACAGAATTGTCCGTGACTTAAAAAAAAAATAATTGCTAGTCAATATACCTTCCCCCCCACCCCCCTCTAGTCATCATTCGGTTTTACAGACTATTTATTTTAGAGATACTGTTTTAATCATACCCCCCCCCCCCCTTTTTCCACATACACACACACCTTTTTTAAAATTAAAAGTGCACACGTGTCTTCATAAACCACACAAGCAGTTTCAAATTTTAATTTACAAACCATTTTCATTTTATAATACATAAAAATGCGGACACCCCCTCAAAGGGTTCTTCATAATTTGCAGGTTGAAAAAATATATTATTTCAGATGTAGCGCTGCAGCTACTTCAATTATTATAGACGCATTTTATTCGGCCTTTAATGATGATTTGAATATCGCGTGTCAAGCATGAACCATTATTATTCTTTCTGGTCAAAATTCCTGACTGGCATTTCTATTCAGCAATGTCAAGAGGTCGGCAATTAACGACAAACTCCCGTTGAACCTGTCTTGTTTATTTTCGCTCACCAAAAAGAACTGTTTTTTATGGTAAAAGTAAACACAGAATAAAAATTGAGGCAGAAGGGACTTTTGTCGGGCCTCACAACCATATACGTGACTTTTAGAAGCAGCCACTAGGTATCTATCTCGATTTTTATTCTTTACCTCGAAAAGCGAGAAGGCAATATAATAGTAGATGGAGTGAAGAGGATCGGAGTATCCGACAAGGGAGAAAAAAAAATAAACAACTAGAACAAGCCATTGTACAGAAAGAAAGACAGGTAAAGAAAATAATAAACGGCACAGGTCACAAACAAAGGAAGGGAAAAGGAAAGACAGAGAGAGAGAGAGAGAGAGAGAGAGAGAGAGAGAGAGAGAGAGAGAGAGAGAGAGAGAGAGAGAGAGAGAGAGAGAGAGAGAGAGAGAGAGAGAGAGGAGGGTGGAGGATTTTTTTTAAATTGAGTTTGGGGGGGGGGGGGGGGTATGGAGATTTGAGATCCGACTCAAAATTAAATTGGCAGCTGGCATTTTCCTGTCAGATGGAGTAGCATGATTAATTTGCTGCTCAGTTGATTTTGTTCTAAGCTTGCCTTCTCATGACGTAGCTGCCCTTTGATATGATTATCACCGACTGATAGCGCAACAAATGGACATTCGCATTTTCGTCGTCTTCATCATTAATTGATCGCGGTCCGTTTGAGATGAGAATCTGAAATATTTTTTATTTCACATTTTCTAAGGCCAATATTTAAAATCAAATTGACGAGATTTAATCCTTTTCAATGCAGGAAATATTCTTTTTTAATTTTTTATTTATTTTTTTTTTTTAACCAGAGCAAGGTCGAAATCAAATTCGATAATCCGTGTCATTTTTCAAGTTTGACGTAATTCTATGTACAGTAAAAGAGTATCTTCAACCAGCAAATTATTTGAATTTTTATGTTTCTAATGGTTTATCAATCAAAACAAGATTAATCCTATAGTGAACTCTGGTAAAACATTTTTCTCTTCCCAATTTTTTTTCCGCAGCAAAATTCAAACCCATGTGAGTCTGCTGCGACAAAGACTTGGCCCGCGGCACCTTTCAGATTTTAATGGCACCTGCTTTACCTTGCGACCTTTAAGCGTTCCATAAGCATTCTGAGTTCGCCAGGCGGTGTGCTATGCAGTCACTTAATAGGCATTGAGGTTATTAACACAATGTATAATAATAGGTCTAGAAATTAAACAGACAAAGTACTTGAATATTGTGGCATTGCTGAAGATAGCAAAAGCAAAAATAAAAGCGTAGAGGAACAATGAGACTAGCTTACTTCTAACTTTGTTTTTACATAATTTTTTCGTTTAAAAGGAATAAGTTAAAAAAAAAAAAGAATATGAAATATTATCCTGTTTTTTTCCCGCCATATTTTTCGATCAAAAGTTTGGGTGAGACGAAAAGAATTTTAAATTTGGGTACAGATGGAAAGAGAAAAAAATGAAGGGCAGAAAAATGAGAATTGGTGAATAAAACATATATTTTTTACGTAAAACGCTGGCAACTGTACTATCAAATTCTTCCAACTAATTCATATTGTCATTATTATTAACATTTTTCATGTGGCTGCCCCTGGATCTAAAGCGATACTCATGTTCCTTTGGGAAGAGCGATGCATTAGAAGGCATTCATTAATAAGGATGAAGCAAGCGCTAAAAGCAACCATTAATTCTTACAGACTTTTTGACAAGAGGAGTGTTAGGTTACTAGCAGTGTCAGACCACACATTCTGCTGTCAGGCGTTTTCTCTTGTCTCGGCATCCTGCAAGCTCCCCATGACACTAAGTTAGCCTCAGCCGATAATCATTACAGGGTTTAAAGAACATATTTTAAGTTCTGCTTAAAAAAATCATCTTTCTTTTAAGACCAGAGTTTTCAAAAGGCTTAAAGTGAGGGGCTGAATTTGATTTATCTAGTACACTATCATCGAGGTTCGAGGATTACGGTAATCAAGCCATCAGAAATGATTCTTTTCATTTCAAATATCCATAATATACACACAACATGATTCTTATCCATAAAGTTGATTAATTGGGCATATGCCGCTATTTATGGTTAGCGATGGAAAGTGCAAATCTAAGGACGTTTGCGACTCATTACTAGAAAAACTGCCTCTTCGACATTATACTACTTTCCAAAGAGCGTCTTATTTCATACTATTCCATAGGGTAAGATATAATTGTTGTTAAGTGCTTACTTCCTGGAGTGATATTTTAAGCTACAGAACATTACAGTCTGTTTACATAAGTAAAATATTTTCCCTGCAGATGCATTATAGTTGGATTTTCTTAATCAACGCCATTTCTGCTTTTCAAGTAAAAATGTCTGGCTATGTAGGATGCTGTTCACCAAAGATGCTATTTCTAGTTTTAGAGTCGCCAGCATTTCATGATTGGCTTACATTTAAGGAGACACTTGATGACAAAGTAGCTATGGCTATGGTATTATGATCATCATCATATTGTTGACGATGATGATGATGATGATGAAGTAGTTGCTGATCTCGTTGGTGTTGATGGCAATTATAGAACTGTGGTTCGGAGGGAATGGACAAAGCGTATGATAATAATGATGGTAATAAAAAATAACAAAAGCAACAACAACAAACACGACAATGAATGAAAAGTTAAAGGGTTAAATGAAATAAAAAAAAAAAAAAAAAAACCTGAGCCTATATAGGACGATGTGAGAGATTTCAAGGTTTTACCTATTAATTTGTCGCAAGCATGGATGATTGTTGCTTTTATGTTCACAATACTCATATTCAGAAGGCTTCCTTATCGTTAAAAAGGCTTTGATGCTTAAATTGCATATCTTTTATTCATGTTCAGAAGTAGAACAATGGGTCTTTTTGATTCATAAAGAATGCGCAATAGATAATGGGAACACCGCCCCCCCCCCCTCTTTTTTTTTTTTAAACCAAAAACAAGACACACACACAAAGAAGCTATTCATCTGGAAAAGGTAAAATATGAACATTTTATGACAGAATAAAATTTTAGTACTATGTTTGAATCGGGCAGAGTACCTGCTTTCAAGTTGTCATATATCAAAAACAATTATATAAAGCTCCATGAATGTCAAGTGTCAAATAAATGTCAGCTTGCAACGCCACTATATTTGACTTCAAGAATAAAGAAATGACCTAAGAGAACATGGTCAGCCCAGGTAACGCTCCCCTGCTGAGGCCTCTGGTTTATAACAATATTATTATAAAATGGTAGGTCGTATTTAAAAAAAAATTAATTCCGGGTCTGGTTTCCGTATCCCAAAGATTAATTCTAGGGCTTTGCAAGGGATTTTAAAGCTGTAATTGTTATTGTTGTTGTTGTAATTGTTGGTGTAGTTATTGTTGTTGTTGTTGTTGTTGTTGTTGTTGTCGATGTTGCCTTGTCTTTGGACATGTGATTGGGCTGTTTAAAAACTTTCATGCATGCCAAGTTCGCAGTATTGAACTCAAAACAGGCCCGGTCTGTTGGGATAGAAATAAACAATTACAGATAAATGAATTAAACAAATAAATCAAATAAGAGAAAAAATTTCAAAGGCATTCAAAGGTATAGAAGTATATAAGTGCATGGAAAAGAGTTTAACTACGAACACTCGAAGATAAAAGTACTATGTTTGTTAACTTCTCACTGTATTAAAAGTGGCATGCCCACAAAAACCAGGCGGGATTTAAAGCCGATCTAAAGCTAAGACAGCACAAGCTTACACCGAAAAGTTTCGATGTTTGGCATTTGGAGAAAATCTGATTGATTATTCTTTAATAGATTTTATTTTCAGCGCGTCGACTCCCGATACCCGGTTATATATTTGATAACAATATGGAAAAAACTGCAAGGGCCATGAAATTTAAATATGACACGAAAGTAATATTAGTCTTTGATTTTGGCTAAATGCTATTGTTTTTTTTTCCTTTTTTCTTTTATTTAGATTACCCTTTTTTAGCGCTTCAAACCCTACTACCATTCAAATTTTCGTTCATCCTTCGACAATTTCCGACACTTAAAATGTTCCACCCCTTATTGGACGCTACGCATGTTCATGTTATATGTAGGTTACTTGTTTAAAAAAATCCAAACACCTGGCCAGATTTTAATATGTATGACATTTTTAGGTGACCTTTAGTCTAAGTCCTATGATGTCTTCATTCTTACTCTTTGCTGGATTAAGATCTAAGCTTTGATAATGCACCTTGATCTCTCAGTTGTATAATTTCGTTTTATAATGTTTGTGTTAGTCATCAACGTTAAATAGACTGGTTTTGAAATGAAGCAAAGGAGTATTAATCTTGCTAGTTTACCATGTGTAAAAAGATGCACCTCAGATACTGTAGAACGCCGAGTATGTATAACAGATGGTTTGCCCCACACCAACTGTCTCGAACTGCTGCAGACCTTAGCCCTTCTATAGCTCGACAGAGAAATTAAATTAGTTATGGTTTGTGTCACCCCATCCTTCTCAAACTGCTGCAGATCATAGCCAGTTAAGCTCGACAGAGAAATTAAATTAGTTATGGTTTGTGTCACCAGACTTTTTTTCCAATGACATTTTGTATATTGCCCTCTCAGGAAAGGGTCAATGCAGTAACTCATATATTTATTGTTTTCATCCCTGCAAATCCTTCGCAGATCAGAAACGCATTATCAAGAAGTCCTTTACTTTACCCTAGGTTATTCTCTTGTTTTTTATTCTCAGTTATATCATCTGCTTTTAAAGATTTATACTTAAAACATTCCAATTTTTTTTCCTTTTTCATAGTCTGTCTAGATCTATTCGTCCATAATAAACACCTGCCTCAGCGAATTCGGGTACATGATTACAATGTAGGCTATTATGTTTGTAATCTACCCTTAGACGGAACGGAATAACAGTTACTTAGCGCTGTGGAATCCATTTAAGAAAGAAAAGAAAACATTCTTCCTCATTGAACATAGCGCTCATACATTAATCATCAATCCTGTCTAAATCTAAGGCGATCGCCTAGTTGTTCATCATGCCATATTAATTTTTGTTCTTCGTTGTTAATTTATACATTATATTGTCTTCTGTGTAATGTCACTATCTATATAGCTCTCTTTCCTCTCCCCAACCTCTCTCCCTGTCTGTCTGTCTGTTTATCTCTCTCTTTCCTTCTCTCTTTTCTTCTCTCTTTCATTTCTTTCCCTCCTCGCTCTTTATCTCTCTTATCTTTTCTATCGTCCTGCGACTCTCTCCTATGTCTCTATCTCTTTCTCTGTCCCTTTTCTTGTACCCCCCCCCCCCTTCCTTCTGTGTCTCTCTGTCTCTCTCTTTATCTTTCTGTCTCTGCCTATCTTTTTTTTTTCTCTCTCTGTAACAGTATCTAGTCTTTTCAATAGAGATATCCCCGGTGTACTTAAGGCTACCCTAATTATATGATCAAAACACGGGAAATTAAACGCCAAAAAGAGGAAATGAACGGATCATCAAAAGTAGAAGATCAAAGTTTGACTTGAATCAAATGATAAAAAGGAAAATGGAAACCATTTGCGAGACTGCAAAGTGTCCTATTCTCTTTTTGGTTTAATCTTCGCTTCACTTTCTCAACTACGTCCTTATTTTGTTTTTTTTTAAATATTATTCTGATATTACCGATAATTTTCTTCATGACGTGCGTTTTTGAATTTTCTTGACATTTGGATTTTTAGGGTGTACGAGTATATTAAAATGAGAATCTACTTTGCCTGTTAAAAACAAAAGTGTTTGAACCAGTGTTCAAGATACCTGTTAAATATTTGTGCTGTAAATTTTTTCGCTGTTTAAAATATAAATAATGAATAGCAAATAAAAAACAAGAAAGTAGTGTCTGCTTTAAGCGTTCCTGAAGAGGCAAAGTGCATAATACTTTTTTGATTGAATAACTACGGAAAATAATGAGTCAGGAAACTTATTAGTAATTAGAAACAAAAGAACGTAACATAGTCTTATTTTTTTTTTTTTTTTGTTACTGGCTCAAGAAGAGAATTTACTGTAAGCAGCAATATAAATCTGTGAATAGGACTTCAAGAATCAAAATAAGTTTCCTATGTTATTAGTATTCATATCGGCCTACGAGAAATGGCAACGCTTACAATAAATCTCTTAAAATAATAATTTCGTTGAAAAGTTTCACAATATAAAACATTTATATTCCTGCCATAATTTTTTTTTCACAATTTTTTCAAAACAGCAAAAGAAGCGAATTTCTTTTTTTGATTTGTTGTTTATGACGAAGAGGCTGTAGACAAACCCAACTTGTTTTTACCCTTGCAAATGAAATACAAACCTCAATAATGTTGTGGAAGAGAAAGTCTAATTTTTTTTTTTAAGTTAGGCCAATAACTGACCGTAAACAAAATTCTAAAAAATAAATTATGCTCTCAAAGCGCCAGTAAAGTATACTTAAAACATCCCACCCCCCCCTTTTTTCACACAAACACGCACACAAACATACCCAGTCCCTACTGAAGTTGACTTTGGTTTGACTTTAACAGAGAGAAAGAGAGAGAGAGAGTGTATGTGTGTGTATGCAAGATAAACTATTGTGACACTATGTGGGGTAGACGACCTTATGAATTTTAAAGGTATAAAAAGAGGAGGGTGAGAAAGAGAAAGAAAGAGAGAAAGAGAAAGAGCGATTCATCACTAGTGTACTCACCATTAGAGTGCAGACAGCTATCAAAAGCTTGATAATAATTGATGCCATTGTTAAACGTCCAGCTTTTATCAAAATGTGTTCCAATCTGAATATTATTTTAGCAACCTCTCTTTAGGGGGAAATAGACTTATCCCCATCTTAACATAGCTTCAAAACAAATTCCCTTCACATTTCTTGCACAAGATTGAGAAGCGTATTCTATCTGCAAATGATGACCTCACTATTCTTAACATAGAAGGTAAGGCAAAAGGCGGCCAGAATGGTCTCAAGCGAGGATCATTCTATTAGCATCAGTAAATATTTCATCTCATCCGTTCACTGGTCCGCGAAATGAAAGTCAAAGAGACTCCTCTGTAAAGAGTTGTCCGCAGTTGGCTCGCTCACGCTTGGTTCTAAATCGTGCCAGAAAATCCATATACGGCTTCACATATAGAGATAAGATTTAGGATTCGATTAGGAATCCGCGAGACATAAAATTAAGGCGCAGAATGCTAATCATTCCCTGTCACATCGTTGGCTTGAAGGAAGTTCCAGATTTTAACTTAAAAATGTTAAACAGAGCTTAAATGTTCTTTAAAATTAATAGAAGCTCATGAAATTATTGAAGGTTCCCACTTATTTTTAAAGATGATTTTATTTACATTTTAACTACTAATAAGCTTAAAAGGAATGATACGATCTATTCCTTCTGGTCCACTTCGTTCTTCAGAAGATCATATCAGGAAAAAAATCTGTTAGGCTGGTTATCCATTTTGAGCTGACAGCAGCTGCACCTGGATCTTGCTGGTTTTTGTCTTGGGTTCCATTTTTCAACAAATACCTTGACCACACCTAAGAGGTCTGAAAGGAAAAAAGGGATACATTTCTTTAATTGTGAGTATTAAATTATGCATATGTTTAAATCCAATTTTAACATCCTATAGCCCGTTTTTAATAATTAAAAGCAAGTGCTGAATAAAGATCATTATTAGAAATGCAAAACTGCAATACAATGACAGCGCATTCCTCCATTTGAAATTAAATAGAATGGCCATGATTGCTTGTTTCTAGCTCTGAATGTATCTTTGCATAAACGCAAACTTAATTAAGGCAGTCCAACTCTTTCCAAAGCATCTTATTTTTTAAAAGACCCACAAAAGCTTCAACCATGGATGATTTTCACACCATCATAAATACTTTAATAATGTTTTATTTCTGCGTACCGGAAGAATGTAACTTAAGAAACGCTGCAAATCCACTAGAGATTAGCATTGTGAGTCGCCAACCACTTGCCATCAGTGGCCTCACTATGTCCAAACCAAGAGGGCATCATTGTCCACGGGATTCGTGTCCATCAGGGTTTGGTTACAGTAATTGTGTTATGCTGGCTGTAGCTTCTGAATTGCGACTAGAAAACCACCAGAAAATTTGAATCGAGCGACCGTTCTTAAAGATCATACAAAGATATAAGACTTGGGTCTGTTACTTTCCTCCTTACAACTCAGATATAATATTGTAGCAACTTCTTCAAAGCTGTTTGAACAAGACCTGTTAAAATTAGCATATAATATAATATGATTGACTAGATAAATATTAAGTGGATGGCTGCAAACATGCACCGCTTTGAAATCGGTTCGCTCAACAGGTTGCCTGCTGTCTGTTTCACTTAGTAACCCTTGATTTAAAAAAAAATGCCTCCAAGCGCAGGACACAGAAATTTTGCCATAACGTGATAACCTGAGATAGCTAGCGAGTCCTCGAGCCTCCAATAGTTTATACACAATCCAGGCAAACAGCCTACATCTGAATCTTGACAGCACTCCAAGAAGCGACTGATACTGCTGGTAACGCGAGTCTGAATTATGGGCAACTTTTGCACGTTGCGACACCAAGACGATTAGCTAAAAAACGTCCACTATCTTAAGCTTTGGTTAAGTTTGCAGTAAATGTAGGCAAGGGGTGGTCTCACCAGTGGGACAACAAGTTCCTACATTAGCTGCCGCTGACACGTCTCATAAATTTTCTTTCTCGAAGACACAGTTGATTATAACTAATTTATAAATTTCGGATATTTCAGAGCGGTGTGAGGTTTTGGAAAGATAGAGATCTTTGGCACATTGTAAGGTAATAACATGCTAAAAAGCGCGATAGTGGAACGTAAAAGCATGCGCCGTGACGAGCAAATAAAACACAGTGTGGGACCCTACGCAGTGCGCAGCCGCCCTGAGAGACCGGCGCTATGTCTCACACGAGGTGAGCGGCGGTACAAAAAGACGGTAAACAATGTCTCATCTCAGATTCGCATAAATCATGTTTTACAGACATGCTCATAAAAAAGCTCACATTTCATATACAAATGATTATTTTCATTACTCAAATATAGATCATGCAGATGAGACAGACTTTAAAACGGTAAACCTGGATATTGCATTCAAAGAATGTCAAGAGTAACAATAGGAAATAGAGTAAAAGGAGAACATAGGATTGGTCTCTTGATTCTTAGATAAAGTTGAACGAATATATCAGAATCTAATGAAAAACTCGTTCAAATTCATTTTGCAAAATACGAAAGTGTGCATGTCTGACAGCAGCAGAAATACATAACAAGATAGATAAGACTTAGTAAAGGCTAACTACTACTAATAATAACAATTATTATTATTATTATTATTATTATTATTATTATTATTATTATTATTATTATTATTATTATTATTATTATTATTATTATTATTATTATAATTATTATCATTATCATTATTATTTATGTTAGGCTAAATCGCTCCTCTTTCTCTCCATTCTTTTCCTCCTCCTATGGTTGATATTGATATTCTTCTTCTTCTTCTTCTTCTTCTTCTTCTTCTTCTTCTTCTTCTTCTTCTTCTTCTTCTTCTTCTTCTTCTTCTTCTTCTTCTTCTTCTTCTTCTTCTTCTTCTTCTTCTTCTTCTTCTTCTTCTTCTTCTTCTTCTTCTTCTTCTTCTTCTTCTTCTTCTTCTTCTTCTTCTTCTTCTTCTTCTTCTTCTTCTTCTTCTTCTTCTTCTTCTTCTTCTTCTTCTTCTTCTTCTTCTTCTTCTTCTTCTTCTTCTTCAGCTTCTCCTTCTTCTTCTTCTTCTTCTTCTTCTTCTTCTTCTTCTTCTTCTTCTTCTTCTTCTTCTTCTTCTTCTTCTTCTTCTTCTTCTTCTTCTTCTTCTTCTTCTTCTTCTTCTTCTTCTTCTTCTTCTTCTTCTTCATCTTCTTCTTCTTCTTCTTCTTCTTCTTCTTCTTCTTCTTCTCCTCCTTTTTCTTCTTCTTCTTCTTTTGCTTTTTCTTCCTCTTCTTTGATTTTTTCCCCTTAAAGTATGAAAAAGTGGGCCCAATACCTTTTGGTTCTTATTGCTTTCAGAGAGCAGTTAAGAGTGCAATAGAATTGACCGAATATATCCAAAAGGTAAAGTCGCAGTACTTCATTGGACGCAGGTTGGTAAAGAAATTTCTCCTAACTCAAGGAGAATAAAGAAAAGTAGGGTTAAATTTTTTTTTCCATGGCCTTTGAAATTCCATTTTATGAAAGAGTGTGATATCCTGAAGAGAGGGTAAATATTTCTTGTTTTTAATTAATGTTTTTTTTTTTTAATTCATTTATTTTTTTAATGTGCAGAGAGTGTGTATGTGTGTGAGAAGCCCTCAAAGCAAATACTTTTTTAGGGTAGTGCTTCCCACATTTAATGTGTTTTCAGCTGTTAATATTTCAAAATCCTCCGTTTAGACAAATACTCTACTTGCACTTCAAAATTCACACTGCGAGACGAGAGCTTTTCACAAGGTGGAAAACCAACAAGGTATTTTCAATAACCTCTTACGACAGTCGTTAAACAGGATTGAAGAAAAGCGAGAAATAGTTTTATGATTACTCTATTTAAGTGCGTCTGAAATCATGAATACTATGGCAGCTTCCTTTGTGAACTATGGTTTTAATTTTAATTATTATAATGCTGCTGATTAGCTAGGTAATAAAAGAGATTTCGATAGGGGATATTAAAGTCTCATCTCAGAAGGACCAATCTCTTGACAAAAGAAATGTATACCTGGTCTTCTAGGAATTCACATTAGAGAAGATTCTAGTCATGTCTGATAACAGTGAAAACGTGAATTCATGTCATGCTTCAGTTGCTTTAAAGGTTACTTGATATTCTAACGAAAGAAGCAGTATAAACTAATGTGTTTTAGTTCACCGAGGCGCAAATTACTCATTGGAGAACGAGAAAAAAAGAGCCTCGAGTAAAGTGTATTTTGCTGTAAAACTTATTGATAGTTCTGTCAGGAACAAAAAGAAACTATGGTGCTGAAAACTTAAATCAATTTCTTGACCTAGATTATTACTCACAGGCTGCAGTTGATGAATCAGTAAGTTGATTCATTGCTCAACGTGGTTTGAATTTTCAGTTTCAAATTGAGTCAGAAAGCTCCGTTATACCAACTGGCTTTTACATGCTTTTCTCTCCCTCCATGTTTTTCTTCATACTTCTAAATTTGCACCACCAACTTATAAATGTAAAAGATAGCAATTTGTCGAAATATAAAGACCCGATCTCTCTATCTTTTTCTTTCTCTTTCACTCTTTCTCTATCTCTCTCTTCTCTGTCTCCTCTTTTTCACATTTCTCTCGTTCCTGTTTCCTTTTTTTTTTTTACACCAAACACTTTGTTATTACCTAAAAAAAAGTGCCGTAGAGAAATTACAGAAACGCTATTTCCATATTCATTGATAGAATAATCGATAAAACAGGTTCCTCGAACTTCCTTTATTTTGAAAGCCATTAAGCCTTTTAAAGTCTTATTTAAAAAAAAACAGATCAAGGGAGGAAGAGAAAGAGAGAGAGAGAGAGAGAGAGAGAGAGAGAGAGAGAGAGAGAGAGAGAGAGAGAGAGAGAGAGAGAGAGAGAATTTGGACAGAGCTGCCGTTTGGAAGCAGAGAGACAAAAACAAAATTGTTTTCCGAGATGCATAGTTGGAATCAATTCACGTGCGTCCAAGTCAGTAAAGAGCTAAAGTTGCATGAATTAATTATGAAACTTATAGTACGCAATATTTTTTCCACTGTGGTGAGCATTTCGCTCTACGACACATAACACAAATACAACACATTTCTCTGCAAGTCTAGGCTCAAGGCTATCAGCCAACAGATGCTGTGTCTTTAACTTAGACTCTAAGACATTCACTGCGGCCACTCCACCAAATCAAATCACCTCCAAGCATGCCAAGCTTCATGGTTAATCAAACTGACTGACCCACCTAACCACAAAATCTGAGGAACCGCGAAATTATTGAACATCTAGAACAGTGGTAAGTTTTTTCCGTCTTAATTTATCTCTTTTCCTAGTTCTTCCTCTTCTTGCTTTCAGCGATTTCGTCATGTGCTCAGTTTGCTGTTGTCCACTTAATCCTAATTCTGACCGTATTCTCAGATATCCATTTATCAATATAAACACACACACCAAGTATATGACCATTCGGTTACAACCCTTCTCAAAATAAATTGCCCACGAAACACGTTACAGTCATGCAAGCAGCAATGGGCAAAGGTAAATTTTGATCTCCCCCTCCCCCCCCCCCCCTCTCTCTCTCTCTCTCTCTCTCTCTCTCTCTCTCTCTCTCTCTCTCTCTCCTCTCTCTCCTTCCTCTCCTTACTATCTCTTTCTCTCTCCTCTCTTTTCTTCTTTGATACACGATTCTGTAAATTTTGATAGATTCTTAAGGGATTTTATTTAAGCCACGAAAAAAAAGACATGTCATTTAGGTTCGAAAAATTTTCATATAATGTTATTTCTCCATTCTCTTTTTCTTCTTCACTCCTCCCCTGCCCATTTCCTCCTCCTCTTCCTCCACCTTCTTCTTCTTCTTCTTCTTCTTCTTCTTCTTCTTCTTCTTCTTCTTCTTCTTCTTCTTCTTCTTCTTCTTCTTCTTCTTCTTCTTCTTCTTCTTCTTCTTCTTCTTCTTCTTCTTCTTCTTCTTCTTCTTCTTCTTCTTCTTCTTCTTCTTCTTCTTCTTCTTCTTCTTCTTCTTCTTCTTCTTCTTCTTCTTCTTCTTCTTCTTCTTCTTCTTCTTCTAGTTCACATGATAGATTAAATATCAATCAAATTATGATTAAAAACCATGCTCGATTTTATACTTCAGATGTTGCAGACGAGGATTTAATGCTAAATGAACAGGATTATGTAATGTAAGTTAAGTGAAAAGAAAATACATGTAGGCACGTACATGTAGTGGAAAATATACCATCACAAATTCTAACAAAAAGACTTGTTTACAAACGTGTCTCGTCCTACGGCACCTCTAGCCTGTCCTGGCTACTCGGAATCACGTCTTTTTTATGTTATTATTATTATTATTATTATTATTATTATTATTATTATTATTTTTTTTTTTTTTATTTTTATTTATTTTTTTTTTTTTAATGAATTCAGAACTAAGGAGACGGTCACGTAGGTAAACAATCTATAAATTGCGCAAAAAGGGGATGATTTGACTTAAGCGGAAACAAGACATAGATTTTATGGGGTTTTTTTCCTCCCTTAACTAACTGTGAATATGAAGTGTGAATTGTTTTGCACTATACAGGCAAAAAAAAATTTCGTTCTTGTGCTATTGTTTTTCATCTTCGCGGAAAAAAGTGAAAAAGTACGTGTACAATTAATTCTTTTTTTTTTTTTTTTTTTTTTTTTTTTACCGAGGAATACGATTCAACTTAAACAAACTGACAGAGACAAAGAAAACCTCAAATTCAGTGTCTTTGGTAATAGGATGACAAAAATGAAGATGAGATTTTGCGACGTTTTTTTTAAAGCATATTTTTTTTTAAGAAAAACTTATTGGTTTTATCTTTCTTTCTTTCTTTTTTCTTCTTCTATTTTTTTTTTTTGTTTTGTTTTTGTTTTTTTTTTGTTTCCTATTTCTCAGGTTTGCTCTTTTCTGGCGATTTTTTTAAATTAGCTCCCTTACCCTTGTGCTGATACCTTTTTGCGTTGCCTTTTCTCTAATATGAAATAATCTCTTTACGGATCGCAAGTTCTGTGTATAAACAAAAAAAAATAAAATAAATAAAACTAAAAAAAAAAAAAATACTACGTCGTCGTGTGATTACGATTAACTTTTTTTTCCTTACTGCAAAAAAAGTCTTTCAATTTTTTTTGCACCGTGAAAAGTTTTTTTTATCGAATATTGTTAGATTTCTATCCGGTATTTCATTGCGTTGCTCGGACCCGTGCGTGAATTTTCCGAGTCCTATTCTTTATTACTTTAAGGAGCCCCTTAGCGCGTCGCCCGCTACAGAACTTATTATGCCACTAATAATATAAACACACATAATTAATTTGGCAATGTATAGCCGTTTTGGCTCTTCCCTTCTAGTCTTGTAAGCTGGATTTTAGAGGTAAAGTTTGATACGACTCTTCTTCGCTAATTCCTAACGGATGAAATCGGAGCTTCATTTCCTACTTTTTTATAATTATAGTTTCCACGGGAACTTTTTTTTTTATTGTGATCCACAACAATGATAGCAAAAGAACTACAACGACAACAACAACAACTACTACTACTACTACTATTACTACTATTACTACTACTACTACTACTACTACTACTACTACTACTACTACTACTACTACTACTACTACTACTACTACTACTACTACTACTATTACTACAGTAGCATTACTGCTACTACTACTACTACTACTACTACTACTACTACTACTACTACTACTACTACTACCACTACTACCATTACTACTACTACTACTACTACTACTACTTCTACGACTACGACTACGACTACCACTATTACCCTTACAGTACAATTACTACTACTACTACTACTACTACTACTACTACTACTACTACTACTACTACTACTACTACTACTACTACTACTACTACTACTACTACTACTACTACTACTACTACTACCACTACCACTACCACTACCACTACTACTACTACTACTACTACTACTACTACTACTACTACTGCTGCTGCTGCTGCTGCTGCTGCTGCTGATTCTTCTACTTCTACTACTACTACTACTACTACTACTACTACTACTCCTACAGTACTATTACTACTACTACCACTACTACTACCACTACTACTACTACAACCACTACTACTACTACTACTACTACTACTACTACTACTACTACTAATAATACTACTACTACAACAACTACAACTACAACTACTACTACTACTACTACTACTACTACTACTACTACTACTACTACTACCACTACTACTACTACCACTACTACTACTACTACTACTACTACTACTACTACTACTACTACTACTACTACTACTACTACTACTACTACTACTACTACTACTACTACTACTACTACTACTACTACTACTACTACTACTAATAATAATAATAATAATAATAACAATAATAATTATAATAATAATAATTTGCATCATAGTACGGTTAGATTTAACTGGTATTGCGGTGGGATAGGATAGACGAGTATATAATCACTGTCGAACAGCAAATGAAAAAAAAAAAAAGAACAAAAACAGACGTCATACTCCAATGAAAAAATCTACGGGGTAATTAAGATTATTATTTATGCAGTTATCCGCTTTTTGTGTCAAAAAGATTCATTTCTAATTCTTTCCGTACAAGGAAAATTCCTCTAAATAATTCTTTGACTTTTCGAGATTGAAAAGAAAATAATAAAGAATTACCATGTCATCGCATTATCCACACGTTATATCGCTCTTGATTGACCTTTGCGGATTACACCATGCTGCTTGTTAAAATGTGGACAATTACATCCGAATGAGATCTACATTCACGAATGTTGCTGCAAATTAAAGTGTTTTATTCTTGTGTATTAAAGAAGGAGAGTTTGAAACTTAAAAAAGAAAAATATAATTACCTGAGCTTGAAAACCTTAGGAAAATGTCCACAATCCCTTCACAATTAAAACAGAATAGACCTTCAGTGTTATTACTTACATAGCATTAAATCCACAATGCTCCTAAGCTCTCAAATCTTGAGGAGTCTCGAGATTAACAAACAACAAATTAAAAAACGAAGCTATCCTCTGTTCAGCATCACAGAGTATGGTTCCAACGATTGATCCTTAGTAGTGATCCGAAAAATAAGATCTCGCAGAGAAGGTGAGCTGGATGCAAATACTAGACGACTCACTGATCACCAACCTGGAAACTTTACGAGGGACATTTCGGTGCTTCAGTGTGATTCACTTGCTCGTACCAATGGTAGGTAACCTCTGTGAAACCAGTTGCGGATCTGATAAAACCAACAAAACACACGCACATGAGATTGAAACTAAAGCGGGCGAAGGGTTTTGGCTTACAGAACTGACAGTGGAATCCCCGTGGGCTGCTTACATGAGTAGGTAGGTACAGGTCGCCGGCGGGCAAAGTCAGGTCCTAATCCCAAGGCAGGCTAACTCTGTTGAGAGAATAGAACGCTAGGGTAGCCATTTACCGCAGCGGGATGGCGAGGCTCTACTGTCAGCAACAGCAGCAGGAACCGTACAGCGTGCGAGTGTCGCGGGCACCAATCGAATGGAGAGAACGAGAGTGACACGGGAGGTAATCTTCTGAGGACTGAGGGGCGACACGAGGACACCTCTAACGCAATAGCTGTCTTCTCTGAGCGTCAGGGAAAATTTCTCATCTCTTTTCTCTTGGCTCACCTTTTTTTCCTCACCCACAGAAACACACAAAGAGGTAGGAACTACAACAATCCCTCTGTGAAATTGAAACTTTATGTCATTTTGTTTTTATTATTATTATTATTATTATTATTATTATTATTATTATTATTATTATTATTATTATTATTATTATTATTATTATTATTATTATTATTATTATTATTGTTGTTGTTGTTGTTGTTGTTGTTGTTATTATTATTATTATTGCCAGCGAAGTATATATTACATAACACGAAATTAAAGGAACATAAATCCTAGGTAAGAGCCTATCCTATGTGTGTGTGTTTCACGAGAGGCATCACAAATGTCTAGGACGAAATTCAACTTTTAGTCAACTTCTCAACTACATGTACTTGCCTACGTGACCTCAATGATGAAACAGAATAATCTTCCAATTTAGACATTTTTGTTTGACTTTTTATTAAAACTCACTCCAACATTAGTACAATAATACAAAATTCTCTCTGGCTTTTGCATTCCCATTGGTGAAAACTCAATGAGTGTCCGTAAAAAGTAATCTAGAAGTACAATCTTTTGCTATACATGTGAAACTAAACATTTCAATAAGAATAGATGCATTATTTTCTTCAAAAAGATATCTTTAACTAAATTCTATTAGGAGAATTACTGTAGCATGTCACACAATAATGATATAATTAGATAAACAAAATCGTTGTGTATTGTAGAGAGAAAGAAAGAGAGACGGGGAGAGAAATGGAGCGAGAGAGAGGGGTGAGGGAAGGGGCGGGAGGATCAATTACATTATGATTTTCTATTTTTGTTAATGCATATTATGCTTACTTTTGAGATAACTGTTAGTGCGTTATTTTCGGATTTAGTGAATTCCTCCTCGAGTGAAGAGCCAAGAGTCGAAAAAATATCTTTTTTTTTTCAACAGCACTTCAGGCAAATATCTTTGTGAACTTAATTAAATTTTCCATTTTCGAATGCACAGGTATTAGCCCACTGGAAGGTTTTAAGGATCATAGGACGACTAGCGACCGGGGACGAGACCAAATCCTAAAAAAATATCTGCACCTCCAGGGGATACCGCATGAATACTGTGCAGGAACAAAATATTTGGATTTGCGTCTTTGCAAAATGTTCTTTGATCAAAGAATGAATATCAAAGGAGTTTATTCTAATTGCTCGTGTTATGTCACACAGCATGAAGCATCGAGATGATGAATAATGGTAAAGGTCTCCAACCCTCCACAGCTGCAAACGCAACTCCTCAGACTGTACAAAATTTCTTGAAAGGTCTTGTGAAGTACAAAGGATAAAAAATATAATTATATTAATAGATAACACTATTTAAACAAAAATAACTGGAATCCTAATTAATGATCAGAATATAAATTTAGATTAAAACAAAAAATTCAGTTTTGTAAAGCTAGGAGTTAATCATGACCGTAGTTTTAGGGCAAAGATGTCGTTGGTAGATGGGCATTTTTCTAAAAATTAAGGTACTTATTTGGTTTGGTTTCTTCCATTTTAACTGTTTTTGCAACTATTAGTTTTTCCCTTACTTCCCAGATCTGAATTAATTTGAGAAATGACTTCCTTCCTAACAAGAGTATAAAAGAATAAATAGTATCTGATTTAATTGATTCCTTCTTAAGAAGATTATAACAGAATAAATAGTTTCTCATGAAACTGATTTGAAAAAAAAAAAAATAGTGAGCTGCAGATAATTCCAAAGCTCGAAGAGCTTATCAATTTTCCGGAGTCATCTGTGACGACTACAGGGTTAATTGGTGTATGCTCAAGGACTTTTTTCCGAACTATCTTATGAGCGGGCTGCAGTTGAAAGAATTATATTTCACAAGTTAATTAAAAATGTATGCTTTTCAAGTGCATTTCTCTCATAAACAGATTTCATAACCATCTCAGATTTCTAAACTTCTAAACTTCTTTTTATATGTCATAACCATCTCAGATTTCTAAACTTCTTTTTATATGTCCTAGAGCCTACCCAAGCAGCCAAATCAAAAAAAAATTTAAAAAAGAAGAAATAGTGCTAAAACAATCAATTTGGGCCTTAAAAAAATTGTAACATCATCATGCGTGTATTCGTGAAACTTGATTCAACTGTGACTTGTTACATTTCATTGGTGCACTGAACTTGGCCAAGTCCGATAATATATTAAATGAGAGTGGTAAGCACTGATTTTCAACACTGATTTCGATATTTTTAGGAAAAATGTTAAGCGTGGGTCCGCTCGTAGAGGAAAGAGCAAAAAAAAAAAAAAAAAAAGAAAGAGAGAGAGAGAGAGAAAGGGAGAGAGAGAGAGAGAGAGAGAGAGAGAGAGAGAGAGAGAGAGAGAGAGAGAAAGAGAGAGAATACCCAGACAGACAAACAGAAAAAGGTGTGGCTGGATAATGTTTAGCCACAGAGATGAAACACGAAGAGTTTATGAGAGTGAGATCAACAGATCGATAAAAGAAACAGATAGGTAGATAAATTGAGATCAACAGATATGCAGACAGATATTATATAGATAGACAAATAAGTATGTAGAAATATATATATATATATATATATGTTGCCTTAAAAAGAATAACTCGCGAGGGAGGGCGTGGTGTAGTAGTAGTAGTAGTAGTAGTAGTAGTAGTAGTAGTAGTAGTAGTAGTAGTAGTAGTAGTAGTAGTAGTAGTAGTAGTAGTAGTAGTAGTAGTAGTAGTAGTAGTAGTAGTAGTAGTAGTAGTAGTAGTAGCGACACGACATACTATAGGACACTATAGGCACTATGAACAATCATGCAAAATTGCCTAATGTTGGCTATATGCCTACTCCCTACTCAATAAAGTTTGTCTCTCAACTCTACAGGTTCGGTGTGATAAATTGCGAAATGTTTTGTGTATGTATGGAAGTGTAAGTTGTCCGACAACGCCAGGAGTTCGTTTTGTTTTAATGGTAAACTTAGCGAATTCCAACTAAGCTACCAGGTATGACAAACTAATGAGTAATCTGGCTAGTGGTAGGGCACGACAGTTAAGTGTGCAGGAAATAAAAACTATACTGTTGTAAGTTTTTTATCGTTTCTTTTATTGTAGTCGACAAGCAATCCTAAAAAAAAAAGAATACTGAGTAAAAGTACTAAAACTCGTCCGTTTACATCCCAACCCGCTTTTTTTTAGTTACGCCCTCGTAACAAACATTACACTTACAAAGGCATAAAATTACATTTAACATAAAATTTTGATGGAATTCTAACGTTTGACGAGACATTGACTTGCACTCACCATACGCCCTCCTCAGTGTGGCCAGTAGCTTCTCTGGGTCAGCAATGAGCTCAGCGGGGTAGCAGGCTAGCTCGTCTTTCACGGCCGATCCCAGATACCTCCTTATCACCTCCACTTTCTGAAACTTGGTGATTGACAGGTCATCCGCCCAGGCGTGACGGATTTCCTCTTCAAACATTTCGATCTCGCGCGGGCCGCCGTCGCCGTGAAATCGATGTACGAAGCTCTCCCTGCTTCGGACCTGGATGATCTGCGCCATTTCCTCTGCCATGCTCACTAACTGAGTTTATTGTTATATAAAAAAAAAATGACTGTGCCTATAATCCTGACTACTCCAACAATCCTGACTGCCCTTACCATCCTGCCGACAGTTAACGCCAGATAATTATGTTGCCTTAAAAAGAAATAACTCGCGAGGGAGGGCGTGGTGTAGTAGTAGTAGTAGTAGTAGTAGTAGTAGTAGTAGTAGTAGTAGTAGTAGTAGTAGTAGTAGTAGTAGTAGTAGTAGTAGTAGTAGTAGTAGTCGTAGTCGTAGTCGTAGTCGTAGTCGTAGTAGTAGTAGTAGTAGTAGTAGTAGTAGTAGTAGTAGTAGTAGTAGTAGTAGTTGTAGTAGTTGTAGTAGTTGTAGTAGTAGTAGTAGTAGTAGTAGTAGTAGTAGTAGTAGTAGTAGTAGTAGTAGTAGTAGTAGTAGTAGTAGTAGTAGCGACACGACACACTATAGGACACTATAGGCATTATGAACAATCATGCAAAAGTGCCTAATGTTGGCTATATGCCTACTCACTACTCAATAAAGTTTGTGTCTCAATTCTACAGGTTCGGTGTGATAATTTGTGAAATGTTTTGTGTATGTATGGAAGTGTAAGTTGTCCGACAACGCCAGGAATTCGTTTTGTTTTAATGGTAAACTTAGCGAATTCCAACTAAGCTACCAGGTATGACAAACTAATGAGTAATGTGGCTAGTGGTAGGGCACGACAGATAAATGTGCAGGAAATAAAAACTATACTGATGTAAGTTTTTATCGTTTCTTTTATTGTAGTCGACAAGCAATCCTAAAAAAAAGAATACAGAGTAAAATTACTAAAAACTCGTCCGTTTATATCTATATAAATTAAAAGATAATGGTCAACGATCTTACCTTAAATTAATGGTATTATTATAATGCTACACAAGTATTTCAAACGGAGGACAAGGCTGTCGTTTGCAGAGTAATGTGAAAGGAAAAGAAAGGGAAAGAAGACATAGCAGAACCAGAAAAAGAAACAAAGAAAGCACTAAGGCAAAATGTTCAGACAGGCAGACAGATAGATTGATAGATAAATAGATAGATAGACAGGTGAAAACAAATGGATGGATCGATAAAAAGATAAAGTAAGGGGGGCAGACGACAAGAACACGAGAGAGATGGTACAAGATGAAGTAAGAGAAAAAGAAAAAGAGTAGAAAAAGGAAGAGGGAAAGAAGAAGAAGAAGAAGAAGAAGAAGAAGAAGAAGAAGAAGAAGAAGAAGAAGAAGAAGAAGAAGAAGAAGAAGAAGAAGAAGAAGAAGAAGAAGAAGAAGAAGAGGAAGAGGAAGAGGAAGAAAGAGAGGGAGAGGAAGAGGAAGAACAAGAACAAGAACAAGAACAAGAACAAGAAAGGAACAGATAGAAAGAGAAAAAAGACATCTTAAACATCTATTCTTCCTTTCTTACAAATTAAAAAAGAACAACAACAACAACAAAAATCTTTTATCTAAATTGAACAAAAAAAAAAAAAAAAAAACCAGTGCAGGTGTCGAAGACGAAAAAGTATAAATGTAGTCTTTTCATAATTATACAGATTGAAGTTTAAAAAATTTATCAATGAGTATTAGTTCAAATAATGTAACTTTGACAAAATCTAATTTATACAATGTTATAGTGCTTATTACATAATTTTATGATTTGGAGGTTCTGAACGCTTTCTTCACTCCACACTGAAAAGCATCCAGATAATGATAAGGAAATTCAGAAAAATTCTCGCAGCCTTTTTTTTTCATCAGATAAAGGGAACATTGTTATCACAGCTGTTTTGGTGGTTGTTTTTCTTTAGGTGTACGTAGCTTATCATACAACCTTACCCCCTTTCCCTCAACCAATCAATGCAGGAAAAAAATATTTCGTATTTGAAAGTATAGAGACGACAAAAGTTGTTGATGGACTTCGTGCAGGGATTAGTAACGTTTGGTTTATTTTTCTTTATTATTATTATTATTTTTGAAGGGGATTTTTCAAAGTGGCTAGATTCATACTTTACGTGCTAACAAAGTATGATATCGCAGGGTTGGCCTGGTTGGAAATTTCACTCACAGTGAACATGTTAAGATTCTAACCATGAATCCATTCAACACCATCAAAGAATAACAGCAGCAATGCGATTCAAAGGTTTCGGTGTAAGATTTAAGGAATAGTTAAGTCTGCAATGATTTCAACACAAAAGTGAAAAAAAAAATAGCGAAAATTTAGTCTTCAACAGAGTTATGAAGCATAACGTATTTCTTGATTTCTTAAGCAGATTGTCTACCCTATAATTTCTTTCTTGTGAGGCTTATGAAAGAAAAGCTCATCATTTCTGTCACAAGAGGCCAGAGATGAAAGAAAAAATAAAAGACTTGTTACATTAACTTCTTATTTGTCTCTTTTAAATAACCTCTACGGAGGAGTTCACCGCAAACAGAATATGGAATCAAAATGATAAGCAATTTTCATAACCAAGGTCTATTGATACATATATCGGTCATCATAGTACATAATTATTATACCTACAGTGTACTTAAATCTGGCTCAGCTTATATCCAAAAGAAGTTTTGCATTTTATTTTCCATCTTGCATTGGTAGTAATGTAAGAGCTATTGAACGCTATTGCTTTCTAACTATGCTTGTGAGAATTTGAAGCAGAATTTGTATAACTCTTTACGACACCCAATTTCCTGTTGATATGAGAATTCAGACAATAATATTGATTGTAGTATTTCCCAATCAAACAGCTAGCCCGTCGTTTTGTCGGAAAAGCTTCGAAGCGGAGATCAAATAATTATGGATTCTTAAAAAAATCAGTGAAGCAGAATAAATGTGCGACATGGGAAAAGATAGGCTGCACCATATTGTAAAATTTAAGGTATTCAACACCATTCAGATAATGATAATGTGCTACATAGGTTGAACTTTCCTATTCGTATAGTTACTGTGAATATTGCAACGAGTAATTGAACATCCAAAATATTTAAAGTAATGTATATAAAAATCTGGCAATGCTTCCATCTATCCTCATAAAATATCCAGAGAGAATAAAACCTTGCGGAAACTGGCTGTCTCCAAGAGTTTTGATGGAGTCAGGAGTCAATGAATCTTTTTTCCACTTCAACCGCTGTCAGTTTAAATTTCCTTGCTCTTTATCTGGGTGTTTTACTTTCAATTTTAGATGAAAGTTGACCATACTCCTGCAGAGATAATTTTTTTTTGTCTTGATCCGTTAATTGACGGAACTGAAAATGCACGGTTGCCTTGCTATGTAATTTGCAGCTGTAAATTAATTCCTACACTAATGAACAAAATGCACACTCCTATATTTTTTTTTATTTATTTCTAATTAAAAGAGTTTCCTTTTTTTTCTCTTGTTTGGCAATTTCATACTCTGCTTTTTCTAGCTCTTAAAAATTAAAATAAATCACGCACTCAGAGGCACTCGGACAACCCTATAATTTTCATTCTTGAGCCCATTGCAAGGCAGCAGCTGTTGAACGCAGTGTAAAATTTGCATAATATATATATCTATATATATATATATATATATATATATATATATATATATATATATATAGATAGATAGATAGATATAGATATAGATATAGATATAGATAGATATGTAGACGGACAGTCTCTTGTATTTTTATTCAACTTCACTGAATATCCTAACAAAAATGTCACTCAATTACTTTCCAAACTATAAGAAAGGCTGCGAATTTTTCATACCCTTACAGCTTTTTTTTTTTTTTTGTCTTAAATTTCAGAATTGTAGTTTTTATAAGAGAGATATAAGTATTAAGAACAACAAGAATCGTTCCAGGTTTTGCAAATAAAAAGTTCAGCGGCATCATCATTGATACTGTGTCTATAGCCCGTATTAACAGACGTTAAATCGCCTCCCGAAGACCGTCAGTCAACGATTTATGCATGGGCTGCGATTCATCGTAAAGCTCCTACTCATCTTTTAATTAACGACCTATGTCTACAAATTTAGCTCATATAATTATATGACCATTCAAAAAAGAACGAATTCTAAAAAATTAATGCAATTCCTCAACTTTAAGCCCGATATTTTTCTCTTTACAATTCCCACATTATGCGTGGTAGCCTCGTTCTCCAAGCAAAGCTCTATCTCTTGTCATGTCCCGTGACTCTATGGTGTCATTATCACGGTTAGTTTGATGGAGCGCAGGATCATCACGCAATGCAATCTGTAGCCAGAGGTTCGGTTTATATACGTCCCATGAATTTAAGAATGTGTAAAAAAATGGGGAGTCGTGTCTGAAAGATTCACATTGTGACGTGACTACTATATAGAAATACTTACACAAGCTTTCGTCTTTAGAACGTTCGTAAATAAGAATAATGATTAAAGCGAAACTAATGTTCTCACAACTCATTAATCTTTGGCATAGTCATAAATCGTTATTACGAAGATGTGATAAAACAGCAATGGGTCATGCATGGATACTATTTCTACTTTCAAACAAGCCGTTGGTTTCATGTCTATAATTATAGACAGTCATGTGAAACACATTTCAGCCTAGAGTTACAGAAAAGAAAAGTAGAAAAAAAACTTATCTGAGCGGAGGAGGCATCCAACTTTAAAAATCTTTGAAGATTATCACATGCGTATCTTCGTTTTACAACTTGCAAAGGCAATGTGGTTTCAAAATGGTGTTAGGTAATTTTGTCCCATTTCTTTTCTATTTCAGCTCTTTGTAGGTGTTGATGTAGTCTGTCCTGTTCTATTTCTCTTTTATTTAACAAAACAAAGATGTTCGGATATTTCAAATGATCCATTTCTATTTTCTAAAGTTATGTGTTTGTATTTTTCTTTTTCCTTTAACATTTCATTATTATGTTAATAGCAAAAGGACTGAACCATAACAATTAGTTTTACCTGTAACAATTATTTTTTCAACTTTTAACCATTTTGCTGTTTTCAGGGGCTTCACAGTCATGAAACATTACTTTATAAAAATTCATCTACACCGTTACTGTTTTTTCACATATATGCCTGGGTTTTATTTTCAAAAATGTTTGTGCCTAATTTTTTACTGTTTGTAAATATGACAGTACATTTTAATTTTTAAAAGTTCTTATATATTGTACTCGTTGACTAAAGACCGAGGCTCATAGTTAAACAACACGAATTATTGTGACAAAGATTGGCCCTTGCCTCTGCGCGCTTTGCGGTAAAATGCAGGAATGCTAAGCAGCAGGTAATAAGCTTTTTTTAAATTTTTGGGCTTGATTTTTGAACTAGGCACTAGAAGCAAAAGGGGCTAAAATAGGATGCAGTTTTCATAGCAATGAATAATGGCCATCTTTCAATCAAATGATCATTTTAAACCGTAGGTAACACACGAGGATTGTCTCTCATTCGTCGTGCTTTTTAAATTTAACGCGAATGGATTGAAGATTACTGAAAGCTAGTGGCTGGGATCAATGAAAAACAAAGGTGCTAGTAACTGATTTTAATTAGGTATTTTTTACTTTCCTGGTTGTTTCATCTGGATATTAGGTCAGAAACAATCCTTCTTCGTGATAGATTTTTCGAGAAAATTAGGAGACGTTACTATTAACTGACCCAAAGAATCTCGGTAAATAACAGTTTGCATGGAGAATGACTACCTTGTCAATATAAAACAAAATAAATATTAAACTAAGGACAAAAAATGTTGCTTTAATGCTTTTCAAGATTTTTATGGACTTCATAAATTGCTTGAAAGTTCTTTCCTGATATTGTGAGAAAAGAAGTCAAGATATAAATCATAGACAAAAACAAACTAAGCAGATAGGAATTTGGGATAAGTTGAAAGAGGGAGATGTACACATGGACAGATGGCTGCGTCTGAAATGAGTCGTAAACGGGTTCTTACCTGAGCTTCTACATCAGAGAGTAGGCCTACCCGGCTTGTTGAAGAGAGTGAGCTTGGAGGACCAGTCCTTGTCAAGCGCTGCCGATAAGTGAACTTTCTCTTATCTAGATATTAAATCTGGCTCTTATGAATTCACGAGAAAGGAGTTAATTTTTTGAAGATTAGAATCTCTAATAACAGAAAATGTATTATTCTCTGAAGGTTGTCTAGAACACTTATAACTGTACCTATAATTGTTTCTTTCAAAACCCTTGTAGAACACCCTGCGCGGACCTATGGCAGAAACAAGTCTCTAGTCTTCGAACTATAAAGAAGTTTTTGTGTCTAGTGTTAATATTGTTTTCTTCCAATGTAGATCATTGTCTACCGTGCTCATCTCATATGGTAACGCAGTTAAACATTTGAGTTTATTATATTCGGATCCCAGTGCGCACACTCTACGGTCTTCAAGGATGTTGCTTGTCACTTTTAAACATGAATTCACATTCCACCGGACCATCGCTCCTCGAACTGAAAAAACAACAAAAAACAATTAGCCCTCTCCCATACTCAAATTCTTCCTTTTTTCTTGTTCTTTTTCCTTTCTCTCTTTCTCATCCTGCTTTTTTCTGTCTTTATGTGTGAACGAGTAAAATTGCTTTCGTGTTTTACTAAGATTGATATGTCCGGAGGTTCTTTAGTACTGATAACAGGCTAGCGCACGATAGAAAGGATTAATTATTGTTGCTAAGATTATCGCATCATTGTGCATGAAACAGATTTATACAGTGATAGATATCTCGTTCCAGGTGAAATCTCGGAGAAAAGAATAAAAAGTGCACGCACATACACATACACACCGATACACAGAGAGAGAAAGAGAGAGAGAGAGAGAGAGAGAGAGAGAGAGAGAGAGAGAGAGAGAGAGAGAGAGAGAGAGAGAGAGAGAGAGAGAGAGAGAGAGGAGTTAGAGCCGATTTGCCTATTTTGTCGATTAGCAAGTTAAATATCCGTGGGTCTATTCAGTCTTCAAGTGTTATAAGAAGATATTAATTTTACCCTATTGCCCTTTTTGGCTGCAAGTCTGTCTATTTCTGTTTCTGCCTGTCTATCCATCTATCTTTATCTTTCAAGACATATGTTGCTCTTTCTTCCTCACATGACTGATTATGACTCTCTCTCTCTCTCTCTCTCTCTCTCTCTCTCTCTCTCTCTCTCTCTCTCTCTCTCTCTCTCTCTCTCTCTCTCTCTCTCTCTCTCTCTCTCTCTCTCTCTCTCTCTCTCTCTCTCTCTCTCTTTCATGGTCTGTCTTGTTTTTTTCATCTGAAGACGGCTGCGTAAATCACCAGTTTTACCTCATTCAGTTATGATAGAAAATTGTTTAAGTAATTGTATTGTAAATTCAATTTTGGATAATTGCAAAAAATTACGTCAGATGTTTTCTTCCAGACTATCATCAAATTATCACACCACGCCTTACTTTGACTCATTGTTTAATCCACTCAGCTTATCAATAATCTAATTCGCTTTATAATTATGCATTAATGTTAATTTGAGGCAATCGTTTTTGGCGTAGATGATTCATAAACCTTTTCATGGTAGCTCTTAGGTTATTTTTGCGTCCTCGACCTGTTTCGGAGAATCTCATGCATAGAGTTGTTCAAGCCAGGAATAGAACTTTTAATAGGGTATGAACCAAGGACCCAGCCGGGGATCGTAACCGAAACCTCCTTCTTCATCGACTTACTAAGCTTGCCAAATAACACATTTTGAAAATGTTTTTAACTGTATGGAAAGGGAAAACATTTGAGAGAAAAAGCTTAAATGTCAATCCTAAACTTCGGACAAATTGCCACAGGAGTATAAAGACAGTTGCTTTTTATATTCATATACTTCTTCTTCTTCTTCTTCTTCTTCTTCTTCTTCTTCTTCTTCTTCTTCTTCTTCTTCTTCTTCTTCTTCTTCTTCTTCTTCTTCTTCTTCTTCTTCTTCTTCTTCTTCTTCTTCTTCTTCTTCTTCTTCTTCTTCTTCTTCTTCTTCTTCTTCTTCTTCTTCTTCTTCTTCTTCTTCTTCTTCTTCTTCTTCTTCTTCTTCTTCTTCTTCTTCTTCTTCTTCTTCTTCTTCTTCTTCTTCTTCTTCTTCTTCTTCTTCTTCTTCTTCTTCTTCTTCTTCTTCTTCTTCTTCTTCTTCTTCTTCTTCTTCTTCTTCTTCTTCTTCTTCTTCGTCTTCTTCTTCTTCTTCTTCTTCTTCTTCTTCTTCTTCTTCTTCTTCTTCTTCTTCTTCTTCTTCTTCTTCTTCTTCTTCTTCTTCTTCTTCTTCTTCTTCTTCTTCTTCTTCTTCTTCTTCTTCTTCTTCTTCTTATTCTTCTTCTTCTTCTTCTTCTTCTTCTTCTTCTTCTTCTTCTTCTTCTTCTTCTTCTTCTTCTTCTTCTTCTTCTTCTTCTTCTTCTTCTTCTTCTTCTTCTTCTTCTTCTTCTTCTTCTTCTTCTTCTTCTTCTTCTTCTTCTTCTTCTTCTTCTTCTTCTTCTTCTTCTTCTTCTTCTTCTTCTTCTTCTTCTTCTTCTTCTTCTTCTTCTTCTTCTTCTTCTTCTTCTTCTTCTTCTTCTTCTTCTTCTTCTTCTTCTTCTTCTTCTTCTTCTTCTTCTTCTTCTTCTTCTTCTTCTTCTTCTTCTTCTTCTTCTTCTTCTTCTTCTTCTTCTTCTTCTTCTTCTTCTTCTTCTTCTTCTTCTTCTTCTTCTTCTTCTTCTTCTTCTTCTTCTTCTTCTTCTTCTTCTTCTTCTTCTTCTTCTTCTTCTTCTTCTTCTTCTTCTTCTTATTCTTATTCTTCTTCTTCTTCTTCTTCTTCTTCTTCTTCTTCTTCTTCTTCTTCTTCTTCTTCTTCTTCTTCTTCTTCTTCTTCTTCTTCTTCTTCTTCTTCTTCTTCTTCTTCTTCTTCTTCTTCTTCTTCTTCTTCTTCTTCTTCTTCTTCTTCTTCTTCTTCTTCTTCTTCTTCTTCTTCTTCTTCTTCTTCTTCTTCTTCTTCTTCTTCTTCTTCTTCTTCTTCTTCTTCTTCTTCTTCTTCTTCTTCTTCTTCTTCTTCTTCTTCTTCTTCTTCTTCTTCTTCTTCTTCTTCTTCTTCTTCTTCTTCTTCTTCTTCTTCTTCTTCTTCTTCTTCTTCTTCTTCTTCTTCTTCTTCTTCTTCTTCTTCTTCTTCTTCTTCTTCTTCTTCTTCTTCTTCTTCTTCTTCTTCTTCTTCTTCTTCTTCTTCTTCTTCTTCTTCTTCTTCTTCTTCTTCTTCTTCTTCTTCTTCTTCTTCTTCTTCTTCTTCTTCTTCTTCTTCTTCTTCTTCTTCTTCTTATTATTATTATTATTATTATTATTATTATTATTATTATTATTATTATTATTATTATGGGATAGCGTCCCATGCCATGTCATAACATTACATAGTTTACGAACTGAAATTTTTTTACTATTTTCTATTTTCAATGTAATGATAACTGGGTTCTGTCAGTTTCATCAAAACTCTGCAACAGTGATCAAATTCAATAATGAATGTCCAAGATTTTAAATAAACTGCCAATTAACCCCAGTTTTCCCACAGAAATGTATAATTTTTCCTGCTGTTCTACAGCTGTAATTAGATATGCTTGAAGTAAGCTTTCATAGTTGTGAGAAATATCAGCCGTTCCGCTTATCCTTTCCATCAAGCTTCCATGCACATTGAAGGAGGTCTTGACATTCCTCGACTCTTGACAAAACCACTTGAAGAGGAGGCTCAGCCTGAAACTAAAGGACTAAGATACAAAACTGTCATGTCAATAAAAAATCTAAACTGTCTCGTGACATTATTTTTTTTTTTTTTGTGCTGCGCAGAACTGATGTCCCTCTTTGAGAGCCACTTGGTTTTGTTAATTTGATTGTCTGTCTGCTGGTGTTTTTTCAAGCACATGGGTTCAAATCTTTAAAAAAATGTACAAAACGCTAAAAGAGGAGGAAATCTTTGCTTCAAATTAAATTCACCAGTAAAACTAATTTATAATTTGAATTTGAAAACGGTTTTTTTTTTTACGTCTGATCGAATCACAAAGCAAAGAGACAATCTTTCAGGGTGGATAGAAGGAGATTCTACGTGCTTAATACTCTAGTTCTTTAAGCTGTTGGCTTTAGAAACAGTCAACTGAGGAGCTTTCAGGGGTTTTCTCTGCCTCTGCAAACAACTAGAAAGTGTCATGCTCAAGCGATTTTTAAATAGAAGTAGCCTCCGATGAACGTTGTGATATTGAACGGGCATATTCTACTGTGACCACCCACTACACCTCAAGTACTCTAATATGATTTGCTTTCCTGCGCCATTGTCATGCGGGTCCAGAAGTCATTTTATTTTAGGTAACAACAAGGACTTAAGAGGAAAGAGGGACCACGACATGGCTCTTTATTTCTCGCAAGTAAAAACAACCAACATGGTGAAGGAGAGGTTTAACGAAGCCTGATCACATGACCCGACAGCAATCTCCAGTTTACAAGCTCCTTCGATGTTTCATATTGAGATGCTTTATATCAATCTCGCGCGAAGATTAGGGCCACATCGAAGTCATATCAAGAACATGGGTTTGTATCATTATAGTCAGTGCCAGATTACTTGTCTCTGAATTACCGAATCTCCTACAACGTTAGTTAGGCCCTTGCGTGACCAAAGAGATAATCGGTAACAATCATAACCAATCTGTATATGTAATTGTTTAAACAGTTTTATAAACCTTTCGTAGGTGCATTTATATAGGCTGTGCATTAAGAGAGATCATATTCTGGAGCAAAATAGAAGCATTGAGGGTGATTTCAACAAAACCTCGCGTGGTGTTTGATTACTGTACGAAAAGTAAAACAAATGTGAAGCCTTTGTGGCCTTCAACTGTTCTATAACTCTTGTCACGGGGTATTCCAAACGGTGTTATTAAAATAAAAGGCCTGTCTAGAGTAAAACACTTCATATTCGTAAAGATGAAAGTATTTTTTTTGAGTTTTTAAAAAATAGGATTAAAAAATAAAGAAGAAGAAAGAATCTCAATGGCACGAGAACTACCTCTAGGCATGGTTGTCCCCCCAGAATGAAAAAAATGAGGTTTTCTTTTCTGACCAGACAGGGATCAAGCTTTCGTTAACTCTAAAACATGGCACGACATTTTTAAAGTTTCATTTGATTAAAACAACACATTTTTAAAAGAAGTTTCTTTAGTTTTTCATCTTTTAAAGTTATGCTTTTAAGTGAAAATTAACTTCATTGTACTTCTTACATTGAAAAAAAAATTCTTAATGCCCTATTCAATCGTGGTAGTTGTGCGATATCTCATCCAAGGAGAAAAAGGAATTCTGCTTATTAGTTCACGTATGCCTGATTTCAAGTTTTTGAAAAATAAACTAAAAATCAGGTGGTAGACATTTATTATTAAGGAACCTTTCCTACATGAAGGAGCGGAAAGCCTGAAGAAGTTTTCTATAAAATTGTACCTTAAAACGGTCGAATGGACTCTCACGTTGATGAAAAGAGAAATAGGTGATTTCAGGTATGACACCCTTTACCTTTTTAAAACTCCTCTTCTTTTTCCCACTCCGGTAAAGATGCATGCCTTTTGATGAGGAAGATCACATGAGACAGGCTACAGGGGGCGATGTATGTCAAAGAAGTGCAAGCCATGTCTCCGAGATGTCACTCCCATTCTCACAGCTGCTTTACCAAGTGCAGCCATGGTGGCATCAGCATGAGCGCCATAGTTCACTGACCGAACAGAACAGTGACAGGACATGGCTATGTAACGTTCATAGACATCCAGTGTCCTATTTCCTCCTCCCTTTTCTTTCTGCCTGCCTCTCTGTTGTCTGCCTGTTAATCTGTTTGTTTATCTGTATGTCGATCGTCTTCTATTATTTTGTCTGTCGGTCTGAATCTTCCTTCTCTCTCTCTCTCTCTCTCTCTCTCTCTCTCTCTCTCTCTCTCTCTCTCTCTCTCTCTCTCTCTCTCTCTCTCTCTCTCTCTCCCTTTATTCCATCTCCCTGTCCCTCCCTGTCTCCCTTTCTCATTCGCTTTCCCTTTAAATCGCTCGCTGCACTCCCTCTGACTCCCTACCTTCCCTCTCTCTCTTTTTGTCTTTGTTACTCCTTTCTGCTCTTCCTTTAACTCTCATCTCATTTTCTTTGTCATCGTATCTGTCTCTGTCTCTCTCTGTCTCTCTGTCTGTCTGTCTGAATGTCTCTATCTCTCTGATTCTCTGTCTCTCTGTCTCTCTCTGTCTCTCTGTCTCTCTCTCTCTCTCTCTCTCTCTCTCTCTCTCTCTCTCTCTCTCTCTCTCTCTCTCTCTCTCTCTCTGGATTTTCTTATTGTCTTGTTTTTTTGCTGTCGCTCTTGGGAAGGAAAGAAACATGAATATTTTCTTTAGGATTAGTTTTTTTTTCGTTTTTTTCACCATGCTTTCATGTTACGTTGATGATCATGCTTTTATTATTGGGTAAAATAGTCGCATATTCCATCGCATATTATGAAAGGTTGATATCTACAACACAAACTTTGAGTCTTATAAAGATATCAGAATATTTGAAATTTTTAAGCGACATATTTGTGTCGTTTTACATAATTTAATAAAAATGGCTACCTTTTTCTACCATACAACACTGGTATGAGTTCTTTATAAATTATACATTTCTTCTTTTGCCCATGATTCTTACAAGAAATTTCTAGCAAGAAAAAACAAATTCTTTTTCTTTTTTTTGCAGGGCACTTTTACATTTATTTCGATAGCTCAATGATTCTATTGAACATTGCTTTATTTTATTTTTATTTATGTGAAAGATACCTTTGAGCACTCTCTCGATGTTTGGAGACTTTAGTTTCGGTTGAAATTTAATAATTACATCGTGAGATCATGAAACATTATTTTAGCGAGCAAAAAGTTTATAGTGAACGGAAAGCAAGAATAAATATAAAGGTATGAGGTAATGTCATGAGACATCCAGAGCTCAGATGCCTGACATGTGCTTGGTACTTACAACAATCCAAAACTGATTCAAAAGCTCTGGAAACGTTCTGTAAGTGGAAGCCGTTGTAACGTTAACAGGCTTCTCTTGTTACAAGATAAAGTATCACACTGCAGCTATGTCAGTGAGGGTTTATTTTGAGGATCCAAATATTGTAAGTTGCCATTAATTTATTAGAGAGATAAAAAATTCACCAAGTCTTTACTTTTTGTTAAAATATAATGTGCTGAACCGTGTTCACGTATCACAACATTAAACAACAGGGTCAGACTAAGAGTAAGTAGGGAACATCTAATCGTTATGTATTATGTTTAAAGAGGCAGATTGACTCATCCCCTGAACTGCTACACTAAGGCGTTTTATTTTTGGTGTTGGCTAAGTAATATATACATATCTGTTATAAATGTGTATCATATCAAAGAAACAAGAATCAAAAGCCAAAATGTTACTTGAAAACTTTTGAAATAATTTTCAATTAAAAAGAGCTTGGTAAATGTACTAGATCTCGCTGCCTGCTGTATTGAAGGACAGCCACCGTCTCCGAATAAGATTTCAAGAGAAGATAAATTTAATCAATCTACAGAATGCCGCAATACATCAAATAATATTACTTTGCCCCTTAATAATCTCAATTTGCTTTTTATTTTCGTTTTATAATAGGGCATAGTATATTCGCTTTTACATTCTTCAAAACAGTTTCCTTACACGACATGACGCCCATGCATTACTATAGTTAAAAAAATCATGAATTATCTTCACTTTGTTTCTGCGGCCTGTTCAGTCGATTAAGTCATATACTATTCAGTTAAATGAATAATTCATAGCGTTATAAAATTTGAATGTCATTTTGTGGGGAGCACTGTAAGTAACCAAGTATTCACATGAGAGAGAATGCGCATGCGTGGATTCATCGCTGTTTTATCACAGAATTTTACTTAAGGCGTTCAACTTAATAATAATAATCAGGTTTGACATAGGTTCTGGAAATTCTCCACAATTAAACAGAATTTTGTTTAAAAGGTTTCTTTTCTAGGGGTTTGATGAATAATTTATTAAGTTGTTTTATAAAAATATTCAGCAAACGAGCAATGTCAGCTTCAATTAACATCATTTATCAAAGAACATAGCCCCATGCTGTGACAGAGACAAGCTTTATTTTCTTATCATTCTGACAAAAACTGATCTGACATACCATCTTCATTTTATTCACGCGCATAGTGCAAACATTCACACTTAGCTGGTAACGCATTTCAATTTTCCTGTACCTTTGCAGATCTTCACATGATAAGGCAGTCTAACAACGAATGAATTCTTTTTTTTTTTTTAAAGAATTTTTATGTGAGGGAAACTGTGCAGAAAAAGCTTTAAACTCTCGAATAAAAGAACGGCAAGCCTGCTAAACAAACTGAAGGGAACTCTCTTTTCTATCGACGTCCATACCATAAAATCAGACAACCCGAGCTTGACTTAAGACTTAATAAATTTCACGCCTTCTTTCGTCCATAGTTAAAAATAATTATTGATTGCGCTGTTGATATCAAATAATAGAGTTTACTCGAGACAACACTTTAAATACAGGTCTGCGATGTATATCACATACTATACTTTTAAGATTATGAAATGCCGTTGTATTTTTCAAACTAATGCTGCAAAAGTCCTAAGCATGGCAGATAAAGTAATTCGTTCTTGCACACCATAAACACCTTTTTTGATTGAAGATGAGAAACGGATTTGCCTACCTCCCATCCGTGATGAAAGAAAAAGGAAATGATTTTAGCCTCGGCTAGTGAGAACGAGATCATATCCTTCTCTGTAAATGTTGGAGAGTTTTCTAGAGGTATTTTTATTCGAATTGATAGAAAATAATCATGAAAGGAAAAAATATTGAAATCCGGGAAAAGTTACCAATGCATAACTTGTTTAACGTAGGCTAAATAAAGTATGACATAATAAATGAGCATTAATGACAAGACGGCATGGCATATTTACAAATATTAAATATGTTTAAATGTATTCGACTCATTTCAACATTTAATCATCTTAATACAAAACATTTTCTTGTCAATAGCTTATCTGGATTGTTACTCTCCAGCGCAAGGTGAAAGACAGTATCCCCCCCCCCCTCCCCACACACACACAGTGTGAAGATAAAACCGAGGTCTATATAACTAGTATAAGGCCATCATGTCCTGCCCAGACGCCAGGCGGCGCTGCATGTGGATGGTCTTGTAACACCGGGGTCCAGGTTCATGATGCTAGAAATATTGCGGCGGCAGCCTTCAATCTAGTTTGCACCAAGTTACCGTAGGAAAAAAAACAACTGCTTGCAGCGTATAATCTTAACAGAGAGAAGACGTGGAGTTCTAAACACCTGTTGTTTTTGGTTTAGGCGTAATATTAAACATAAAGAAAACCAACTGTTTTTGAAAAGGATTTTAACATAATATATTAAAAAAATCTTCAGCTGTATACAATTTCAGCACTGTAAATACTGTCATGCATCCGGCATTCCTTTTAATTTATAATTCATAAGCTACACAAATGCCCTTTAATATGATGGGGTAAAATTGATCCTATTTTTAAAATAAACTTAGTCTCATAATGATTTTGTTCAAACAATCACACTACTAGTAAGCTTTTACTCAATTATTTTACTTAAAATGATAGATGTTTAACATGCTTTTCCAAAAGTCGTAGGCAAATCGAATTTAGTCCAAAATGGACATTTGGTAAAAATTCGGCAGAGGTGGAAAGAAAAACCTCAAAAGGAAACAGACAAGATTTGAAGAGAAGAGGAGGATAAGTATCTTTAAAGGACAAAATCGTGAGGATGATAGAAAAGTGCTGAGGGAGAAAATCGGGAAGAGGAGCACTGAGTACCACAAGAAGAGTGGGGGGGGGGGGGGGGGAAAATAGAGAGAGAGAGAGAGAGAGAGAGAGAGAGAGAGAGAGAGAGAGAGAGAGAGAGAGAGAGAGAGAAAGAATGGTTGGAAGATGAAATGACTATAAAACGATTTAGCTGTAGAAATTTCATCATCATCATCATCATCATCATCATCATCATCATCATCACCATTATTATTATTATTATTATTATTATTATTATTATTATTATTATCGTCATCATCATCATCATCATCATCATCATCATCATCATCATCATTATTAATATCATTATCATTATAACTATTTTTAAAATTATTATCATCATCATCACCATTGTTATATTTAACAAAAATATTTTTTGTTTACAAATATTTCAAATTATCGTACTTGGGGATCGTGAAATTGTAATATAGTCTGTGATTAAAGAGCATTTTGTTGGTTATAGAGAGCTTTAGCACTTTCATACTGAAAGAAGAAAGACAAGTTCAACAGACTAAACAAAACGGGTATGGTAGTGAGAAAAGGCATGTTTATCTTCTAGATTAATGAGATATCTCTTGGTTTCTAATGTCACGATGCTCTTTTCATCTGGGGTAGTAACAGTACCGAAATGGGTAGATACATAAGCAACCAGAGATATACAGTAAACAATTTGTCGCTGGGCTCAGCGTCTAGTCAGGCGCCTAGAAGGCGCGTAATCTGCGGTGAGCGGGTCAATTCCAGGTGAACCACATCACGGCAAGTAAAAAGGAATGCGAGAATCCGAGTGTGAGACCTGCATAGGATGAAATGGCGCGAGGAAAAAAAAATTATAAAATATGCATGTGAAGCACCCCACCTTCTAATGAAATCGATGCAGATTGACTTCTTGCAAAAAGGGAAAAAATTAAGTATGGTATAAATGCAGATGGGTGATTGTAATTAGTTTTGACACGTACATAAATTTACTGGTAGGTACCGAGGATTTCTGCTGGAAAGTTCGAAAGAACTATTACCTTACCGAAACACTCCCTTAAATCCATTTCTCACCATTTGAATATCTTTTATCTGATAGATCTCTAATGACACTTAATGGACAGTGATTCGTATTATTCATTCATATTGTTTCGACAGATTTCTTAGATAGACACAAGCATCAATCACGTTCTGTATTGACTTCATAATATGGTCTAGCTATCATTACACTTCAAGACCAAAATACTATTCTTGTTGTACGCTCACACACAAAGATGAGATACAAGCAGGTGAAACGATAGAAAGAGTGAGAGATGAACTATATATGAAGAGGGAAAGATAAAGAGAGATAAATTATATATTTTATATAAATTTAGATTTAGAGGATTGGGGGAAACGCAGAAGGGAGAGAAAATATACTTTAAAAGAAAATTAAACTGGTTGGATGAACCCATTTACCTTCTCTTCTATCTCCTTGCGTGGTCATTTTGGGCTTCGTTTGCTCAAGTCTTTTAGCATAAATCATAAGAGCTCTAGAAGTTTTCAGAAATCCTCACAATAATTATTGTCAGTATCACGTTGCAATATTTGACTAAATGTAAAAAATGGAAGGAAAAAATAGTTTTATAATTTTTGTTATAGTATCTATATACCTACTATCACTTACAACTTTGATATAAATTTAGGGACCTTGCCATCGTTCAAATGTTTGCTTGAAATATAAATTCTACTTTTTGTTTTATTATTGATGATTGTAGTGAACACTGAATAGCCCCACAGTGTTCAAAAAGTATACTCCTCTGAGTCTTAGAAGAAGTAAGAAATAACTTTACCCATGGTCTTTAATCAGGCATCATCATCATACGACAAATGAGATCAATCAATCACATAATTATTGCGATGTGTTTATCTTGGCTGTGAGCAGCTGAAATACTGAGCTGTATTATGGTGATTCATTTGCATTAAGTTTTCACCATTGTCAAGTTACAGACAGCCTGCCCTTATACAGTCATATTTTTCCCATAACTTCACATTAAAATTGAACTCATTCTTCTGTCCAAGAAACATTCTTAAATTTAAATTTTTGCTTTTTTCCATGACTTTTGAAAAAGCTTATATCTTTTAAAATAATCCGTTTATGAACAAAAGAGTTCTGAACAATTTTGGATACAAAATCTATCAGCAATTAAAAAATTTGCTAGAATGGTGACAACTCAAAAAAGTCCAATGAAAAAGCTCACATCAAAGCCAAAGCAAATTTCTCAACTTTATTACTCCTTTTCACAGAGCAGTGAATTGTGGACGGGAACCATTTTTGCATAAAAACAGTAAAAGTTAAGTGTGATAATTCAAAATAATCAACATTAAATGAAAGGCAAAGGAAAGCTTATGAAAGCTAAAGCAATTTCTTAAGGTAATTGATTTCCTCAACTAATAGCATGAAAAAAAGGCTTATGAAAGTTGAGTCAGTTTCTTAATGTATTTTAATTCCTGAACTCATAGCATATTATGAAATATGTAAAAATCCGATATACGTTAAAAAAGCTAAATTATTTAGTCGATGTAACATTCAAGCAAAAATGCAAGCAAGTGAGCTCTTCAGGAGATTATAATGGATTGGATTTATTAAATTTGTAAAATAGGAACTTTAGCAACACAACACAACTTTGAAAAAAAATTTTTATGCAAAAGTAAACTGAAAAATCAAATATCATTTTAAAAGTAGATTCTCTAATTCATAACAGTTACTGCTTCATAAAGTAAAAAGCTATTCAACGAAGAATACTTTTTGTCCTTGCTGCATATGCTCACACTTAACACAAAAGAAAAGTGGCAGAACGCACAGAACAATCTATGTTGAGTAAAAGAGCTTACATCTTTATATTCTAAAGATTTTCACTTTCTTGCTAGTATTTTTGTAAGAATGAATAACATGAAACATTTAAAAGTAGCTAATGAGTAATTTTCCAAGGTGTACAAAAGGATAGTTTGAATTGACTATAAACACATCTTTCAGTACTCATGAATCCAACAATTTGTCAAACAAAAAATGTTACAAAATAAATTTAAGATGGATCCAAATTTGACATTATGAGAGGCCCATATTTGGGAAAGTAGTGAGAAAAACTTCCAAAGCAGAATAATTAATTCCATAAATCTACATAAGAATCAGATTCAATTCTAGTATTAAATCTTTCTATTTCTGCATTTCTCTGATCAAGGTATGCTTGGACAAAATTTTCAAGACCTGCAAAGGAGTTAAGAAAAATAACATGCTCTAGATCTAAACATCTCAATCAAAAATAAAGGAAAATTATGGCAGAGAAAAATATTATACATCATTTGGCATCATCATCCCTGACCTCACTATCACTGAACTTTAATTTTTAATTAATTTTTGTTGAACAATTAATGGTTGCTTGCTTGCCTGTTGGTGTATTTGTCTCTCTGTCTGTTGGCCTAATTGTCTCTTGTCTGTTGCTTTTAAGTTTTTTCTAAAATCTCTAAAAACAATTTTAGCATAATCATAATGTCTGATGCCTATTGCTCAGGAATCTGGTGATGAAATGTGAGTAGTAAAGTATTTGAAGCTTTCATAAAAGAAAACGAGAGTTATAACATACTCCAATGCCCTGTGATATCCTACTGATAATTTCTAAAACATATGGCTAAACCTAAGACCACATAATGAACTAAAACTATCTCATGTAAGATAGAAAAGGAAAAAATTGTGAGAAAAGAACTTAAATATTACATATATTTTATCAAAATGATGTCAACAAAGTAGAATTGCAGTGAGCTTACCATAGTAAAATTTTATCTTAAAATTTGATTCTTGATAGAACTTATCTTCATCATATTCTTTTTTCTCAAATAAAAAGGATACTTGGATGCTTGTGTGAACGCTCCCCTGTCATACTAACAAACTGAGACCCATTATAAAACCATCCATCAGGCAACTCATCAAGGTGGTGTTTCTCCTGTTATGAAAGCATTAAAATAGAAGAAATAATATGACAGTTGGTTCCATGTTTCGGAGCAAAAATTTCATTTTTAAGTCACATGATTTATTGCAATAACATGCACTATTTCTCATGTTTTGCAGACAAGGCTAATGGGCCCATAGCTAGGTTAGAAAGATATATTTTTAGAGTGACTTACATCATTTGCATAGACTCCTTCTACCTAGCAGTGCAAAGCATAACCGCTTTTTGCAAACATGCTATCTCTATCGCCAAGAACATAACAGTTATGCAAGGGTTACATGTTGACTATTACTGATGCTCTATTGCTACTGAGTACTTATCTAGTCCACTGTCAGCCGCCTATAATGTGTGTATGAAATGTATCTACACTTGATACAATACAGTTTTGGTGAGGTCTGGTAAGATTACGTATTTTACCGACTAACGAGCCCTTGCAATGTAAACAACACAAGGCGATTTGCACACGGCAAAAAAGAAAAACCACATGCTAATCACACCATGACTAATGATCTGCGGTATGTAACCCAGTAGCGAAACTTCAATGTTAATACTTCTCTAGAACTTTTCAGGAGTAGGATTGGTTGTTTCAAATCCGAACACTTAAAAATTTAGAACACAATTGGAATGCCCTTTAAAACAAGACCTCTTTCTGATCAAATGCACAACCAATCCTTTCAACAGGCATTTTTGGTTCAAAGTGACATAAGCTGCAGTTACGATAGATGAGCATGAGTAATGATTTAGACTGCTAGCTGCTGCTGCAACATTTTCTGTAATCTATCACTTCACTTCGTTTCAGTGGTGTCTCCTTCTTTTTTTGAAAGTGTATTCTTTCATCATATTTGTATAATGTAATTTCTATGTTACTCATCATGTCTGATATACAAAACATTAAAAAATACTTTGTGTTTGTAATTTACTTTGATATCATTGCATTTCATAATTTGGTTTTATATTTTTTTCCTATCCAGTCTCAAAATGCCTAGAATCTAATCTGAAAAAGGAATATGATCTGCTCTCAATTTTAAAACAAAACCAGATAAATGATGTGTGGGGATGTCTCACTTAAGTTTATAATCCACTAATTTATGCAACTATAAAGTGTCCTAACTGCATCTCGTTCTGGTTTTCTGCATGATTAAAACAAGAGACTATAACAATGTTGAGCAAAGGATCCAGAGACTTAGAATTTCCACTAAGTTTAAAGGTGGCATATCAAGGACAGGATTAATTAGTGCAGAGGAACAACACATTTTGCCAATGTCCCAACGCTTTCCCCTCTAACTTGAGAATAGACAAGTGCATGTACTGCTATCAATGACTGATAAAGCAATGTTGAATTTAATTCTTGTGGCAGTTTGAAATGTCAAATTACTGGACCTTGACTGTAATGGTTAATTTTATAAACTAACAGAGCTGCAAGCGCTTACAAAACCCTTGTATCATTCTGACAATCTAGAACTAGCTGGCTGGATTCAGGTAAATCTCAAATGATATTCAATGCTGATAGAGTCGTAAAAGTGCTGCATGGTAATGTGACCGGGGGAGGTAAGGGGGGGGGGGGGGGGGTGGACTGGTTGTGGCTATATAAAAATGCAATTGAACCAGTTACAAATTTGATGCTACATCTACACCATGCTCATTTTTATCAAATTTCATTCAAATCTTTAACTTATCATAAAGAAAAACTTTACAATTTTCGTTCTCCTATAACTAAAATCTTTTTTTAGATTAGATATTTAAAATATAGAGCAAAATTCCTTTTCTTAACAATCCTACCCAGTTTCTTGAGGTTCCTAATTTTCTTAAGTTCTCAATTTTCTAGATCCTGATGACAGGGTTCAACTGCAATATCCCCAAACCCGTCAATGAATTCAGCCACCATTTTCCTCCAGCTCAAGCTGTCAGAGGCTAGCACCCCAAGTGCTGTAATAACCATTAACCCCAAAATCTCCAGGACAAGATCCCCTATCATTAAAATTATTTCTAACTTGGTGGCTATTGAAAATCCTCAAATTATATTGGAGTTGGATCTGTGGATATACATCTAGAGTCAAAGAAATTATTTCTTCATTTTTTTTCCTGGTATTGAAATTAGATGCATCAGACAGAATTAGAACCTTAGAGAAAAAAGAGAAAAGAGGAGATTAGATTTTGGCTTAAAAACTAATGTCTTCATTTATGCTTAACCAGTGAATATATGAATTTAAATAAAATCAGTGTTTAGTAGTTTTACAAGGCTGTCACAATTGGATGCTCACTAAACACTGTTTGGATTATGGTTAATACCATTTAAGTTTGGGTCACAGCACACTATTTTCTACTAGGACCGGCGAGTTACAACTGTCCATAAAATTCCATCAGTGTTTTTAACAGATTACAAGAGGTCTTATAATGGTGTTACTCTAAAAACGATGCCATTTGCAATTTCTCCATCTTGTAGTAGAGCTTAATTTTACTGAGATAAATCCCTTCAGTACAAAGACGAAAAATCCTAATCTTCTCAATAAGGGTTGTTTCTGAAAATTCCCAACAATTTGTTCTACAAAAGATGCAAGTAATGAAATCCTTTTCATTTTCAAACAACAGATCTTCCTTCTTTACTTTCCTTCCCCTTTTTCACAGCACATTTTTCTAAGTTCAGCATCTGGGTGTGCCAATTTGAATACCAGACAAAATAAGCCCCTCTGTGCAAAGGTAAAATGTATTTTGAAATTATTTCCTTACATGAATCCTTTCAATGTCCTTGGAAGTAAGGTCTTTTCTTGTTAAAAGTTTTTTCCTGTGAGGTTTCTGCAAAAGAAAAATTAATATCAGCTGAATGAAATTCTGAAAATGGAGTATTAAAAGTGAAATCTCTAAACTTGAATAATGATTAAAAAAGACAATCCAAGTAAAAAATACGCAATCTCTTGTCTATTCTCACACCTTTTCACGCTATGGATGTAAGGCTTCAAACAAAACGGATGTTATTGATATGGTATGGAAAAAAATGCTATTGAAACTGTACAAATGTATTATTTTCTTGAAAATGATTTTCCAAAACAAGAACTATTTTACCTGTTTCACACATGAGCTTAGCCAGTTTTTCAGCTCTTGCTCTACCAGCCCTACCCCAGTGAAGGACATGAAGTAGGCAGACTGGGCATGCTTTCCTAAACCATCAGACTCTTCATCTTTTAAGGGCTTTCTTGTCTCATTGATGGACAGTTTGTTGCTAAGGGGAGTGTACTGGAGGTCTACCATACTGGGGCTGCCTGGAATGGTGTATATATATATATAAC
>JAWDGP010000593.1:462500-472500 GCA_033675545.1 Elysia crispata | reverse complement strand
AACTATCAAATATGTGAATGAGAGGAGAGAAAAAACTGATTTCACATTAATGTTTGAACATTCAGTAACAACTGAAGGGACAACAAATTCCTCGGGGAAAATTTCCACCTTTCTATGATTTTGGAAATATCATGCTCAGCTGTATCACACAGCATATTTTCATAATTTAAATAGATTATAAATATGTTTTCTCCTTAGATGCCCTGACATCTCAGCCTTTTCCAGCGCCTCTAAGTCTGTCAAAACAGGACTTTAATCTCTCTGGTTCATATATTTGGAATTGTCTGTTTATTAAAGCTTATGGTTGCATCTTTACAATCAAAGATAAAAGTGCAGATCATGTTTCACTGAAAAAAGGAAAGAGAAATATGAATCTCACCCAGGAGCTATGAGAATCATTCTAGTTGATTTGGTAAGGAGCCATTGATTCCTTGTTTCTACAGCTGCAGTCATTGATCTGTGCAGGAAACCTATGTCCACACAGCACTCATCTGGTTGTTTGTACACCAACCAGCTTCGACAAAAAAATAAAGGTACAGAAAAAATTGGAGAAAAGGCAAAGGAAGAGATTCACTCTGGACATTACAATGAATAATTATTAAAAAAAAAGGCGAATAATTAATGCTTCATCAATTCTTTATCATTGAACTTCTACAAGGATTGTATGAGAAATATTAAAATAGAATTTAAAAACTTTTCAAAAGGCAAAATGTTTCTATCTTATCCATTCATATTTATGATAAATAAGCATCTTGTAAAAATAACTACTGGAAACAAACATAACAATATTTCTGGCATATTAATAAGTATAACATAATAATATCCAGCGCGACTGTTTACTAATATTATCAAATGTATTCTTGTTTCTATAAAGAAAGATTATCACTGACTAAATTTTCATCTTTTCTTCACATTCATATACAAGAAGCAGTCCATTTCCTTATCCTGGGTTGCCTGAAAAAAAACAAAAATTAAAATACTTACATGTTTCTGTGTGTTACAAAGAGTCCAATATTATATTGAAAAAAAAAATTACAACAGTGAAACCATTCAAGACATATTCATAATGCGTGTATGAAAGCACTCACTTGATGACGTTTTTGTTGTATGATGTAAGAACAGAGGCCATATTATCCTTCTCACTGCCTGGAGCACCACCAATCACAGTAACTACTATCTGGTTTATTTGAAATTCAGGATGATGTAAATTGAAATGCTTTAATACTTACAAGCAATGCTCTGTGAAGTGATTATGCCCCTGAAACCCTTTGGCTACACAAAGTGCAAGAAGGCCAAAGTATGTTAAATTCAGTAAATACCATTATTTTGCAAGAAGAAAAAGCTGTTAGTGCTGAAATTATTATATGCTGATTGTTATCATTTATCTAAAAGGAACCCAATGAAAAACGCAAACGATATTCTTTATAATCATTTTACCCTTTACAATGTTTGACAAAATAAAATTTTAGTAAATTGTGGTCTTCAATCTGACTTAGATTCTATATAAAATTCTTTTTCCTCAGTTATCTGAGGGGAGAGAGGAGGTGAGGGGAGGTTCAGATTTCTAATTTACTTTTGCAGTCAGTCAAATTAAAAACACTAGAGATAAAAGTTTCATATATATATATATATATTACAAAAGTACTTATTTTCAATTCAAAACTTATCAAATCACATGCACCCTTATTTACACGCACATCTTTTTGCCTTGTTTGCACTAACTTACTTTAACTTTGAATGCAATGATACAATTGATATCAAGAAGCAATGAAATCGCCAATATTCTTATAATGTCATCTCAATGGTCGCAGTTAAATAATAATAACTGTCAAGTTCTAAAAGTAAAAAGTCTGGAGCAAAATAAGGTCTCAAGTCATCATGATGATTGCATTAGGGCTTGATATTCCCAGCCAATTTCTTGATTTATTTCAGTTTCCTTCAATGTCATTTTCATGTCACCAAGTTGGTCATGAAAAGAAATCTTTTGCTAAGATACCAAGAATCTTGATAGTAGGTGATGCAAGCAAATTCTACATCACAAGATTTAATGTAGATGTAAAGTGAAATACGTAGATATGCAATCGTTTTTGTCTATTTTTTTGTTCAAAACCATAATTTTCATCATAATGTTTTTAAACTGTGTTCACAGAGTTCTATGTAACATGAAATGCATGCTGATTGTCATGCCCACCAGAGAAGAGAAGACAGAGAGTATTGCACCGCGTACGTTTTATGTAATTTTAACAAGTATGGAAAGAATATGATCAGATAAAGAAGTAGTTTATTGAAATTACCTTTTCACCCACTTTGCCATGAGGTTCTTCCACACCTCCTGTTAAAGTTTGGTAATTGTCTCTACTTACTGGATTTTGCAAACCACAACTCTCAGTAAGATGGTCCAGAAAGCTTTTAAAAAAGAGATGATTGAAAAAAAATCAAAGAGAAAAATTGTTAGAGAAATAAATAAATAAAATATACATTAAAATCCTTCCCTCCTCATAATCACAAAAAAATCCTTCTTGCAGGAAATACACTCTATAACACTTTGAAAATTGATAGAATTCTCTCTAATCAATAGAGAAGGATTTTTTTAGTATTTGAAGGAAAAAGCTAAAAAAAACATGCAAAAACCAATCTTTTATTTCCTCTAGAAGAAAGATAAAAACAAACATGTTTCTGAGTTACAGAGAGGATTTTTAAGGCAAAATAGACTAACTGAGCTCATTTACAAACCTAAACAAATCAGGTAAGTCAGCAGAACACTTTTTCAGTGCAGAACTTTTCCCCTCAGAAGTTGTTAACACTTCTAACTTGTTTTGAAGATAGAAATGTCTGAAAATAGATGCAAATGACTTATACTAATCCTTTTTCAACAAGCAATGCACTAAACTTACTTGGAAAAGATATATTATCATACTCTCATATTAAAATGGAAACAAATATATTAAGACCTCAACTTGAACTTCTGGGATAATTTGTATACAGAGAGTAACATCTAAATTAAGCCTGTTCCATTTTTCCATTTAATAAGATCTCTTGCTGGTCCTTCAACCCTTGTCCTCAGTTGAGATAATGGCTGTTCTTAGGTACAGTAAAACAAATAATTGACTGTAACGTAAAAATCTAAAGATGAGTAATTTTTTTGTATTGTCTTCAAATTGGAAACTAAAAATATTAAATTTTTCTGAAATATTTCAACATTGCTAATATATTTTAACATGGCTCATTTCAACACTTTCAATATTAATTCTAATATAAAGAAAAGAAAATTTTATTCCCATAACCTATTTAAGATAGGAATTGCTCTCGATAAATTGTTTTTCTGTTCATTTTTTAAGCTCAAAACCCCTCAATCATGATGACCAACTGCTCGTGCTACTGTTTATTTATTATATTATGCTGTAGTTGTAGAGTTTAAGGTACCTACACTTAATTTTTTTTTACGAATCTGTTACAACCCTCTTAATTTGATGCTGAACTGATTTTACAATCATCATACATCATCTTTTAAAATTGTTCAGATTGTTTATGACAGATTTCTTTTTCTAAAAAAATAAAACCACAACAAATGTTTACAGCAAATCTTTGATCTATGTTTGAGCCAATTTTTAGTTTAAAAAATTGCACGTTTTCCTTCAGATATAAGCATAAAAAAATAGAAACATTGATAAAGTCTAATAATCTTCTGGGGTTTATATAATCTACCCAAAGGGGTATGTATTAGCATAGAACTAATAGGATAAAATGAATACGTGAATTTTTTTTAAACCTTATTGATGATAAAAATAGATGATAAATTGCTAAAAAATATTGATTTCATAAACTGAATATGAAAGAAGGGGGAAAAAGGGTGATATTCAATCCACCCTAAGTCTATTAGACACATTGATAAAAAAAAAATGTAAATAAAACAGCCTTGCAATATTTTTCTAAAAGTACATGGATAGTTATTATTTTTTTTCGCAATATGACTTTTAGAATATGTTAGAAAAGTTCTTCCAATAAATTGTTCTTTTTTTGTATTTTTGAGATTTCTATTCCATACAATATGTGGTTCAGAGCTGCTATATTTTGATTTTAAATTCCTGCCATGTGAATCTGAGAAATGTAAATTGTTCAAATTCTATTTTTCCATTTTTAGACATGCAAAAGTAGAGTGTCCATCAACACGCATGATTAGGCTTCATCAGAACACTTTACCCACATAAGCCTGGACAAAAAATTATGATAATGATTTTTTTTTCCGAGGTGACTCAGAAAATTTAAATCTGATTTCAACTATCCCAAAATGTCATACCTGGGGTTAATTATCACATTTGAGTATTATACTGATTTACAAAAATGTTTGTGCATTTTTTGAAGCATTGGAACTAAATTGTTTCTCAAGTCTTAAATGATTACAGCTGGTGAAGCCCGTGTAACAAAGTTTGCCTCCTACCAAAACTGTTTGTTACAAATAAAAGCTATGTGGTAAAGTAAAGGATATTTTCCCATATAAGAAAAATAATGAATGATTTGAAACATTCGTCATAGATAAAAGCCTAATTTTTTTAATGTTCAGCCTTTATCAATGTTGAAAAAGAAATGATTAATATTAGAAAAATGTGAAAAAGTGTGTTTGAAAACTTATGACTGTTACTAATCATTTAAGCACTCTTGTCTTGTGTATCAAAAGTTTTTCTATGTAATATTATAATTTGTCATTCTGAGAAAAATAAAACAGGAAGTCAGGCTAGGAATATGTCTAAGATGCTTACATTGGCTCAATCTCTGGATCTAAGTATTCCAGCCTTTCAACAGGTGGGACTTTGGTCTCATTTTTCCATGCTGGTAAAACCTGCAAGTAAGAAGAAAGACTTAGTGGAATATCATTTAAAAGTTAAAATGAAATATTAATGAGTATGCCTATTACAAAATAATGAGGGCTCAAGATGTCAGACAAGTAACACGTAAAACTATTTTATTATATACATTTATCTGACATGATTATATAGGCAATTATGAATTGATAAACAGCTTTTAGACATTTCATTCTGTATTTGGGTTTCACAGCAAATCAGTCTACACATAATGAATCCATTCTCTCTTTACATAGCCAAGGGCTTTGAGGCACTAAAAAAGTATCCCTAACACTGCAATTTAAATGGGAATTAAACCTCTACACCTGCTTAAGTTAGGTAATCTTTGCTATAGATTTGAAGCTTTAACACTCAGATTTGATATTGCATTGGTGCAAACCAGGTGCTGTATCAAAGTAAAAGATATGAGAGCCTAAACTTCATTGATAAATACATAAGAAAAATTCAGTTTAGATATATGTGCTGTGTCCTCTAATGCACACATATATTTTCATATCGCCATTTCCATTCTCAAGATGTGAAAACATCAAGCCATGTTTATCATTACACTGTTTCCAGTTTTATCTTCCAAGTTTTTTGAATTATCAGTATTCAAGAAAGCTACTGTTTCATGTTCCTGTTTTCATTACACTTTTTGATTCAGGTACTAAGAATGTGAAACATAAGGTGTGAAAAACAATGCTACAGTTGTATTTTTTCCTTTAAGAGTCACATAAGTCAACATCAGCTTTTTCCACTGACACTATTTAGATATTAACTTTTCTTTATTTTTTAAATCAACAGGAATAAATATACACAAACATTGCCATAGAGTTGAGTGTGAGCCTTGGTGTGTGGATGGAAGGCAAATATAATTCTGAACTGGCCATTCTCATCTGCATTTGCCGATAAATGGGGAGGGAGGCAGCTTAAAAGATTCTGGGTCAAGACAAGGTCCACTGTTAGAAGACTGACTTGAGTCATGGAATCCTAGAGAATTAAAGGTAAAAAAATATTCCATGAAATATAATGATTAAAATTTGCAGAAAGCTTTAAACTGAATACATGAATTGATAAAGGAATGTAATGAGAAAGATATTAATAATCAACTCAAAATGAACTCAATAAAGGCCAGTTGTTCCAAATATAACAACTTCTTTCGAATAATGATTTATAGAGAAAGATTGAAAAGAAAAGTGATTGTTTTTGTTATAACATCATTATAAACAGGTTATTTGGAATCCCTTTTTATTTCTTTGGTCAATGTCCACAGTTTTAAATGCATAATACCAAGATAGTTTATGTGAACAGTACATAGCAACTACAAAACTTTAAAGTATGAGATATTTTTTTCCAAACTATTATCTTTGTATCTAAAGTTCTCTCCATTTTGAGTCTTGTCTGCATCATAGAGCTAAAAACAATTTCTTGCTGTCATTTATAAGAGCCAATGATTGGATGTTAGTTTCTTTTCAAAACCTTTTGACACATTTGACCCCATATGTTTTATGAATTTAAACAGCTACTTCACTATATGTATCCCAGAATATTCTATCCAATGATTTAATTTGTCACTTAAAATAACCATGATAAAATTCATAAATCAAGCGGTTTCAACTCCAAATTCTTGACAGTACCTGAGGATCAATGACATTGCCCAGTTTGCTCTCAATAAACACAAACGATTTGGAAGCCCTTGTGAAATCATACTAGAAATAAAAATTTGCTGATAGAACAACCTTGCAATACCTAATTAAAGGAAAAGATAATCTTAAGAAAAATTTAATGTTGTAGTGAATTGTTTGGCTTGTGAGACATCATCACCAACAATTTAATAATAACATAATTAAAGAGGTAAAAGAAAATTTTGGGAAAATTGAACTGAGAGACTTACTCACGTCGCAAATTAATATTTTGAAATATACTCCAATACATTTACTGCCTCCTCTCATCTTTCCTTTGACAAAAGTAATAATAATTGAATGATGTTTTGAATGTATGATAATTTTTAGAGTACAAATTCTTTTGTGATTGTCTTAATTCACCCATTATATTTCTTGTCACTATGGATATTTTTTCATATCACCCATCCCCTTCCTTACCACCCTAATTGTCCCTTTATCATTTAAAAAAAAATGTATTCCCACTGTGGCATAAAAAAGCCTTTGAAATTATTCTCTGCTTATTCCCCTTCCATTTGATACTTGTTTATTTCAATAGACTCAGTGGTTGTGGAAATTTGTTAAAACCAGCTTCTCTTGTAAACATATTTTATTAATAAATGTTATGTTAAATTAAAAAAATTCATTAAAAACAATAAAAAATAGATTCACACAATTCTTTTGTTTTGAATTATATTTCATTATGCATGCTTAAATCACAGCAAATTTGAAGCATTTATGTTTATTGAAATCAGTCAATTTCAAGTAAGATTCCCTAAACAATGATCCCAGAGACTAAGTCAGAGATAATTAAGAGAGAGTCAGTGAAATATAATGAAACTGCTGTTAACATGTGTTTTGGCCCTTACATTCAAGGTATATCTTCTTCTTTTTCCTTCACTTTTATGTAATTGAACATCTGATTCATTACACAAGTTTATAGCTTGTTCCAAGAACAAATTTAGATATCAATTGGGAAAGCCTACTTGAAATTCATCTACAAAAAAAAAAAAAAGACAAATTCTGTGATATTTTTTTTGCTCCTGTAAAAGTCTAAGGTGGCTCCCATTTCAAAACTGGGTCTTCGGTTTATCTTTAGCATGTTTCACAACCTGCGTCTTTTTTAGAGTGATTTATTTGTAAAGGTAACAACTAATTTTAACGACAGCAAAATATTTATGCTTCTTATGATCCATTAGCTCATTTAATTTGTGTTGGTTACAGGAGCTTCCATCTTATAACTACGCTAAACCAGATTTTGAATGGGGAACATCAGTATTAGCAATCCAATGCTGAAGAAACAGAGTATCTGGCACCCATGAGTCTTCAGCTTCAAAATGTAAATAAATGGTATCATAACAATACCAAAATGGTATGTGCAATTAGGAGTGAGAAAAACATTGTTAAACACAACTCTAAATTCCAACTAATTTGCATTATGTATAGACTGTGGTTGAAATTTTCTTTTACCACTAATATTTTGTATCTTCTGAAGAAAATTCAAGGTGACAAAAAAATAAAATTGTATATCAAATAAATCTTTCTTTTTTGCACAAGGTTATTTCTAAACATTTATGAAAAATTTTTAAAACTTGTTACCCCGTCATACAGAGACACTGAATTCATCTGTGTCCCATGCACCAGAAAGTAACCGTACTCAAGGATCTTCACTGATATCCCATGTTTCCAAACTGTAAGGGTAACTGTAAATGCAATATGATAAATAATATTACAGGAGCATCTCAAGTAAAAAAAAAATTGAAAACTTCATATAACAAATCCTAGTTTTAAAAATTAACAAAGTTGTAACTTAACTTTTCTTGACAGTGATTGAAACCACTGAAAATTGCAAAAAGAGAGGGAAAAAGTGTCAAGAATCTCTCAGCAATCTGGAGACGTCCAAAAAACGTAACAGCTATAAGATATACAAGGTAGATATCTTTGGTATGAATCAGATGTTACTTTTCTCAGCAGGTAGCAATGCCGGCCATGTTCCCATCATTAGAAGATCAGGCTGTAGCATGAGCATCTCTCCCCATTGGTCAGCATCCACACTAGGTGGGGATACAGTGTGTCTCTTGCAGTGTCCACTCATCTAATTGTAAGAAAAGTCATATTTTTTATCTTCCTTGCGTCTTACATTCTTATAGTAGATTAGAAGTCAGAAAAATTTGATGAAGTAGTAAAATTTGGTGATAGTTTTGTTTTAATTCCCATTTTTTTCTGCTTTTTGAGACTATTATTATTTTAATTTATTGCAGTTGCCTTGATCTAGTTCCATATTTCAAGATTGTCTTGCAAACAGAAAAAAACCTTTTAAACATCAAGTTCAAGATATTTGATTAACAATTTAAAATACCAATGCAACAAAGCTCAAAGTAAAATAAAAATAACTATGCATTTATTAAATATCCCAATATATCCTTACACTTGATAATAAAATTATTCACGTTAAAAATTTTTAGCAATCACATATTGTAACTTCACTTTTTTTTTGTTTATAGAATTTACAAGGAAAAAAAAAAAGAAAGAAATAGTTAGAATAATCTCGGGTAGTCTCACTAAAAAATTTTAAAACAACTCCTGCACATACTGCTTTTAACGATAAAATTACTTACACTCCATAACTGATAGCGAGGGATATTTGATGTTAGAATGAGATAGTCTGAACTAACGTCAGTAGAATCTGTTTACAGAGCAAGATGTGAAAACAGAAAATATTATACAGCTGGGGGACAGGGATAATCATAAAAAGTAAGAAAAGTGTGACAAAAACATCAACATCTGAAAATATAAAAAACACCACTGAAACTAGACACAAAAAGAGAAAAAAAAGATATTTTAAAGATCGACATTAATTTGAAAATTGAGAAGTTCTGTTTGGTTTCAAACATGCGAAATATAGTTTATTGAAAAGATTGTCAACAAATAATATAGTGAGTTCTTCTTTAATTAACTGCTCATGACCCATAGTCACAATTTTTGTAATATTTTATACTAGTAATCCATGATTTATTATATATAACGATGTTTAAAGCAAGGCCATGATATTAAACAGATTCATCTAAGGTCTTGCCTTGTGAACAAAAAGACTTTATGTTTATTATCATCCCACCTTGACATGTTACTCTTGAATCGAGAAATGTTTCTGTGAACACCATGGAGCCAAGATGAGACCCTGTGCTCTCTGCAGCTGGTATGTCATACAAAGTCAAACCTATGCTCTTCATTTGCTTGCTTGTCTGGCCTTCCTCTAATCTAAGAAAAAATATACACCAACATCGATGATCATTCATATATGTGTAATCGTTTCAAGTGCATTGTTTTGAATCTGAGACAGGAAAGAAAGGGTGTAATTTGGTTCATAGTTTGCCATTTTTTTCTAAAAAAAAAAACGAAATACAGTATTATACACCAGAAAATAAGTACACGTTTCCTAAAAAAAAAAAGCATTAAAGTACTTATTGCTTTTAATATAAAAAAAAATTTTCTTTTTTAAAG
>JAWDGP010000593.1:397500-455000 GCA_033675545.1 Elysia crispata | reverse complement strand
TAGACCCTGCTTTTATATTCCTACCAAAAATCTTCATTTCTTGGAAAAAATTCATGAACATGTGCAGGGCAAAACATGTGGGTGACGCATATAGTGCTACGACAATTGAAGTTATCGGGATCAACATTTTAAAACCTAGCAAGATTCTGGCAGTATCACAATTTTAAATGCAATGCGGACAGGAATCGCATAGAGATCTTACAAAGTTAAAGATATAAATAAGCAGCAAACGTCATGAGTTCCTACGTGGACCTTTACCCCCATAGCGACTTTCCTTTCATCGTACCACCTCTTCGGGATTGTCTAACCATACAGGCACCCTGCTCAATGAGTCTGGCCCCAAGAAACACGACAGCTTACTGGCATGAAGTTTCTGACTACTTCTGCTTCCTGGCCCTGCCTGTCATCATGTCACTGGCTGTAGTTATGGAGATCATGAGCGTGATGGTCTTGGCACGCCAGGTTCGCCAGTCTCTCGACACTTACCTGATGGGCCTCAGCCTCGCGGCAATTCTGCTTCTCACGTGCACAACGCTCTTAGCACTCCAGCATTATATGGGCCCAGATCCCTATCTCGTGCACACTCAGCCGTACACAGCCTCTTGCAGGGACTGGTTTTGGTACAGTGCCATTTGGCTACTGGTCATGATGAGCTTCGAGAGAGTGCTCACCGTCTCAGCATCTCGCGCCACCACTCTGTGCTCCGCAAACCAGGCAGCCGTGGTGGTGGTTATGGTTTTCGCCGTTGGCCTGGTCAGTGCATTGCCGCGTTTCTGGGAGTATCAAGCCGCGTGGCTGCACGATCCGGCGACTAACAGAACAGCCCTCATCGCTAAAAAGACGGCATCGACAGCCACAGAAGAGTATAACATCATGTATTTCTGGTATGTTAAAAGTGTGACGCTATTTGTGCCATTTCTCATGATGATTTCGATGTCCGTGACGATGGGCTGCCGATCCCGACGCAGCGTGCTAACGAAACGGTACGTGGCCGTGAAACACTCCAATGGTGTGGCCCTCAGCAGAAAAATCAAAGAGGAATCTGCGTTGTCCACCTTGCTCATCATGCTCATGTCCCTCTACATGTTATGCTCAGCACCGGCGGGCGTGCTGGACCTTGTGGCTCATGTGGTACCCAACTGGCTGGATCCGACCTCCAGAACATTCGCTAGCCTCTACAATATTTTTACTGTTGTGTTCTTCTTTCAGTTCGACATGCATTTTATTATCTACTTCTGCTTTAACAAGCAATTCAGAATTACACTCTTGACTTTTTTTTGCTGTTGCTGTTGAATAAATCATGTCTCCCTAAATGCATTCATAACGCTGTCATCTTTTTGAAGGAACACAGAAATTTTCTCGCTCGTATTTGCTCCAGTTATAAAAAAAATTCTTTATTTTGAGAGAAGAGATGATTTTAAAAGCATATACATGCATTTTCAAAGAATTTGCATTTATGGCCTCCATCCAAAATTTGAAACATGTCAGATTTATTGATGTCGAGAGATTTAAAAAACTTAAAGTGAGATGCTTGTTGATACTAATTGGCTACTGAAATTGATAGCAAGCGCAATGAAAATATAAATCCGTTTCTTTGCCAGCTTTTGAAAAAATACACTTGTTCTCTTTTCTGCTGTTTATTTGTTTAGTAGCATTTATGTCTTTATCCGCTTCAGAAAACATGAACCCTGATTTGTGAGAGTTTCTTTTTGATTTGTTTTTTCCCTCCTCTTCTTTTTTTTTTTAGTTATTCAAGCAGCTAAGGTGAATGTGTCATCGAAATAGGTGGGCTTCAGACTAATAGAAAAAGTTTCAAAATTATATTATCGCTTAAGTCATTTACTACGTGTTATTTCCTTTGGTACCGGTAACTAAAAAGAATAAATTTGAATGAATTCATAGCCCATGGTTACCTTTACCAAATGTAACATTCAATTTACAATAAATTTGTTATAGAAACTTATTCTATTTGAACAAAAAGTAAATTGCGATATATATCTGACTAAAGAGGGAAAAGTTTATGTAAAACAAATAAATCTTATTTCTCATTAAAAATGTTTTTGTTTTTCATTAACAATGTTTCACTAACTCCTCATTACATTTTACGATGTTCTTTAGATCATAAAAAATCTTGCAGTTTCAATAATACAGGTTAGCTAATTCTGAAAAATCTAAATCTATTTAATGATTCTTTTAGGTGTTCAGTACCATGCATAACATGAATTCCCACAAGAGTGTGTACAATGTAAAGCCTTATAATGAGTGTTTAAACGGATTTTTATGCAGATTTGGAACGCTCTCTAGTTTTCCTTGTGAGAGTCTTTCTCCCTATTCGCACTAACTCAATACTGCTCGTGTGTTCATAAAAGAAAAGCTTGTATGAGTTCTCAGACTTAATGTTCATTACTGTATTGCTATGTTTTATGATTGGACTAACAACCATATGCCATGCCTCTCTCTTTGGATCCTTTATCTATGACCTGTCGTGTGTTTGTTCATTATGAAGTATGGGGTGTCTGCTAAAAAGATCACATCTGAAAGAAAATTTATTTTTCATAAACCTAGCTCTAATGATAAAAACGCTTTTTGAGCATCATTTGCTCACAGCTGAAATAGCTCATTGCAACAATTCCAAAGTGATTTTAATTGAAAGTAGTTATATGAAGGTTACTGAAGATAACATAGTCAAGGTAAGGCCACCTGTTTACGCTATGTGCATAGGTGATGATATAAGTTTAAGAAGAGTGTAAGCGATTTAGACGCGTGTGAAGTATACGAGATACAAAACAGAAAGAACACTTCGCCTTGAAAGCTAGTCTGACTCTATAGTTTGTTTACTTCCCTTCCATTTTAATATAATTATGTCCACAACGAACTGTTACACTATAGAAACAAACAAAAATTGCTTCGAAAATAAGGCAGGAGCCACACGAATACCCAGCAAATTAGCTATTTCCGGTGTCAGAAAAGCCTGAGAGGATGAACCGAATGTTCTTTCAAAGTGATGTTTAGTAAAGAAAAAAAAAATAATAATTTCCATTTGTCTATCAGACATCCGGTTTAAAAAAAAAAATGTAGGCCCCAGTTATTAAGTGATAATGTAAATATCTTCGTGCATGAAGATGGCCCAATTCGTATTTGGTCAAACCATTATAAAGCTTATGAATTTTTAAACTATTTAACAAGACCAAATCGACATGGAATGCCCACTAGACGATCCGTTTGATCAAAAGTCAGCACGAAACTTATTCAAGTACCTCATCATTCAGGAACATTACAGATAAGTTGAGGCAAAACAGGTGGTGTAACTGACGTGTAAACACCGTCGCATACTTTCAATTTGTTCCGGAAAGTGTTTTGAAACGTTTTACTTAAGGTTAACGCCATGGTCAAAGAATCACTGTTAGTGTGCGTAAGTGTGTGTGAGAGAGGGACCCTGATTCTATTAATAAGTAGGTTAATGAGTGCTATCAGATGAGTCAATGTGACGTATGATCCACAGCCAAAACTATTGAGAACTCACAGAGTTTAAAACAAAACCTACCGTCTGTTGAGTATGTGTATCTATCATGTTATGAAATTTACCCATGTATTTTGTATGGTCTATCTTACCCGTTGCAAAATAATATTTTGATTTCAGTCTATATTAGGTGTTAGGATCTCACAGCGCAGATTTTTTTTTTTCGTGTATATTAGTTGTAAAATCCAAAAGGTTTTGGATCTACCCACATTTAGAAAAAGAAAAAGGAAAGCAAGATTTGGTTGGATTTGTTGGACCGATTTTAAGGTGTATTTTTTTCGTCTGGCCCTTTGTAAGCTTTGATAATAAACAATGGTTGACAACCGTCTGTTTCGATCTGTGAAGTTTTTTTCTTTATGCTTGTGAAGTATGCCCACGCTTGCAATTAATTATGGTAAACCTTTATCAAAATATGTTATCAAATTAAGAAAAAACTGTAAGCCTATTAGGTCCCAAGAGTTCAAGACAACATTTACACTTACAAATAAATAAAGAAATTTTAACTATTTGTATAGCTTCAGTTAATTCTTTTTATAAAGTTTCTGCAACATTCTTAAGGTAACATACGCCCTGTACCTGGGAAGTTGCAGCAAATGAGGTTATTTTAAAAAAAGTGAATTCTCACAAATACAGACAGTGTATTGCGATACAATGGTTGGCTTTTTGCCTTTTCTAGAGGGCAACTATGGCAGTGTTCACATTGACTCCAAACTTATGCTCGTGAATTCACGTATGGAAATCGGAACCGAAAATGAAAAACTCGTGCTGTTTGCTTAATGGATTAAATAACTATCGAGTCTGGAGGATGCCCAAGATGGATCTGCTGTATCTTGATAACTGGACAACACGTAGAGTTGTATAAAAGCCTTCGAGACTCTCTCTCTCTCTCTCTCTCTCTCTCTCTCTCTCTCTCTCTCTCTCTCTCTTTCTCTCTCTCTTTCTCTCTCTCTCTCTCTCCCTCTCTCTTTCTCCCCCCTCCTATCTCTCTCTCTCTTTCTCTCTCTCTCTCTCTCTCTCTCTCTCTCTCTCTCTCTCTCTCTCTCTCTCTCTCTCTCTCTCCCCCCCTTCCTCTCTCTCTCCCTCTCTCTATCTCCCCCCTCCTCTCTATCTCTCCCTCTCTCTATCTCCCCCCTCCTATCTCTCTCCACCTCCCTCTCTCTCTCTCCCTCTCTCTCTTTCTCTACCCCCCCCACCCTTTTCCTCTCTCTCTCTCCCTCTCTCTATCTCCCCCCTCCTATCTTTCTCTATCTCTCTCTCACTCTCTTTCTCTCTCTCATTCTTTCTCGCTCTTTCTATTTCTCTCCTCCTTCTCCCTCTGTATAAAAATTATGTACACACACACACACATATATATATATATATGTATGTATGTATGTATGTATGTATGTATATATATATATATAGATAGATAGATAGATATAACACCATTTCCCGTACCTAAACCTCAAACAAAAAAGCAGTAACTAAAAAGCACTCATATTAAGGAAAAAGGAAATATAGATAAGTACAAAGAAATAAAATTATACATGTTAATGTGTGGATGTATGTGTGTGCGTGTGTGTGTGAGAGAGAGGGGTGGTGGTGGAGGTACCGGATATGAATTCATGTTATAATGATTACTACAGGAAACAATTCGGTACTCATGACGCGATCTATGTTTACAGTAAATCTCTTTGCCCTTTTCATTCTGGCTGAAATACATACAGCACCTTACATCCGCTCGGACCGTTGAGAGAATCTGAAATAGAGCTCTCAAACCAGTTACAAGTATGAGTCTAAGAGAATCTAGATAAGGAACATAGACACGAATGAAAGGCCAGACTGATTATCTTGCAAAAATACAAGATGTAGTTATTTTGTTTTGCTTTTTAAATAAAAACGGTAAAAGCGATATATCACACTGTTAAGTGTTTTTTGTTACAATTAATCAGTGATCTAAGCGTTTTGCTTCCTTGAGGCTCATCCAATCACCCGACTTCGTAAAACAGATTGTAAATAATGATATGTCAATGATTTATGTTAAAGAGAATTTTTTTTTTATTAATAACATCAAAATAGGCAGAGCTGGGAAGGTAAAGCAAAACCAAAAACAAACAAAAAAAGTAAGAAAGCGGGTCGGTATTCCTCTGTTGTAACTGCCAGGAAAGCAGTTGAGGCAAGAAACAAACAAACATGTGATAGCCAATGTGTAGAGCGAGTAGGTGGAAGGAAGTGAGGAGTTCAAACCTAGAGCCGGGAACAGTGGCTAACAGATAGGAGGGGGGAAAAAAAGAGAGAAAATGGCACTGAAAGTAGGATGCAATGGAATTGAGAGAGACGGATAGAAAGAGTGGCATAGGACAACTAGGAAAAGACAATAATTATTTAGATGGAGACAAAGACAGAGAAATAGGTGGGTTGAGACTGACAAACAGACAGACAGACAGACAGACTGACAGACAGACACACACACACACAGAGAGAGAGAGAGAGAGAGAGAGAGAGAGAGAGAGAGAGAGAGAGGGAGATATTTAAGACTGAACGAAAGACTAGAGAAGAGAGATGCCAGCAATACACACTGAAGATCAGCAATACCCATTAATGTGTTTCCAATTATTACCTTGGGCAGAAAATGTTTGTTTTTGTGGCTTTTTATTTTTTTTCTCTCTTGCGTCGAGCAGGTAACGAGGTTGACACATTATTTTTGGAATTTCTAGCAGATTAATCGAAGTAAAAGCTTCAGAACCCAACAAAATCATATACGAGTACACAACATCAGATTGATTCATATGGTATAAATACAAATAAAATAATGCTTTAAAAAAAAAAAAAGAAAGTGATAACAGAATGATGTTTATACGGTCCGTTTCTTTGTTCCTTAGCAAGAGTTAATCCAGCGCAATTTATATATGTATATATACAGAGAGAGAGAGAGAGAGAGAGAGAGAGAGAGAGAGAGAGAGAGAGAGAGAGAGAGAGAGAGAGAGAGAGAGAGAGAGAGAGAGAGAGAGAGAGAGAGAGAGAGAGAGAAAATCATATTCACAGAAGTCTGTATTTTGTACACCAAGAAACGCACTGGGTATCGTTTGGGTTTAGATTTAGTATTTTATTACAAATCTTATTGAAAAGAAAGTTTATTAAAAATAAAATATAAGCAAAACAATTTGAAAAGCAACATTTCGCAGTCTGTATGAGATCCATGTCGAGCTCATAAGCGCTACAGTGGTGGTGAGAAGTGGATTCTTTAAATAGTCGCAGAGTAGAAAAAGACAAGAGTGACAAGCCGATGGAGAGTACTTAGCTAACCTTTGTTCTCAAGCACAGCATTTTCATCTAGACTCTAAATAACCAAAAACACATGCAGGGAACGAGAAGAGAGACATGACTGTGTGAATAAGTTGCTTTTCAGTACAGTCCGATAGATCTGGACATGGGGCTGAGAACCGAGTATTGCCTGAGGAGTTTGGCGTAAAAATGTATCACACTAACTCTCAAAAGATTCAATATTTCTATCCATTAAACTATAATACTGATACAGACCGGGTATATGCGTTCAATAACCAAACGAATTAATGCCATGAAGAAAAACAAAACCTTTTCACGATTTTGAAAATGAGATTAACCTGAGATATCATTAGCGAGACACACAAAAAAATGTTCAACTGAGCATGTGGGCGGTTTATGAGGCGAGCCAGCCCTGATGATATCGTTCAATGAAGCGGAAGAATCAAGGCTTTACGAGACACTCAGAGAGGCTGGCACATGGATCCTCCGCACTCCGCACCAATATCGTAGCTTACGGCCATGTTCGCCAAAATGCTATAGCTGCTCTGAACTGATGCACAAGACAATACTTTCTATAATGTTTCTGCAAAAAGCTGTGAGAGGAATAAATGATACTTTTAGTCTAATGAATGGGCGCAAAAGAGATGGCATCTCTTGCAAACCTAAGTAATATGAAATTTATTTAGTTAATCAATGCCGGAAGAGCTAGGCAATTTTTAAAAATCGTTTGAAGTTCCATTATTCTTGATTTAAAATTCATAGGCAAACAATTATTTTGTTCTTATAAATGCGCAACTTCTGACAGATCAACAGGAAAGAAAAACATTTTGCTTATCGCGATCGATGGCGGAGTGCATTGATATTATTTTACGTGCCAAAGGGCGAGAAAGGTAAACTAGATGATATACGAAATAAAATAAAAAAAGAAAAGAAAGGCTAGGACTAAAAAAGTGGTTCTCAGAGAAATAGAAACTCCTATAAAGCTGTAAAGTGCTACCTACACAGTCTAAGTCGAAGTTAACTTGCTTTGAATGTAAGCACTTGCTCTTTTTCAAAGCTTTTAATGATGAAGAACAAAATTTAAAAAGAAAACATATTATGCTCATCTATTGCGTTTCACTGTAAGTCCACTGTGGCCAAAACAGCGGTAGCGTAGTATACTGCTCAATTCTGCAATTATTTACCACCTCAGAAAAGCATAAGTAATAAATCCAAGAGCTTACTTTCGCCCTAATAACAGAAGAAGAAAAAAACAGCTATGGTCATTGAGAAAGCTTGTTAAAGAGAGAAGAGCAGAGAAAACAAAAGAAGGCAGGAAGGGCAGAAGGTAGAAAGAGTGAATTGGTTTCCGTTTCAACATGAACTAAAACTGTAGAATATGTTAAGATACAAAATGAAATAATGTCTTCACAGTCTAAATCAATTGCTTTCCAGATTTTCAATGTCTTTGATGTGCATTACGAAAGCAGAGAGTCATTTTTCCCTCACAATTTCATTGCACAATACCTGTGGACCTTTTTCATTATGCAAATTACTTTAACTCTTTAACAAGATCATATTAACATTATTAAGTGCTGATTTTGGTGCAGCGGTTAGACATAAGGTTAAGACGGATGATGCTTTTGCAATATATTTCTACTATAAAGAAGTTTTCACGGTTTGTGAAACAAACAAAAAAAAAAAATTTAAAAAAAAACGTAGATACGTGCAGATGGCTCACCCAGGCAGAGATTTTACAGCAAAATGAGTGGATATCACCGCGCAGTGCAAGGAAGAAAAAAAAAAAAACATTGTGAGCACATTAAGGCCTGCAATTTCATTGGGTTGCTATGTTTAAAAACTTCTCAGCGAGAAAAAGATTTTTTTAATGGTGTTGCATTGATCATAAAATTTTCAATCATAGGAGGATATTATAGTAGGACAACAGTGGAAACACCTCAAAGTGTGTTCAAAAATATTCGTGGTTGCTTTAAGAACAGTTGGGCTCTCATCTTTTAGGTCTATGTTGCGTAACGCAAAATAGCTTGATGTGATATGATAGAAAATGCCTTACACTAGCTTGCATATGCGGAATCTATCATACAATAATGAAGAAAGTAAATAGTGTCTCTTCTTATCGTACGAGAACGCAGATTTCAATTGACTTTTTTGTGTCAACCGTATTAAATATAACAAGGATATTTATTTATTTTAATAACAGCTATTTCAGTAGGTCAACAAATACCTGTTTCAATAGTAGGCCACATTTTTCTCTTCAGTAAAAAGTTTCCAGCCAATCAAATTGATGATGGAACATGTGTGTGTTTTGTTGGGTTTTTTTTTTTTTTTTTTTTTTTGCTGTGTATGTTGATGTTTGTTATTTCGTTAAAAGAATACAACGGAACACCTCATTTTATATAAAGAAAAAGCTGAGGTTTTTTTTTTCGTAAATGTCACGTCCAGAAACAGAGCACATTACATGATTGACAGTCAAGGACCCGTGCTAGAAGAGATTCAACTTCACCTGTCATCTTCGCCGAATGAAAAAAAATAATAAAATGCACACTATTGTATACAGAAATTTTGAGCAATGTTGCCATCACATAAAAAGCGATGTAGAGCTCAAACTAGATTTTATTTTGGGAATCATATTTCAATAGACTAAAACATATTTTTTCATTAATATCGCACTCATGACAAGAATGGCATATCTAAGCAAAAATAATAGACTGGTGTCAAAAACTGAAAATTTGTTTGACTGGCAAATATCGAAAGGTCAATTTAGTTTAAAAAAATGATAAATACGAAAGTCAGAAATTCGTTGATAGGAAGCAGACACATAATTATACTACCATATGTTTAACAAACTACGAAAATAGCCTGGCCTGTAAATTTGTATACAGACTTGGGGGCACGAATGTATAGGCAGATACATATCTAGATGGACACTACTATACTGTTTGCGAGTATATTAAACAACTGTTATGAACACATACACATTAGAATAGGCTCATGGGTAGACAGACAGAATATCTATAAATCGTTCCGTCCTCTAACCAATATTAACTTTTCGCGCTTTCTTAACAGAGAGAGCAAACCAAGAAAAATTCTGTCTTGCCTCAGAGAATGAAATCGATATGGCTGAAGTATCTTTGAGGTATATTTAAATTGAGATGGCATCTGACGCAGAGTCCATTAAAAACTTGCGAGAGAAACAAAATCACACGAAGATCTAGAGCAGTATAGCAGATATAAATCTGGTGGTTATTGTTGATTCATTCTTTAATTCTATCAAATGATAAAATACAAAACGGCTATTTCTAGCTGAAAATGAAGAGAGTACTTTACTTTTGAGATATGACTTCAATTTTTCCTTAGTTATTTTCAAATAGTATTGCGTAGTGCATAGTATGACTTTAAAACTCACCTGACAAGTTTGTCAGTTACAGAATCTCAGCATCAAAGTTTACGTCTTATGGACTTGGTTAATGCTCAGCTTTAGTTTGCATTAACCCTCACACTACAAAATTGACGTTTTTTTTTTAATTTATTTTTTTTTTTAAGGTTCAAAACTCTTTTTTGCCGTTTTTTTTTTATTGCTGCGCATATATCCTTTGCGTCTCTACAAAACTTACACTTCGGCATGTATTCGTCGATTCGTTTCATAGATTAACCATCCCCTCTTTTCTCTCTCTCTCTCTCTCTCTCTCTCTCTCTCTCTCTCTCTCTCTCTCTCTCTCTCTCTCTCTCTCTCTCTCTCTCTCTCTCTCTCTCTCTTTCTCTCTCTCCCTCTCTCTCTTTCTCTCTCTCTTTCTCTCTCTTTCTCTCTCTCTTTCTCCCCTTTTCTCTCTCTTTTTCTCTCTCTTTATCTATCTGGCTTTCAAACTGACCAAGCCCTATCAATAACTTGCGCTCAATTTTGATTTTTCGTACAGATATAGCTAAAACAACTGCATCTTGAGAAGAAATAGTCATAATGTTGCCCCCCTTAGCGTTGCTTAGTTACTGATTTGAAACAAATTATAACTTATCGACTCTAAACAGCAAAAGTGGCTGCAGTGCATTAAAAGATTTTTATTATTCAAAACACCCTTGCTATGAATGGGTGTCATCAGCAGCTGTGAGTACAACTCACGTCATTCGTGGAGAGCCAGATTCTTTTGTTTTTAGATTGTATAGATCGATAGGCGGCATCAGATCTATATCTTTTCTTCCTATAACTATAAGTCATATATTAAGGGTATATTTCAGTATTTCAGAAAAAGTTTCCCGTCACGACCCCCCCCCCCCCCCCCCTTTTTTTTTCCTTCTCCCAACCCACTTACCACTTTGTCTCAAATCGTTACTCCCAACTTTATTTTTTTTTTTTTTTTTAGATCTCTCAATTTTTTTTTTATTTTAAGTTGGGCTAGGACATACCCTTCCGAAAAAACCCAAAGGTTTCAGAATCTTTTAAAATGAAAAGCCCGTCATGACATCATTTTATTCTCATTACCAATGTTCTTGGGTTCACTGAGTGAATGCTGAGAAGCTTCGACGATAAAGGGATTCAACGATTGAATTTTGAGGAGTTATTTCAAGTCAACGCAACAAATTAATGCTTAAGCACCCCCCCCCCCTTTTTCTCCTCTTTTTTTTCCACTCAGCTTCAATATGATCCGAATGCAGGACAACGAAAACCACTCTTTCTACTTACCGTGACTCTTCATCTTCTTTTATAAGCACAAATTAGACTATGCAACACTACAAATCAATAGTGCTTGGTAGATTCGGTGAGCATTGGGCATAATTGATAACAGCGCTGTTTCTCAGGAGAGACTGCATCAACATGATGACAATAAGATACGGAATTTTGATTCGCTAGCTACACAAATATCAATCCGCATAGGTTTGGCCACTTTACTGTTTCCTTGTTTACGTTACGCATTCATCGCTTTACACAATAATAATTATGACTTGAAAGCGGTCATGTATCATATTACGAGCATGGCTATATTTCATCTGAACAAACAGGCAGTGTTATGAGTTGATATTTATTACCATGGTGATGGAAGCGACGTCAGCAAATATATGGCTGCCATATCTTCATTTAGTTACGAAATATTTTGTCTCATTTTTATTTGCTTACATTAACGTTTCTTCTTCATTTAAATCAACCGAAATGCAATTACATAATAATACAAGCTAAAAGCTAAATGCAGCACTGTTTCGAAACCAATTGTCTTATTGTTGAAGAAGACAAAATAATAAAACGTGAAATGCCGACTAATGTGTTCCCTTGTTGGCTATCTTGGCAAATCAGGGCTTGCTATGCTAAAAACAAGAACTCTCTTTTTCTTATAAATGGTGCTCTAACACGCAAATCAAAAGTTTCCGCTTAGGTACTGATAGAGTTGTAAAATTTATGTCCTGCAACTCATATTCCATTTACACTTTTTCAGCTACTTTTCCTGGGTAGGCGTTTTTGTTTTGCAAACTAAACTCTTGAGATATTAGATGAACTTTTGCAATGCCTAGCTTTCTCGATACCTTTTTTTCCCCTCCTAATGTTTATAAAACAAGTAAACCGCCAACAAACTGTTAATGTTATACGGTTGGTTTTGAAAGAAAAATAAGAAAAAGACAACGCATACAATATTATATAAAATACGAGAAAGAGATAAAGGTACAGGTGGATATATAAATGTATGGAAAGAAAACACAAAGATATACAGATAAATGGATGGAGATAAATGAACGAATGGAATCACGGATGGATAAATTGATAGTGAGAAACATGTAAATAGATGGATAGATTAAAAAAAAGAAAAATCAATAAATAAAAGAAACAAGACATTAACGAAAATAGAAGAGAGGCTGGAAAGAAAGTAAAGGCTAGGGTTGGTCGAAAGGAGGGATATGACATTTCACAAACAACTGTACTTGATAAAGAAGCCGTTCTCCCTCTCGGAAACTGAGGGCAAAAAACATGAGAGGAAGTGTTGCCGGCGACAGCAGGTCCTTCACATGAGTGACTTCCCACAAGAACAAGAAGGGCCCGTGGCTAGTGTGAGGCTGGCAGACAGGGCCGACATTATCGATTTCCAATTAAGTATAACCCAGGCTGGTTCAGGGATGATAGAAACAGTCAGGTCGGGAAAAAAAATTGGGCAAAAGATTGCCCCCTTCTCTAGTCTGGCTTTTGAGCAAATCTAATAAACTGTGTAGAGATCTTTAGACTGGCTCGGTATAATCTTTTGTTAAGTGGAGATATGGCCTCGTAGCAAAGGCCATGCCCAAGCCAAAAACCTTCACCAACGTATCAAAGTTTAATTTGGTGAGCATTCATTTCGGTTGTGAGAATTTCAAGAGCTAAAATAATAAAGAAATTATTCATTATGGGACAAACAAATCACATTGCAGAATCTAGCTCAATGTCCCAGGATATTTTTTTTCCCTTCGCTAACAAGTTTACAAACTTATTATCCGTTTACAGATTGTTTTTTTTTTTTGTTTGTTTTTTTTTCATTTTTGTTAATCTCGAAGGCTTTGGCGTTGCAAATATTTTTAAAATATTTTCAGATGAATAAGTATTTTCACATTTCAATGATTTCAAAATTCAATTAAGACTAAATAATTGAGAAGAAAACAGGAAGTAATTAAAAACATAAAGGAATATACAAATGCCGTTTGTCTCTCAACAAAAGTTGTTTTTTTTCCCCTTTCTTTCTTTTTTTTCCCCTTTCTTTCTTTTTTTTTCGTTGTTTTCTTTTTTTTTTGTAACCATAAGCATCTATTTGTCGCTTACAATTAATTAAAACTTCATATATTTTCAAACCACACCGAAAGTCACCACATGTCTCCCGTATTATATCTTGCCATATTGATCTCATCGCTTTAGGAATAACTTCGTGTTTTTGTGCCCTAAGTTTTTATCTTTGCACAAGAATAGCTTAGATTTTAGAAACATAGCATACAATTTATTGCAGGAAGATGACATTTTACTCTTTTTCTAATACTGCTAACCACGCATGCCTCAAAAAACTTGTTTATTGAGAAGCATTTTCTTCTCTGAATTAAACACAAGGATTGGCTTAGGGGCTCCTTTTATAATCAACTGAAAGCTGGCATGAAAACGAGTGTCACTAGCATAAGAGCTAATCATAGTGATTTTCATTTTTCCTGCCCACAACATAGTTGAAAGTGTCATTTTTGGGCTCAATCTATCGCAATGTTTAAAGGCCGAGCGGGAATTTCTGATGAAACCTGCATAACCGACTTTTATAAATTAGCGATGCACGATCAAACAGGACAAATTTGAGAGCCAGCTTTGGAACTGAAAAGATGTCTATCGGCATTATCAAACTTTTACGCAGAAAATATAATTAACTTCAACAGGGGTCTCTTCAAAAAGAAAATTTGGAAGAAAATTGGTGTCTAATGTGTTAAAACTATTTATATACTAGGGTTACAAAAATGAGTGCGGTGAGCCATGCTGATGATATGCTCTGCCCTACAAAACTGTTAAAGTGGCACTTAGGGCTCAATCGCTAGCTATTTTTAAAGGCCAACCAGATTTCTGATGAAACTTGCAAGACCGATTTTTAAAAGAGTGTTTTTACATGGTGTTGTGAAATTTGAGAGCAGGCTTTGAGGCTGAAAAGGTGTCCATTGGCTTCATCAAACTTTTCCCCGTAAAATTTTACTTATCTTAAACTAAGGGCTATTCAAAAAGTTACAGAAGAATGTGTATCTCTTGCATAACAAACTATGAATTATTAGGGTTGTCAAGTGACCTATGTTGATATGCTCTGTAAGCACGCTCTGTGGTGAAAAAGAAGCCTAATCTTTCGTTCAGTGAGGACTTTCATATATCATAGAAAAACGTACAGAGCAGGTCTTGACCCGCAGATAATTGACTTTTGCGATTCTTTGTGCAAGTTGCATTGAAAAATTTATGTCATGCCAATAAACCATTAAGTTAAGGGAAAGAAAAGGGAAGGGAGGTTGTGGCACAAGGGTTTAAGGCTGAAAGAGTCCACATGAAAAATAAAACAATCAGTATTAGTACCGGTAGTATCGATTTAAACATCTAAAAAAAATTTTGAGACAAGGGAATCGCCACGCCCCGAGTAAAGATTGGATTAGGATCAGAAAATCACTCAACACTCAGTCATCAACTCACATCAAGTAAAGCAGTGGCGAAGAAACTGCAAGGAGAAGGTAGGAGCTTGTTGAATGATGGAGATGGATAGGCATTCTATCGAGAAATTAACCTTTTCATGTGAAAGACCCATTTTTCTTAATGGAAGTCCTACCACAGAGTAGTTAGGGGAGGCTACAAGATAGAGACTAAAATAAAACTAAAGTTGGGAACTAACTGAAAGTGAGTGTCGTGGATAAAGGAAAAGAAAGTAAGCAGTATTCAATGATTATACGTATTTGTTTGCCGGTTTTATACCAGATATGATATAAATAATAAAAATAGAAAGCAGAACGAAAATATAAAACAAGAATTAATACAGAGATTGTTATAACGTGATGGGAAAAATACATTCTCTAGTTTAAAAAAACTAACGTGTGACAAACATTTTCATAACAATATCGGTAAGAGAGGCCAGAAAGGCAATATTTGAAAAGAATAGAGACACGACAGCCAGTGTGTGAAGAATTTGGCACAAATATTAACAAGGCAGGAACCGGTTTTGAGTTGGGAAATGGAATTCATTTTATAATGGAGATCAATAAAAACTTAAAAAGATTCGTTTTTTTTTCTGCTACAATCTTAATGAAAGGAGGGGAAAAGTCCATGATAAATTAAACAGCTTGGTTCAATTGACAAGCAAAGAACATAAAGAGAGTAAAATACAAAGGGTTCAATTGGAAATTTGTCAACATTCAAAATTTTTATAAAGAAATTTCAATGTCTTCACTTCTCACCTTTGTGTCATTATAATAATTATAAATGTAGTACATAAGTTTATTTTCCCTGGACTGTGCAAGTGGGGTGAAAATGAAGGCCTACATATGGCCTATATTTGAAATACAAAAACTTTTTACAATACCCCAATTAACCACACCAAAAAAACGACTTAAAAAAAATAAGGGCAGAACAGCTCCAATAAACAAACTATAGTGTTTGTGTACTTCTATTTAGGTTTGCTGAGTTGATTTTAAAATGAGATAATCCTGTCAAGAGTGAATAAAATTTAGCATCACCACAAAATGAGATGTTTTGTAGCACTTATGTACAAAAATGAAAAAAATATTGAAGTGGATGCTTGCATGGCTTAATCCTATCTTTTCCTTAGTTGGCAAAAATTGCCTACAATTTTATCTTGACGAAGAAAAAAATTAATACATAGAGATCTACATTCAGGACTATAGTTTAAGAAAAAGAAATATTAACAAAAAATAAGTCTTGATCTAAATACAGAAATCTCAGATTTATTCTTATCTTGATCTTAGTTTTAGATCTATTTTCAAATTGAAAATGTATACTTTCTCCCTCAAATTCCGTTTTGATAACGCAAGGAATGAAAACACTGTTTAACATTGATATATTATCTTATGTTTCTTCCCTAACATGCTTTTGTACTTAACCGTTTACAAAAAGCATTTCAAATATCCCAATTTATTTGAATAGCAAATATGTTTTATTTTATCCAAATTTTCAATCAACCTTTGAAAATATAAGTTTTCTCAAATTATACTTTCTTGCAAAACGTTTCCCATTTGTGGCAATGCTAAACATATTAATAAAGCAGGAAATTTTGGGAAAGAAAATCTCAAAGCAAAGAAAAGACTGATAGAAAAGAAAGAGAGAAAGAGGGACAGAGAGAGAGAGATGGAGTGAAGTTGATGTTCAGCAAATTCAGTATTTCAAAGAATTATCACATGCAAGAAAGAGAGAGAACCATAGAGATGAAGAGAAGAAGCTTCAAGAATCATTGAGATCAAGAAAATGTAAGAATAAATCATTAAAAAAAATTAGGATATGAAGTCACAAATGATAATGATTATGGGAGACTGAATTGACATTTTCAAGCAAAACCTTACCATCATTCACAGGATAAGCATGTGGACAAAAAAAGTATGTCCTCGTGCAAACCAAAGGGTTGTTAGGGGAAACAACTTGACAGATCTGTGGATGATTTCATTGCATCTCAATTATTATGAACATGAATGTGCCCACAACAGCTCTAATTTTAAAAATCTGAAATTATTATTCTTCTTATTAAAAATGTTTGAAACTAGGTCCTCTTTGAATTGATCCTGAGAAATAAAGCATATAGTTATGAAGGCAAGGCCTTAACAAAGAAAGTTCAATAAAAAAAAAACCTCTCCTAAAAATGTTTTTATTTTGTAAAGAATGCAGGCTTCCTTAACACTACACATTCTCTTCCAATGTGTTTTAACTTATAAGAGTTGAACGCACTCCTTTTTTTAAATTAATCATCAGTACAAGTTGAACGTCTCTGGTACTGCTTAAAGCTTTCAACAAATTTCATGCACCAATTATAATTGAATATTTGTTGTGCAATTGTAAAGATAGAGGAAAAGATGATAGCTTCCCAAACCAAATATTACACAATTTGTTGCTTAGAAAGCATTCTGTCTCATTTTTTTCAACTTAACCCATTGGTTATGATTACTGGCCATTAAAAATGTAACAGCGGTGAAGATTAATCAGACTTAGAGCCTAATGAGAAACAAGAAGAGATGCATACCATGTGAGTTGCCAATTCTAGTTTTCTGTCTCATTTTTTTCAACTTGGCAAAGGCCACAAAATGCTTGACCCATTGGTTATGATTACTGGCCATTAAAAATGTAACAGCGGTGAAGATTATTCAGACTTAGAGCCTAATGAGAAACAAGAAGAGACGCATACCATGTGAGTTGTCAATTCTAGCTTCAGAACTAGGTCTTTAGGGTTTTCAAGGATTTCTCCTTTCTGTATTCCACTCAGTGTCAGCCTGCCTGTGTCAGGACGGAAAACCACAAAGGGCACTTTGCTTGTACTGAAATCATAAAGGAGAGTAAAATTTGGTGATTAGTATGTCACATTAAATGACTAATAATTGTAATGTTTAATCTTTTATTGGTATTCAAAGTATACTGTGCAATTTCTACATTATCCAAATTGTGATTCAATATATCCTATAAGATGTAAAATTAGTTGCTGTCAAACTTGCATGGTTGTGTGATTGTTTGATAAGGCTCATTCAATACAAGGTAGCCTTGGGCCTTTTCTTGTACAAGAAAACAGCATCCAGTGCAGGGCAGAGCTGACCAGACTAGCCAAAAACTCTTCATCATCAATAGTGTGGTTGGAGTTGTTAAGAGAATTCTCTACAGTTCTAGCGATGGAAGTATATACATATGAGATAAAACTAAGAAAACTAAACAGAAATTGAATGGGAAAAACAATTTCCAACTGATTGGTTAAATGTATACACAGAGGAAAAAAAAAATCACTATGAATTTTAAAAAATGTGTGTTTTTTTTCAGTAAGGATAAAGAAGACGAATGAGAATTTTCTAATCGATGTGAAAAGACATGTTGTGACAGTAACAATTTTAAATCCAGCACAAAAAAAAACAACAACAAAACTGCACACAAGAAATGTAAAAAAAAATATATAAATTACCTTCTTTTGTGGCCAACCAGTCCATGATTAAAATAGCTTTGAAGAGGCTAGTAAAGATGGAAAAAATAAGGGGTTGAAAACTAGTGTGATACTGGATAAAGCTATTTTGTAAACATAAAAATTATCAATCTGAATAACACTTATTTGAAAGATATTTTAGTCTTGTTGTCATGGCTTTCAACTTTAAGTTACCGTATTTTACATGTATGATCTCAATAAAAAGCTAAATTGATTGGCCAGTTATCCAAAAGTTTTCCATTATAAATCACCTGCAATCTTCTTTTTATTTATTTTTTTTATTTTTAAATATTGGAAACCTCCACACCCTTCAAAAAAATTTGAAAGGAAATGAAAGTTTGATAATGATAGCAAAGATTAAAGAGACAAATAAATACAAGTGAAAAAGACAATTCTTTCTTCTTTTTTTTTCAATAAGTAATAGTGCAAAAGGCATGCTGTTACCCAAAAAAATGCAAAACAGAACTGAATTCTTTGATATTGCGGAGTAATGTCCTCATGTAATCTATTTTCATGTAAACAACTCACCTCTGATACCCTCTTCTGAGAAATAAAAGCTGTTGAAGATTCTCTGAAGTAAAATAGGTGAGAATATTTATTGAAAACAAAAAAAAAATTGTTGATCCAAATATGTATACAATGGTCTCTGCCTAAAAGTTGGCCACTTTGAAAACAAGAAAAATTGGTTTCTAGGCATATTGACTTCTTATGTAGTGAACTTCCAGCTATGGGATCAGTCAACATATTCAAGTTCTAAAAAAATCCTTCCTAAAGACCCTGATCAGATGCACACCAGTTAATACTTAGTTTGAGACAATAAACAAACAAAATACAACACTTGAAGGATCATAAAGGTAGTAATCTCCAACCTATGAACAGTAATTGGTTCCAAACTCCATTTTTCTTCACACATAGATTTAAACTGCTGTTTGCCTCTGCCCTGAATAACTGATGGTGTCTAGATCTCTAAGTGTTTGTCAACACTCTGGTTACCCTTTGACTTCCCTGCTGCTGTTCTATACCTACAGACATCTTGATAATATGTCCCGTTTGATCAGCTAATTTCAAAGTATAGAATAAATTCTACAAAAATTTCTTCATGTAGTTGAATAATTTTCAATGCAATATTTGTTTCTTAGCATCCTAGATAGCATTTTTTATGTTCTCTGATTTTTTAATGCATTCAAATTCTCTAAATACTCTTTGTCAGGTAAAACATATTTTTTCATTTCTTTTCCTTCTCATTTTTTTTCAATGCCTACATAATTCTAATAATATTTTTGCTTCCAAAATATTGCTCTACTCATAAGCTATATTTGTAATTTATTTTAAATCCACTAGATCAAGGCATTTCAGTCATGTAGTGCAATTATCTTGTTTAGTGCCTTTCGAACATTTGTTCAAAGATTTAAGAACTGCAATACTTATTTTAATGTAAATTGACAAATCACATAGCCATTCCAGTATCAAATTATACTTCAATAATAAGTATCACATGCCTTTTTTTTTTTTTGTTAAAAATTTGCACTAAGCATATGCGTTAGAACTAAATATGAGAAAAACAACCAATGCGAAAAAGTTTTCAAACAAAACCACATTTTTCAATTCTACTCTCTATGTTAACCACAACTCACTGTTGTATACTCTCTTTTTTTTTTCTTTGCAAAAACAGTTTGTAATAAAAGTAAAATTTAAAACCAAGCCAACTAAAGCTCAGGATTTAACTTCTCACTTCTCTTAATTGAACTGAGCCATTTCACACATCTCAATAATTCATCAAACTAAAAAACAAGAAACTTACAAAGACATTTGAACACATTTCATCATATTATCCCACTGGCGTGACATCAAGGGAAGGTGCTGAAACAATAATATTAGTTTTACCCATTAAATTTGTTACAACAATTAGTTGTTACATTTTAAAACAAAAATGCAAATAGCATAATTATGGATTTTAAAATTCACGCCACAGCATCATTGTTCGCATGGTGAGGTGCAGTAAAAGAACTTTATCAAATCATGATATTGATCTCAAAATAATTTTAATTATCTTCAAGGTTTCCATCAATAACCATCATCTCTAGCTTTGTTTAACATTTCTAACGATAAGATGAAAACTTTTTTCTTCATTTCATGCAAAAAAAAATAAATTGCAACTGCTACATTGCACTAAGGCACTTCCATCAAATGTTGCCTCATAAATTTTTTCCTATTTTTCTTCTTTGACAGGAAAAATCTTTCTCACAGTACATTTCTTTGGGGAGAAAAAAAAAACTTTCTTTGAGTAATGATAGAATAAGTATTAAGGACTAACCTCAGTCAGTAATATTTCAACTGTAACTGGATCTTGAGTGTCATGTAAGCGGTGCACCTTAGAACTTATATCTGAAACCTGTAAGTAACTACATTTTTGTTAATATTAAATCTTTATATTTAAAACTACACGAGAAAAATTTGCTATACTGTTTCAAAAAAAATGCACTTACTATAAAATAATATTTCTTTAAGTTCACGTGCTCCATAAACTTGTTAATGATTGGACTGAAAATCAGTTTTAAATATTGCAAAGCAACATTTGATATATCTGAAATGATACAAAACATTGATTTAAAGATTCCTTTAGGCTGGTAATTGGTGTCTTAATCAGCTGAGTATATAATAATCTTGCTTTCAGGAAAATACGAGGGGAGTTCAATAAGTCTTTACCCTAACTATGAAGGAATTAAGCTAGAGAGCTGAAACTTACATCACATTTTGTTACTTCTCCACATAGTCACCCTGCATATCGACACATTTCTGCCACCTTTCTTTGACCTTCAAAAGTCCTTGAGCGTAATATGACTTCGGATGGGACTCAAACCATTCTTCTCCTGCAGATATGACATCTTCATTGCTATGGAAACGCTGTCCCTTCAGATGTTTTTTCAGACTTGGGAAAAGGAAAAAGTCAGATGGTGCTAGATCTGGTGAATACGGCGGATGAAGGAGAATTTTGAACCCACACTGTATCGATGTGTGAACTGCCATCATTGATCTGTGCGCTGGAGCATTGTCATGAAGCAAAAGAATTCCTTTTTGCAGCTTCCCACGGCTTTTCTTGGCCAAAGTTGATCGCAATTTTGCCAACAAAGCTGAATAATAGTTTCCAGTGATTGTATGGCCATGTTCTAAATAGTCTGTCATGATAATGCCATCTCCGTCCCAGAAGCAGGACAGCATAACCTTTCCCATCCAAGAAAAGCCGTGGGAAGCTGCAAAAAGGAATTCTTTTGCTTCATGACAATGCTCCAGCGCACAGATCAATGATGGCAGTTCACACATTGATGCAGTGTGGGTTCAAAATTCTCCTTCATCCGCCGTATTCACCAGATCTAGCACCATCTGACTTTTTCCTTTTCCCAAGTCTGAAAAAACATCTGAAGGGACAGCGTTTCCATAGCAATGAAGATGTCATATCTGCAGGAGAAGAATGGTTTGAGTCCCATCCGAAGTCATATTACGCTCAAGGACTTTTGAAGGTCAAAGAAAGGTGGCAGAAATGTGTCGATATGCAGGTGACTATGTGGAGAAGTAACAAAATGTGATGTAAGTTTCAGCTCTCTAGCTTAATTCCTTCATAGTTAGGGTAAAAACTTATTGAACTCCCCTCGTATTTAAATAATCAATCCTCAATTCAATAAAATACGAGAAAAAAATTGCATTACTTTCTTACCTCAAACTTCATTGTGAAGAAACCACCACTGAACAAAAGAGAAAAAAAATCCATAAAACTAAGTTACAGATTATTGAAATAAAAATAGTAAGAATTAGAAAAAAATAGGTAGACACTGATAAACTATTAAAATCAAGTGAGGTTATTCAGAGGAATTATGGTTTTAATTTCCTATCCAGCATACAAATTATCCACTTCACAACTTTATATCTATATCTAAAGATCCATGAATATTTTTCATTCATATTTCAGAGCATCACATAACAACAGCCTAAAATTTAATATCTTGAATATGCTCATTATTGATTATATGTTTTAATAGGAATGGACGTGCTTAAGCAAAAACACATTGAATTGTTTTCCCATGGCAAATACCCCATAAGCCTCGATGGGTTTTTGCAACCTTTTGGCATCTGCGTAATAAAGAGATGATGTAGTGGATTTTTTTTTAATACAATGAAAATTTTCATATAAATATAGGCATATCATGTTTTTTTTTCATTTTGAATGATGGTAAAGACCAACTATATGGGTGAAATAAATTTCAAAATGTATGACAACTTATAGAAAAAGCTTTCAAGCAATTAAGTTTCTTTAGTTTAAGAATAAACCCTGTTTGGATACTTTTTCCAAATTGGTTATGTGTGAAATTTTAAAGAGAGTGTCAAATTCATGATTCTTTTGGGATTTGACTGACCTTCCAAAATCATCCAATGCATAAGCTTGGATTATTGGCCACTTCTCAATAGCCATGATGTTGAACTTCACACTCTGGCCTTAGATTAAAAAATAAACAAAACATAAAGATAACCTTGCATGATATTAGTCCTATATAAACAACCATTTCTTTCATAATAATGACTTCAAACACACCTTTGACTTCTTTTCATTTGTTTTTAAATCCCTTTTTTGCCTTTCATAGTGTGAAAATCTAGATAAACATAAATTACTTATACCATAAAATAAAAATCAACAAAATTTATGTTAGAAAATAGGCAACTTTTATGGTAACTTTGCAAATGTAAACTTTCTTTGTAAAGCTTCTTGATAGGTAAAAAAAAAATTATGCTCCCAAACAGCTAGGAATAAAAAAGGCATATATTGCTAGTCTAAATACCTAATGTTCACAATAATAAAGAATTAATTGCAAAGCGTTGCACTGACCTTTTCCAGAAAATGGTATTCCCAGAGTTTTGCAATCTTTTACCATGGAAATAAGTGATTTGATCTTGAATTCTTCTGATGCATCATCTTCTTCCCCTTCATACTAAAATGTAAATAAAAATAGCATTTTATATAGTTTTGCCCATATTTTCTTCTACAAAATAAATAAATAAAAAAGGATTAGTTTAAAATAACTACCAATTAACTTTCTTTTCATATACATTTTAAAACTATTTCCCTTTTTCTCCACTAGGCCTAACTTACGAGATTTTAAGGTGCTTTGAGTTTAATCTCCATGTAACCATCAAGGCTGCATGAGGCAACAAAAAAGTCAGGCAACCACTAATCTTCTTCACTTGATACTAAACTTGCTGAAAAGTATGTCTTTCTTAATTCATAGCCCCATTGATTTCCATGATGAGGTAGATCTAAGAGAAAAGAATTTCATTCACAAGGGAAAAAAATAAAAGAGGTTTATTTTCCTTTTTTTTTACTATCTCATAGAAAATTTTCAAATCTGGCTTTGTTTTTTCTTTCCCTAAGTAGGGAAATGAAACAAAAGAGACATTTTCCCCAGTGTTTGATCTAAAAAAGTTCTGTTATGGAAATGACACAATCTCAAGAATAATGAGATTTGAAAAAATATTTGGAGGAAATACTAAAGCTCAGGTTTCCAAATGCATCTTTTAGATGCCACTTAAGGTCACCATGCATTTGATTTAAAACATCACAGGTTCAAGCAAAACAGATTTCTTGAAGCATTGTAACACCGGAGGCTCTCCTTGACATACCTGGATGCTTACCACTTCAGGCAAGTATTGCCTGGAAGTGCATGTGATCGATCATGTGTCGATTTTTTCTTTTGATTAGGGACAGTTCAAGTGCTGAGGTTGGACTTATTTGAAAAATCAATCAAAACTTTTTTCTTCTTCAGAACACTGTATGTCTCTTGTCTTGGTCAAGCTCATACTGGTAGAACCTTAGGCATAGACATGCATGCATATACTTATCATCCTAGGGCCAAAACACACTCAGCTAGCTTCTCCGCTTCGAAATTCCTCTCATCAAAAGACAGGAAATGTGAACTTCGAGCAGTTGCGCTGCCCCAGCCAAAAAAAAATAGTGGCAGTGAAATGATCGTTTATTTGCTTTGTAACACTATTGGCTCCATGGTAGGGAGTTTGGACCAATTACATCCTCCTGATTAAAGGGACAATCGTGAACTAAAAAGCTTTAGAAACTGACAGGATAGGAAATATGTAATCCCCGTCAATACTACCTCTTTATACATTTAACAATATGCCCATTCTGTCTAGAGCTCTGTCTCTGCTGTATGTTGCTGAACTGCCTGACATGTGCCGTCCTGAATGTATCTGCCTGTCAGCATCGTGCATCCATAACCCCAGAATGCATACCTCAGAAAACAGTGATTTTGTACAACATGGGAACCCACTGTCAAATCATATGATACATCCAAGCTCAATCAAACATAATTTCCATATCTCAATAACAAATTTTGTAGTCTGGAATAATATGGAAGTTCATGGAATCAATGTCCTATGAAATCATATGATCATAGTATATAAACGAGTATTGTTCATATTTAAAGATAAATTTTAGATATTTCACTCAAAAAAAAGAATGAACCCTGACATACCTCATTTTCAGCAAGACAATGAAATTGTAATGATGGCCAGTGACTGACATATGGCAAGAAATAATGATAGTTGATAGGGTTGCAGTATATTTCAACACGGTCTCTACATATTAGCATCATCAAGTCTGGTTGAAATATTAAAAAAATAGATATATAGAAATATATGACTATACAATATAAGATCTATTATTTAGTATCTTTAAACTAAAAAATAAAACAGTATCAATCAACAATTAATGAATATATTTTTTAATTCTATTCTGATAAAAAAATTAACTAACAAATATAAAAGATGTTTGCATAGTACAAAAGCATGTTATTTTGCAAATATGGACACTTCTACAATTACCTAAAAGCATCGCTGCTATTTCAAAATGTCAACAATTAGGATGTCAATGGACTGAAGAAAGAACAAAAAAAAAAAAAAAAAAAAAACTCACACACACATATCAGGTGGTTGATAATATCCACGGATTGTGAAATAATCCTGATTAATTAATTCAAATAATATCTATTTTTAATATCTTTTTTTTTTAATCAAAGAGACCCAGGGACTTGAGAAACACAAAAAACATGTACCCAGAAAGCATTTCAAATTTGAAAATCTAACAGTAAATTTTGGATGGATCCAAAAATTCGAAACAGAAGAGCTTCTGATGAGCAAGTTTTGAATTAAAGACTCACTGGGTCATATAATACAACACATTTCAGAACGAACAAAATAAAAATTCTCCTGCAATTCACCTTAGGAACAGAAACATTACTCTTCACATGTGTCCAAAATGAGATAGTAACTTTGAAAAACATATTTATCATACATGACATACTTAAGCACCTTTAATCACTTAATTTTACCCATAAAACACATTGATCTTTCCAAAATATTGCTTTGTTGGCTCTAAAAACATCCAAAAATTATTTTTTGAGGTCGAATCTGCTAATCATATTTTATAGTCAGTTTTGTCAAATAAGTAGTGTTCTGAAGGGTTAAACTTTTGTTAAGGTTTGTAGCATAATATTGGGAATTTACAAGGATTGTAAATTATCTTGTAAGTAGCAAAACAAAACAAAAAGATATGAACACACTACTTACCATCAATAATTTCTTCTGCAAACCCTGAACTAAAATAAAAAAAAAAAAGAAAAAGATAACAGTTTAAATCTTAAAACTAAACAAATGCTACAATCAAGATTTTATGTGAGTGGCTTTTGATATTCACGGCATCTTTGTTACATGTCAATTAAAGACTGCAGTTAATCAAGAAATTAGTAAACATCATGAACATTTATCTTAACAAAGTAGTAAAATCTTGAATAGTCTCTGGTCACAGTTATTTTATATTGACATTTTTAAATGAAAAAAAAAGTTGAAAAATAAAAAAAGCCTCTGACAGGATACTAAGGAATTAAAAGATGAAGCAATTATATAGTTCTCCTTGCACGCAGATTTAAAAAAAGAAATTTAAAGTGTTTCGTACTATAGTTTTTTATGGTTTAAAATTAAGGCTGAGAGGAGTTTTGAACCAAAAAGAATGAAATAATTTCAATTAAAAAGCTAAGAAGAAAGTTCCGGTGATTTTTTAAAAATGATTTTATACCTGCCCTTACGAGAACGAAAATAAATTTGAAAGTAACTGTAATTAAAACATATTTTGTGATGAAAAAATAGTATCTAGAAAATGAAAAACAAACAAACCTTTTCTCTTTGCACTTTTCGACTTAAAGGGCTATTAAAAGTCTTACATAAGATATTTCAAATATTTATTTTTTTTTATATAATTGCTATACAAAATAAGATAATTCTTACCTCTCCAATTCATCTCTCCTGACATCAAAGAAGCCAAACAAAAGATAATTCAGAAGCTCATACATGCAATCATTGTAACGGCTATCAATACCTGGGGAGAAAAAAAGACTAATAGTTTATCTTTTTTAATATCTTTTGTTCTAAATATAAAATCAAACACAATGTCTTGGAAAACAAAAATAGAAAAGAATACTAATATGAATGTTCAAATATCAAATGAAATCTTTTCAAATATTTGAATTCAGAAATCATAAGCATAAAATTAGCTTTGACTCTTTCAGTTCTCAGAGAATATATTATTTTTCAGAAATCATAATTTGCAATCATCAAATTGAGTTAAAAATGTCAGAAATATATCACCTTTTAATATTATTTTAGTGATTGATAGGTTTAGGATGGCTGTGGTTGACTGAAGTGGATTTAGCTCTGCAGTGTAAAACTTATTTGTATAAATTATACAATATATATATATGCAGAATTTTGATTGGTCAAATTTTGGAGAAGGAAAAGTTAAAGCAAATCAATGCAATGTGCTGTTAACACGATTTAAATTATATTGTCGACTAGAAACTGTTTATTTTTAACCCCCCCCCCCCCCCCCACCGAGTCATGTAGCCACATGAAAACGTTAAAATCAATTGATCTAAGTGGTAAAATTTGTGAAACTGAGAAATGATGATATTAGTCTTATGTTAAATTTAACTGAGCAACTTAAACATGCCTCCATCCCCTCTGGTGCTTGGATAGTGACTACATGGTCATATATTTCTGACTTCCCCTATGCCTCTGCAACTGAGTACAGTGCATGTAAATAGTACATAGCAAACAAGTCAAACTTATATGAAGTTGGCTGACTTGAAAACAGGAAAGAGCCAACACATAACTCATTTGTCTAGCTGGAGAGAACAACTGAAGCCTCCATCTCAAATACTTTGACTTAGTGTAATGAAAATAATCAAGTAATCAATGTACAATTTGGTAATGCTTCAACTAAAGCCAAGGTCAAACAGTGTCATGAAAAGTTGTTGGCAAATTTTCCAGTTAATAATAGCAATGGACCACTTAAAATATTACCCTGTAGAAATAAGTTAATTACATGGTATAACATTTAGCATAAATACTAATATGAAATTTGAGGAAAGAAATAGAGCCATACAATGTTACAAAAAATTGTACTATTTATAAAAATCTTTTTCATCTGAACATATTTTGGTGTAAGAGGTTAATTTTCACAAAAAAGAGTGATTTGGTAATAAAAGAAAACATTTTAGTTTAAGCATAGATATTGGTTTATTTGTCTTTGGTATTACAGCATTAAGTGAATGAATGTCTTTAGCCACTATGCTAAGAAAAGAGACTACTAGGCAATTTCATGAGTCAAGCAAATACGATTATAAATTTGGAGATACAACACAGCACTTCAAGAGAAAGCTTGGGTCAAAGGCACAAGAAAAGGTTGTTTTTTTTTTTAAATGTAAACAATAATTATGCACAGAGAGGATAAATAACCTTTGGTCTCAGACACCAAATTAGAATTTTAAAATAATCTGTGATTTCTGAAGTCCTAAAATCATTTTTTTTTAAATATAGTGTCATAAATATCGTCCTTAAAGATTTTTTTTTGAAAATTAAGCCCTTTAAAATGTTCAATAAACCTGGACAAACTAAAGAAAGTTTAGACCCCATGGAAAAAAAATCTTTATATTTATGACCAATACAAACTATAAGTACATTCAAACACATGCATCAAACAAGACTGTAAGAGTTTTACAGTTATGACAACTATGAGGCTCATCACTTTGATGCTTTTTTGTACCTTACAAGCTTGTTAAAACAAAAAAAATCATTATGCAATGGGTAAGAAGGAGTGTTAACTGTTCATGCTCCTAAATTCTCACTCAAAGTATGTTTCAGAGTGACCAGTTTGCATTTAAACAAACCAGGCAACATTTATATTACTTAAGGAAAATAAAAGCCAGAATGGACACCTAACAAGATGGGTTTTCTTTATCCATCTTTTCTCTTTCATCATAGATAACATTAAGAAATAAAAAATATTTCAAGCGACACTTTCAAAGAACAATAAAGTTCTTGTACTTTTAGGCACAATATATGATAGAACAGTAGTTCCTTATAAGGACACACATCACTGACATGATTGAGCCAATCTTACATTGGAATATTTCTTCTGACATTGTTTTTAATGCTATTATCTTTTTATGCGTTTCATACCAGGATGCTTATGCAAAATGTTAATATAAATGAGAGAATGTGCTTTGTACATGCTCATGAATAGCAATTTCAAAAGCTTTAGTTTTGGTGCATAGAAAAATTATGTTTAAAAGATGTAGATAAGCATAGTAGAATGACTACAGAAAGTAAAACTTTAAGAGCTGTATATTTTAAACAATTTAAAGTGAAATTTCCTTCTTCATAAATATTGATTTGTACAAAGGAAATGGCTGATACTGTATTTCTAGCTACACAGATCAGTCTAAAAAGTGAATGTTCACAGCCATTAATATCTGCAACACTACCTTGAAATAAAAGTTAATGAAGTGCAAGCTCAACATGATTTGATCTGCCAGTCAAGAGTATGAGGCTTTAGAAAAGCAGAGAAAAACAAATGGTACAATTAACAGCTGATCAGGATAGTTAAACGAGAGAACAATCAGTCGATGCAAATCATCAAAGCTCTTAACACCTTACAATCAAGATTTTTCCAAAACTCTAAGAACTACAGAATCATCTGCTTAAACAGCGACTCAGGACTATTTAAAAGTCTGTTCTTAAAAAGCGGCCTAAAAATATGAAAGCAACATGAATAACTCGCTCAAGTAATGAATGGTGCAAAATAAGAAAGTTTTAGAATATCAATTGAGCTTCTATGGGTTGGTGAACATTCTGTCTTGGCATAGAGCAACACGTTAAAGCCAAAGTTATATTATCTAAAATACTCATAATGAAAGTGACCAAAGCACAATCATTGTTGACTCACTCAACCCCGGGCTATTTACGGTTAACAAGACTTAAAGGCCAATGTTTCAGGGCAGTGTTAAAAAAAACGACCATGACATTGCTAATTAATGCAAATTTTAAAAAATAAACATTTAAAATAAAACAAATTTGAATACTATATATTAAATGCTTTTTTTCATGATTTTTTTAATGCAGACATTTTTTATGTAACTGACCAAAAAAATTAGACTGCATGTGACAATTTCCTAGATCTAGATCTGGTGCATTTGTGCCTCGCAGAAGTGACCTCAGGAAAAAAATTCGTAAAAAAAAGTATCGGCTCTTTTCCATTCCTGGCTACACAAATTCAAAACCAAGATGCTGTTCTTGCTTAAGCGGTAGACACAACAGCAGACGAGAAAAAAAAATTATTAAAGGCCATTCTCTGTGCTGCACAAGATCGGCTACCTGCAAAAATCGCCGATCCCGTCTAACACACGGGAAAGTCATTCAGTGAGTTAATAATGCTTTGATACAATTATTTAAAGAAAAGAATAACTTACAAGACCATCTTGTGAGAGAAAATCATTTTGAACTATAAAAATTACTCTCTTCTTCCACATACATTTGACATATTTATATTAGCAATTAGTCATTTTGAAGGAAAGATGCAGACTTTTTTCCTGTACTGTACGTGTATACTATTCCTTCCATCATAGCATGGGAGCTTAGATAGCCGATTAGATTTATGACACAAAAAGTCTTAAATGGTGAAAAGGAGGCACCAGTAAATCCACTTTAAAACTTACTACAGGATTAGGAAGCATTCAAAATAAGCAAGCTATATTTTTGTTTGTTCAATTATTTTTTAAAATGAATGTTCTTACCTGAAATGCATAAGATTCCATCGAGTTGTGAATCATCATTCTCTGGACTAAGAAGTTTCTGCACTTGCCTCAGTCTGCTTGCACTGTGGAATGAGCAGGTCCCCTATAGTTTATCAAAGTTGCTATACACAGAAGGCTGAATAAGAATAGTCATCTGATTTTGTAAAAATCTCCTTTTAACTTTAGATCCTTTTAAACACACATAATCATTTAAGTTAAAAAAAGTTTTGTAGTTATGAATTCCCAAAAGACATTTTTGATCCATAGCTACATGGCCTTTTTATAAGTGTTAGAGAGGATCTTTCAATAAATTGGGAAAGGGTAGTACCGGATATTACCTGTTTTCACACATTACTGCATTGCCTATTTAGTAAACCATAGTTAAGAACAGAATCGTACAATCATGCTTTTTTAATAACTGAGTTGTTCTACGACATTAACTAAGTTTGATGAAAGAATGATGAGGAGAGGAGGACATATATGCAATGCCAGATTTAAGAGTGATTCTACATGAACATTATACTTCATTAAAGTTTTAAATTTACTGCTTTTAGTGACATCTACCTGTTCAGCATCTATTTTAAAAAATTACTTATGAATATCATTTTGTAACAATTTATACTTGTGGCAAAACATGAAAACCTTCTTCGATCCAGTGCTTTTAGGCTTTTTATATTTTTTTAACAAATAAAAAAAAAGTTGGCAAGCTCACATATAAAATTTACATAATAATGGTGGATGATTGAGACTAAGCAAGTCACCACTTTAGAGTGACTTAATCTTTGTACTTGGAGATTTTGGACTGCACTAAACTTTTTCTTCTTCTTGGAGATTCTCAAACTCTCATTTATTATTACAACTCCTCATGGCAGATCAGCAGACCATGAACAGAAAAATCTTGCAAAATGTGTTAGGTCTTCATTTATCTTGCTCTGCTTTGCAGACATTTGATTCTTAGAACCCCTGTTTGTAGTGTATGTGATTTGTTTCTTTTTTTTTTTTTGTGTGGCCGTGACTATTATAGAGTCATAATATCACTTGCTCATCAAACTCAGGATGATGTTGGTGTTTCTTTTTCAGGCAGTTAAGACGTCGGTAAACCAAAGCCAGGTTTAAAACTACAGTGCTGAAGAAATCAACGCTGACGAGTCTGATGAAGAATTCCGAAAGCTCATCAAACGCCAGGAGATCAATTTCCCACCAGCAAGCGCAAAAGAACAATGGGAAGCTCTGGATAGCAAAATAGTCCTACAACTGGACAAGCTCAACGGGAAGAGCACTTTGGAGCACAAACTTACCACTTTCGGTGACATTATCTACCAGACATGTCTTAACACCTTCGGGGCTAAACAACATCAAGCCAGAAAAGAACCTAAGAAAAGCAGAAGGCAATGTGAGATGGAAACCCTGCAAAAGCAGAAGAAAAACTTAAGGAAACAAATGAAATCAGTGACTGAAGAAGAGAAAAATGGGCTGCAGGAACTTTGGCAAGCTTGAAGGCAAGACACTCAGCACTGAGCAGAGCAGAATTGGCAAGGAAGAGACGAAGTCTAAAGGAAAAGAACCAGGAACGCTTCTACAAAGACCCATTTCAGTTTGCAAGACAACTCTTCCACCAACCAAGATCAGGTTCCCTTTCAGTACAGAAAGAACAGCTGGAGACCCACCTGAGGAAAACATATTCTGACTCAAATAGATAAATAGCTGTAAATGAACCTGCAGGTCTGGTATGGCCAGCTGCTCCGGGAGAAGAATTCAATAGCAAACCACCAAGCTTGAAAGAAATCAATGCAGTAGTGCAAAAAGCAAGAGCCAAGTCAGCTCCAGGCCCTAATGGCGTGCCTTATCTACTGTATAAAAGATGTCCAAACGTTCTAAAGCAGTTACACAAAATTCTCCAAGGAGCGTGGAGCAACCTCAAGATCAGTGAGCAGTGGATGTCTGCTGATGGAGACCCGAGGAGCAAAACTTGACTGAAATAAATCAGTTTCGACCAATCTCACTGTTGAATGTAGAAGGAAAAATATTGGTGAGGTGCCTACAGTTCATGCTAATTCCGAAGCTCCTCTGGCCACTCCTGGTCTATGAAATCTGCTCAACTGCAGTTGAGGCATAGAAGCTAAGATCAATAAGTTCACCAGGAGGTGGTTAGGGGTACCTCTGGGTCTTATAGATGTGGCAATGTACTGCCATAAAGCAAAGCTGAGACTACCACTAAAATCCATCTTGGAAGAGTATAAATGTGGCAAAGCCAGGCTGCTCTCTGTGTTAGAGGATTCCGAGGACCAGGTTGTGAAGACAGTGCAACCGACCATAAAGACGAGTAGGGAATGGAAAAGTTGTCGAAGCCGTACCAAAGAGTGCTTTAACATTAAAGAAGTGATTGGGCAAACTCAAACTGACCGCAAAGGGCTAGGATCATCTACAGCAAAGTGGTAGTCAAAAGCAGAAGGGAAAGAGAAATGAGATAGGTCATCAATGAGATACGCCTCAATGAAGATTCCAGAAGGGTTCAGAAAGCAGTTCAGCAACCTCAACAGGGATAATGGACTAATTGGGAAAATACCCTGCAGAAATCCCTCACATGGAATGAGATCTGGCACATGGTGCCACTTCGGATCAGCTTTCTCATCAGATCAGTGTACCATCTCCTGCCCTCAAACGCATACTTGGAATAGTGAGGAAAGAAAGTGTACCCCACTTTCCGCTATGCCAAGGCAGGCAGACCACAGAGCATGTAGTTCTTGCAAAATTGCCCTCTCGCAGGGGCGATACACATGGAGGCATAATAGAGTCCTTCAAGAGCTTGCCGCGATCATGAGCACAGCAAAAGGAGAGACTACCTTCCTAAAACCAACGCAATGATATTCACAACAAGGGAGGAGCTAAGTCATGGCACGGAAGTCCGGTGAGGACAACAAACCAGATAAAATGCCTACTAGACGGTTGTGATGAGTGAGATGTTTGAGCAGACCTTCCAGAATGGGATAGTCTCCCCAGTATAATCAAAGGATCAAGATTAAGACCTGATATCGTGATCCATTCAGCTTCCACACAACAATTGGTCATGGTGGAGCTAACAGTTCCATACAAAAACAGAATGGAAGAAGCCCACATCTATAAAAGAGAGAAATACCTAGACCTGACCAAAGAGCTAGAAAATGCTGGCTACAAAGCTGTGGTGATGCCCGTTGAGGTTGGTGCCAGAGGATTCATAGGGTCATCAGTCTACGGCCTTCTGACTAAACTTTCAATATGTGGCAACAAAAGTACAAAAGCTCTTAAGTTACTGGCGGAAATAGCCGAAAAAGTTCCCGGTGGATCTGGAGCAGGAGAAATGAGAGGTTCCTTCATAAGGATTAAAAATGCTCGCAGGACCAGTTTGCAAAGTGGGGATCAGCAATCCATCAAGAGATGAGGGTGTGGGTTCGAATCCTGGCACTGTGCAAAAAAAAAAAAAGATAACAGGGAGACACCTGGGAGTCATGACCTGGGTGTGGCCCGGCCCCCTTAGAGTGTCAGAGGTTCAGGGCTGAAACACTTGCTACAAGGGGTGTTTCTTCTCTGAAGACGCCCTGTTATCTAGGTCCCCAATGAGTTTCTACCTACTTAGATGTTATTTCATGCCATAATCCTGCATATTTTTAAGAGACATTTTCCTTCATAAATTCTTAGTTTAGTCTCAATAATCATTTTTGTTTATTTTGTAAAGGAAAGTCCCTCAAGACGACTAATTGTTTTGATTTTGAATTGTGAATTGATTTTATCTTTAAATTAAATGACTTGTCACTTTATGTCTATTTTTTTGAAGAGCTTTTTTGGTTAACTTTGAAATCTTTCTACACATTTCTAAACATGTTATAGAAGAATGGGTTAATTATATAATCTTCATAACTCAAAGATAAAATTCAGACAAGAAGTAAGATTGATGTAGTTCAACTTTCATTATATATCTAGATAAGACACTGCTTGCATTTATTGTGGTATATTATGTGCTTACTTATTTTTACTTCATCTTGTTCTCCCAAAAAAAGCCTATGATTTCATAATGAGTCTCAAGATTCATCAATGTGCAGGACATCATGCCCTTCTGTAACAATGTTAATCTTAAACCCCTAGACAATACTCAGTGATAATTATTATTTAAATCAGCTATACTCTCTATATTTGTTCCATATTGCACCATGTCTTACAAGTAAAAGAATAAACTAGCATTTGAGGATCAAGTTCAGTAGAACTTCATTTACTACTTGATCTCCTAAATGATCTCAGAGGTTTGCAAATGAAAAAGCAATAACACTTCTGGTGTTGATTCATTTTACAATATTGTTGCCCTAAGTCTTGTGGAGGAAGTGGGGGGTCCCTAGTTATGTTCATTTCCATATTGGTATTGAATAGGCATTCATTTTAATTATCCTAATTTTTGCTTGCTTCGATGCAGTTCAAATACATATTGCCTGTGCTGGAGGGTGTGTAAAACGAATGCAATACTAATTACCATCTGTAAAATCCATGTCACTCAATTTTATAGAATACAACGCTGATAAGGTCTTCTTTCATAACCAATAGGGTCCATTAATGATAAAAAAAAAAAGCTGTCAGTGACATCAATCATATAGTTTTTGATAATTTAATTTCAAAGTTGAACATAGAACCATATTTAGGAGCTAACTTAAAATTAAATGCTATTGGCTATCTGTTGTAATCTTTATTTTGCTTATCTTGCTATAATTAAATTAGTTTCCTGGCTCTTATGGCTTGTATTTGATAAAGACTGGTTCAATATGTGATTGGGTTAGATAAAATATCATACATAAACTTTCATAATAGTTAAGCGATCTAAACGTAGATATAAATTAAGGTAAGTTCTGGAGAATTCTTGATTTCATGATACATTCTTACACCCGTCTCATATAAGACTTTAAAATAATCTGATCCTTTGTTTGCATTTTTCATTTGGCTTTGCTTCGTTTTTTTTTTTAATTCTGCTACGAACAATTATGAAGGTTTCATCTGTTGAAAATTAATGCTTGGGGAGATTAATATCTTTTGAAATATTTTGTTCTTATCGTTGGAAGTGACTACCGATATAACAATTTTTTTTCTAGTTCATTTTATTATAAACCGGGTGTAGGAATGCAGGTTTACTGATTTCATTCAAATTTTGGTCTGGAAATCTAAAAGATGTAGATCGTTAGATAGATGTGAAATCCTTTAAATCAACCATTAAATAGCCTATAGATCTAGTGGTCAACATAAAGTTCGAAAGAGCAGATTCACATATATGTTGATGTAGCTGTAGGCTATAACTGCAATATTAGTTAAGATGCTGGTTAGAAAGATCTGGATATAGCTAGATCAATCTCGAAACCTTAATCAGATTATTATTGAAGGTGCAAAAGCGTCATTGGCAACCACTAGACTTGAACTGTATCTACCTGACAAATTGAGAAAATTGTTCAATTTTGATATGTCGTCGGGCTGAAGACGGTACTTTAAGTTTTGCCTTTGACATTTTGAATGCTGCATATGACTAATGAGTATTGGAATTGATTTTAAAAAATTGATTCTAGATCTATATGAACAGGCCTGTAACGTTACTATCTTAATTTTGGCATTCACTGTTATTTAGAAGGGGAATCACTCTGTTGAAAAGGAAATGACATCATGTTACTGTCAGAAAACAAGAGGAAATCCCTGAAGCTCGATTTCTATAATTGTCAATTATACTCCTGTACAACTCAAATTGGCCGTGACTAGTAGGCCTAGCTGTGGATCTCGACCTAAGTTTAGGGCTTATTATGATGTAACAATATTATAGGGATAGATTTTGTATCTATATTTAGACAATCATAGGCCAAGATCAGCTTTAGTATCAGATCTATATATATTCTAGACCTCTAGATCTAGACTCTACTCATTAGATCTTGATCTAATCATGCATCTGGAGTAGAGCCATGCATGAACTACATCTAAATCTAGAAATCTTTTAAGATTTTAGTAAACTCTAGATCGATCTGTTTAAGATCGTTTTAATATTAATAGATAGGAGTCGCCAGAGTCAACAACAGAATAAGTTTAGATCTAGATCTAGATGTCTATATCTCTGGATAAACTTTTGATCATGCTCATAAACCCAGAACAAGATCTAAATCTAGTTTGTGTAGCCTAGATAGAGGTTCGAATTTTCTTTCTAATCTAATAGCCTAGATGCAAGTTACTGAGGTCCAAACTAGATCTAGGTTTTGATCAAGATCAAGACAAAATTAAGAGGCAAGTTTGCTCCTGAAGTTATTCGTAAAATGCTGAGTTTTGCACCTTCTTATTTTGTAATCATTAGATCTAGATCTATGTACTGACTTTATAGTTATTCTCATGCCACTGCTATCACTTTTAAAAATTTTATGGAAAATATTATATATACATGCAGACACAGTGACATTGACAGGGAAAGATCACCATTGATCACATTCACATGATTCAGTTGAATTTCAAAATATTTCTAAAAAGTCTGTTGTTCCCAATCAAATAAAGTCACTTAGACTTAAAAATGAGAGTAAATAGGTTTTGATAAATTTATTTTCACGTGATTTCCTTTCAAAAAGTGAAATTGTCAAGACTAGCCAAGGAAGCAGATATCCATTTTACTTACACTTGTGCAAATATATTCTGTAATATCTATAGGCATATATTTCATTTGGATGTTTTTTTATTTTTCCAGGTAAATTTGCAGATATTGGCCCACATCACGTTAGGCTTCACATTTGAATGTTTCTCAACGAATTTGAAACTTGTAGATTAATTAGATTTTAGGGCTACACAAAAATTCTTTTATCTTGAAAAGTATGCAACGAATAAAACTTTCATATTCATGTTCAGCATTTCAAATTCATGTAGAAAAATATAATTTTAAAGCTTAAAGTTAGTTGGGCTAATAACTGCAATAATAACTTCTTCCAATGGAAAAAATACTTGAACTTGAAGATTATTCTTTGAGCCAATAACAAAAAGTGGTGATCCAAATGTGCTTAAACTTTAAAATTCAAAATGCTTGTATAGCTTATGTTTTAATTTCATCTTTATTCAGGATGCCTACTTTAAGTGTTACCAAAGTTTTAAGAGAGTTTCCCTGATTAGGGAATACTGCAAAAGTAAGTGAGCATTAAATGATAACTCTTTTTTAATTTTTCACAGTGTGAAAAGTCCTTTTGGTCATGGTTTGACAATTGAAGATGGAGAGAACATATGGGAGTCTAGTGAGACATGGTAAGGGAACATCTTTATTTTTTTTATGTTTCGTCATTTGTTTTTGTTTACTTATAGTATCTTATTATTCATGAAGCTTTCAATGTTTTACAATCCCTGTATTTGTTATCTTCACGATTTTAGATGTACCTGATAAATTATCAAAATTTTAAGATCTGTTATTTAAATTTAACCTATGTTGTTCAGTGTTTAACATATTCATTTAAAAAAAAATTCATGTTGAGAAGGAGATACTTAAATTACGTATTGCTTAGAATTATGATTTGCTTTTATTTTTCACTCAGAACTTGGTTCAAGTTATTCTGCATTGGATGGTATCCCTTTCAAAATTGGTCGGGCATTCCGAAGACCAGAACGGGTATTTTATTTTTTTCTAGTTGTTGTTAGAAATAGGTCACTTTATAATTTACAAACATCATTTCAGTATAAAGGTATACCTTTTTTGTTACTTGCTCATTATATCCAGGATCAACACCTTCATGAGCTTTGTAAAAATGTACATATCCTTATTATTATGTTTGTAGTTTTCTTTTAACCTGAAAACTTTAAACTTAAAGCTTAATTTAATTTTTTTTTTTTTTATTATTCTAAAAATTTGCCCAATTTATAAAGAACATGCACTAATGTGCAGGATTGCCATGAATTTCTTGCATGCCAGGATTGCCATGAATTTCTTGCATGCCAACTTTGTTTTGAAAATGTTTGTATTTGCTGCAATGTCATTAAATTAGTGAAAAAATAGTGATTAACCCCTTCGTGACAGAGGTATTTTCAATCGCAATGACGTGGCTTATCTTGTATATTTTCAACATCGCTGAATTAAACTATGAAATCAGATTTTAAATTGCTTGGCATTCAGTGCCTCTTTTACGTAGTATAAAACACAGCGTACATTTTATGTCTAAGTGTCATGGAAAACGGAGAAGTTTGTGGATTCAATGACCTACAGTGTATGTGAGCTAGGCATCTTGTCACGAAAATCGGATATACAGGGTACATTTTTATGTCAGAAAGTGGTTAATTACAGAAAAAATTTATGCAATTTTCGTGGATTTTGTGAACCAGCAAAATATTGAGATCTATTTGAAGAAATCATTACTAATTGTCGATGTAAAATATTATGAAGTAGTGGGAATTGAAAAGGTAAATGATAATTTTTTTAGATTTCACTCTTTGTGTCAATACAGGAAAATGAAAGTAATAAAGTTAGGGAAAAAAATGAGAGGTTTGTAAATATATTTTTTGATGTAAATCTTTTCCACAACCAATTTATTTTCATGTATTTTTTTTTCTTTTATGTTTAATGTAAAATTTTTGTGGTTCATAATAAGAGGTAATACACATTGTATCATTTTAATATTCTTCTTCCATATATACTGAAATTATTTCAGTGGTAGTTTTTTTTTCCAATATTTACAACATAAATCATGGCTGTTATTTTTGTAATACTTTCAATTGTATCAAACTTTTTTTTTCTTTTTCTTTTGTTTTTAGATCAGTCCTCCCCAGCTTCTATTGAATAAAACAGATGAAGCTGTTTCTCAAGAGGTATGTGAAAAAAATATGAACCTGTTCACCCAACCTGGGAATGAAGCCAATGTTCAAATAAGTACCCCTAGTAACTAAAATGTCTGCAAATAAAATATATTGTTCAATTTTTTCACCAGTGATGAAATGTCAAACATAGCTCGTTTCATATGGCTTATTAACATAACTTTTGAAATTTTTGATTGATTTTATCTCTCTCATTGCTGAAATACAAATCTTTTTACCCAAGCTTCAGTAGTTTACACAGCTTGGACACATGTTCACTCTTGTTTTTGAAATCAGAAATGATTCATTGATTACCATTATTATTTGCTTTTATATTACTGCAATAATGCATTGACATATTGGAGTAAAATGTTTTTTCACATTACTTGTTTGTAAAATCCTCTAAAAGTAGGGCTTATATGATACAGGTTCACAGGAAATATTGAAAATGATTGTCTATAATAAGATAGAGAATAAACTGACTTATTCAATTACTTTCCTATTTTGGCATCAAAATTTTGAAAATTGCCTTACATGGTTTTTTTTTTTATCTTGGGTCTATATAGATAGACACTGTTACATGGAGAAGTTTGTAATTCAATTTAATAAATTTTTTTTTTTCTATTTCAAGTACACATTTGAAACAGAAGAAGCTGTTTTAGCTTGGGCAAAAGCTCGAGATGAAGCCGTTAAGAAAGCAGCAGAGGAACAAGCGCTGCGTCTAAAGAACAAAGAAATACATAAAGGTGAAGCAGAAGATTCTCATATTGAGAATGATGGCATATTATCTTCAAACGCAGACCTCAAGGAGAGTGTTTATGATGTGCCAAGATACACTGTTTCACAACCAAAAAATGATGATTATCTGATCAAGCCACCATTGCCTCCAAAAGTATCAAGTCTGTCTACTAAACCAGTTCCTGAAGCAGGCACTGTACTTACCCCAATCCCAATTAAACCATTGATGGCTTCTTCAGTGGACAAAGAAACCTCTTCAACAGCTGAGTCAAAAAGCAAAGTTGATTCTCAGTTTGACTTGGCTATGTTTGAGGCTGAGGCAGATCCCTTTGATAATTTAGAACTGCAGACTCTTAATGATATGGAGGAGCTTAAAGTTTTACTTAACTCTAACTCTGTAAATGCACATTGTGACTCATCTGTTGTGCAAGAAGTCAGCGCTCATGCCCTTGATTCATGCACTGTAGCTTTGGAGAGTTCAGCGGATGAATTAGAGGGTACTAATCAGTCAGAGCAAAAAGCACAAATTGGGATGGGGTCATATACAAAAAGTGATGTTTCAAAACCAGCTGAGAATCAAGATGGGACATCTCAATCAATTGCAACTTCCGTGAAAACGTATGATGATGGTGAGTATGTTGAAATAATTCCAAAATATAAAGATCAAAATGAACCTTCCCATGTTGCAATGGATGTGTCATCAGGAGGAAAACCCACACCTTTGAATGGTTTGGCTTTTCACAGAACCAACCCTGCTGTAGATGGATCCTTTCTTACATCTGGTTTGAACAGTCAAATTTATAAACCTGTATTACCACCTATTAATAAATCGACCCTTTCAACAGATATTGGTTTATGTCAATCAGTGCCTGGTCAGCAGGCTACAGGAGCTCATCATGGGAATTCATCATGTGATACAGCTTCCACCCAGAAGTGGAATTCTCCCTTTGTCAGTCCACGGGAGGGTGGAAAAGGCCTGCCACTTCAACAATCCAATGGAAGAGAACTTGTATCATCAAGTCCACCACCAACTACCCAATCGATCAAACCCAGCAGACCAGCCCCTCCACCACCTGTAGGTTCCAAGCCAATGCCAAGAAATAAAACACCTGTCCAATCATCAGATGTTATGTCCAGTTCCACTGGTCCATCTCTTGCCATGTTTCTTGGTAACTCTGGTCAATCTGAGGAGCGCAGTGTCCAAAGTCCATACAACCGCCACTCCAACTCAACCTCTGATCTGAATGTAGGACCAACCTCTAAGGGTGTTGACAGCCCTAGGAGAAATTCTGCTGTGATTAGTCCTCAGGTGAATTCTATTTTATCAAATCACACAATGTTCCTTTTGGTATATTTTTTTTTCAGTCACACTTTGGTGTTTTATGCAATGGTGATTTTTAGTTGGATTTTGTTTTTATCTCTGCATTTGATCAGTTTTAAATTTAGACGCAGTAAAAACATCACAGAAGCATAATTTCGAAAATATATAATGTATTTCATTGTTTGACGGGCCAGCTTCTTTTCTTTTCTATTTTAGAACATTTCAATGCAATTTTTTTTTCCTTTTTTTTTCTTTAATACCAGTCTTAGCTTGGTTTTTTAATTTTTCTTTGTATATAAAATGCAGGAGTAATAATAGCAAGTATTCAACGGATATTTTTTCACAGCCTTGGAATCGCCATGTGCCTCTCCCTCCACCTCCAAGTCGTGTAAATTCTGCCCAGTCTTTGGGTTTATCTGATCCATATTCCAGCCTGTCACGAGAGGAGCAAGCATTTACTGACATTCTCACAAACATGGGCTTTCTTCGTCCCAGAGTGGCTCGAGCTGTTCAAAAATTTGGAAGCAAAGAAAAAGAGGTGAGAAGTTTAATATTGTAATCAAAGATCACACAAGGAAAGATAGGAATTGATGCATGAGGTTCTTAATTATTTCCAGCACAAAAAATGGCTAAATGAAAACTCTCTGAAGGAACTATGCAGCTGATGAATGATAGATTGTTTTAAACTTTTAAAACTCTCAATATCAAGTGTAATAACAATGCTGCTGTGCATATAAAGGCAATGCTTCATCTTCATATATCGCGTTGTAATGACTTCTTTGAACTATTGACCATAACAGTCAAGCTCAGTTAGGTGATGAACTTCAAACATAAATCTCTTGAAATCTCTAACTTAACGAACCCATCTGATTTTCTGTGCTTATTCTCTCTTTGCTTCCTTTTGATCTCTATCTTTTTTGTCAAACCAGTACAAAGTTGTAACTTCATTCTTTGTATAATCTGATCTGAGCTGTTTAAAAAAACTAATTCATTCATGAATCAAACCACAGCTTTATGAAATGGCATTTTATCCTGTTTGAAGATCTATGAATATAAATTTTGATTAAATACCAGCTATATTATTATTATTGATTCTTGAAAAAAGCAAGTTATGTGCCTCTCTTACAAGACAAAAATTGTCAACAGACACCATGGCCTTTCATTTTCAGTAGTGAGCTAGAGCAACATTCTTCTCTGCTCTCACTTCACCATCTTCGCCTTGTCTGTTAATGCCTTCTAAGTCAACTTGTCTTTTACTTAGACTTTGAAAAGGGTGATTGCATTCAAATTCTGCCTATCCCATCCATGCATGACTATAGTGCTGATGTTAGCTGAACCTTTTGCTCAGTAACTCAATATAAAAAAAGATAGAGAATGTAAAAGGATGATCTTCACATCAACTGATCGTTGAGTTTGTGCAGTCTTCTTGGATTGATCATAAAAATGTTTCAAATTTGATCCTTTGCTGCGTTACCTGAAGCTGTGGTCAGCTTCAACCTAAACATGTCTATCCTTGGTACAGAGTAATAGCCTGTCTTTGTGCAAGACTCTTCATATTGGTAGAGGAGGAAAAACTCCAAAGACTTTAAGGGAAGGTTCATTCTATCAAAAACTGCCACGTAGACTAAAGTAGGCCTAGCATAATAAAGTTTAAAGTGAATAGTAAAGACAGCAGGAGATTGAGACATGAAGAAAAAAAAAGGGGGGGGGGAGTGGAAAAAAAAAGAAGAAATCATAGCAAGAATGAGACTTGAGAGGGAATAGAAGGGAGAGACTTGAGGCAGAAGGAGAAGTATGATATGTATATCTCTGAGCAGCGATAAGAAAGAGTAAGGGATAGAATGGGGAGATCTGAGTAAGAATGAGCAGAGTAAAAATAGTAAAATTTAAGCGTGTCTTAATGTAGGAATAGCAATGGAGTTATTTTTGTTCATTTTTTATATGCATTTGTTTTATATATAAGAGAGGATGGGTGCAGATAAACCCAGCATAGTATCTTGTTGCCTTTTAATTCTACTCACATCTTGAGAGTGCACGTGATTTATGGTATTTACTGCTTCTTAGTTATCTAGCACTTGCAAATATTAGTTTTGGGTAATGTAAAAAAGGTAAAAGTGCGATTATTAGTATTGACTTTCTTTTTTCAGTTTAGGTCTAGTCTACTGTTTCTAAAGAGACTGCTCTCCTTACTAATCCTAGATTAAGCCAGTCAAAGCATTATATTATGCACTCATTTAATAAGCAGTCAACCAACAAAATGAAATAGAATAACTGATTTTATGATCACTCGATGGCAAAAGATTAAAGTTAAATCACTATGTCTCTCAGCATGGATTACTTGGCATAAACACACATTATAAGATGAATGGGGATGGGAATCTTCCTTACGATCAATTTTTTTGTTAAGGGAATTTTGTGAGTGTTACCGTGAGCTTTGCTCAGAGAAGTAAAACTAATAGTATTAAAATAAGTCAAAATTATTCAAAAGTTGTTAAATAAGTAAATCATATATTTTTATCATAATAATTAATATCCACTATGTATTTATGAACATAAGCTTGACTTACATGGGAGATTGCATGAATTCAGAAAAAAAACTCTCTAAAGATCTTATATTTTTATCCCAATGTGCATTTTCATTTTGTCACAATCAACCTAAGGATTACCAATTTTTTGCATAAGAATATCTTTGTAAAAATTGGCTGCTGTTATTAATTTTTATTATGTGCTACACAGTTAATGTAACTAAAAGTTAATTTTTTTTTTGTATTTTGATAGAAATCAAGAGTTCAATCTTTGAGATTTTGTTTTGTTTTATTTTGTTTTTTGTTTTTTTTGTTTTTTTGTCCTGCCATAGGTCTTGGACCATTTGCTTGCTGCTGATAAGCTTGGGGAACAAAGATATGCACCTGTGATGATTGAATCTGCCTTGTTTACATTTAAGAATGATTTGGAAAAGGTATGTGTTTGGATGAAGGAAGTTATTGATTGGCAAGGAGAAAAGATGAGAAGAAAGAGAAAAGAAATAAAACATGAAGGAGGCATAGGAGATGGTCTTGAGATGCATAAGGGAGGGGGAGGCTTGGAGGAAGTGGAGGCAAAGATAAGGAGAAGTAAAAGGGTAAAAGCCCATATAAAAACAAGTCTTTATAATTATATTGATTAGTGAACTAAAGAGAAAGGTGTTCAACAAATGCTTTATCCTCAAAAATTAAAGGAACAAAAGAACAAGAGTTTTAATTTTTTTTTTTTTCCCTGCATACTCATGATACTGTATTTATTTGAAACTAAGGTTTTCATTATGGCTACCACAAAGAAAAAGAAGTAATTATATAATATAATATAATATAATATATATATATATATATATATAATTATGAAATACCTGGACTAAGGCCTTGTCATGACACTGGTGTTTCGAGCCCTGATGCTTTCATCAGGCGGCTGTGGCGAAGTGACGATATTCTTCAGCAGAAAACTGCTCCTTATTGTTGAGCACTTTCATTTAATAATTATGTTAGTACCATTTTAAATCATTAAATATATATATGGTTCGTAAATGGGAATGGAATTCCACGCAGCATGAAAAACACCTTAAATTTTTTTTTGTTTCACCTGAAGAATGATCATGAATCACAGGAAAATTTGAAAAATAAGTTAAATTTGGTAGTTAGTGATGTATATTGCAATATTTCTTGAGTAATTTTTGCTTCCATGATGGTGGGCTTATGTAGATCTATAAGGGACAGAAAGAGATCGCGCAGCCCAGTTCAGGCAACCAGGCAGCATTTGCTCACCTTTTAAAATTCCCCAGTGAGAGACAGACAGAGAAGGGAGGGAGGTTTGGGGTGGGAAAAGGATACCTCTGCTCTTACCTGTCTGGGAAATACAAAGATAAAACTTGAACTAAGACAGGTTGCAATGAATCATGCACCTTCAATATTTAACTCAGATAGTTTATACATTTCTCTACTTAAAAATCAACATTCACATTTTAAAGTTACATATATATACTTTTCTGATTGACATAACTTATTCTTATTCAAGATATGTTAGTTATCAATAAACATAGATCGTTTTCCACAAAAATAGTATAAAGCTACTCATGAAGCTCTCTATGACTTGACATTAAAGAACAAGTACTATTAACTTTAAAATTTATCAAGAAATTTGGCAAGCAAAAAGAAGATAGTTTGGGATTGGATAAGTGTAGATGTCTGTTAACAGTAGTTTATTAATTAAATTATATATCTTATGTCACCCATTTCAATATTGATTTTTGTTGAGATGAATAAAATCTAAATCTAGTCTTTGTTTTATCAGGATCTGCAGCTTGCAATTTCCTGGAAATGAAAGCTATAGACTCCAGTTGCTAAACATACTGTTACATTTGAGCTTTGGATAGATAATACGAGGGCATATTGATAAGTTTTGCCTCCAAGTCCATAACTTTGGAAATAATGAAGACAAACAAATGATACTTACACCAAATGAAAGGTCATTTTATTTAGCACCAGATGACATATCATTTTTCAACATAATCACCGTCCCGTTCGATACAGAGCCGCCACCGACGGACGACCTGTTGGGTGCCGTCAGCGAAGAAGTCAGCAGTCTTGTCTCTGCACCAAGAAAGAACAGCATTCTTCACATCTTCGTCTGTCTCGTAACGGTTGCCCTTGAGGTAATCCTTGAGTTTTGGAAAAAGGAAGAAATCGCTCGGAGCAAGATCTGGGCTATAAGGCGGGTGCGGTAATGTCCGGAGGCCTAAACGATCTAAAGCCGTGCGAGTTTCCAAACTTGTGTGAGGGCGAGCGTTGTCGTGATGGATGATGGAAACTTTCTCACTCCTTACCCGTCGCAACCTCGCTTTCAGTTTCTCCAGTGTGTTCACATATTTCGTAGAATTCACGGTGTTGCCTTGTTCCCAAAATTCTGTGTGAACCACACCCTCACTGTCCCAAAAGATCGTGAGAAGCACCATCATCCATCACGACAACGCTCGCCCTCACACAAGTTTGGAAACTCGCACGGCTTTAGATCGTTTAGGCCTCCGGACATTACCGCACCCACCTTATAGCCCAGATCTTGCTCCGAGCGATTTTTTCCTTTTTCCAAAACTCAAGGATTACCTCAAGGGCAACCGTTACGAGACAGACGAAGATGTGAAGAATGCCGTTCTTTCTTGGTGCAGAGACAAGACTGCTGACTTCTTCGGTGACGGCATCCAACAGGTCGTCTGTCGGTGGCGGCTCTGTATCGAACGGGACGGTGATTATGTTGAAAAATGATATGTCATCTGGTGCTAAATAAAATGACCTTTCATTTGGTGTAAGTATCATTTGTTTGTCTTCATTATTTCCAAAGTTATGGACTTGGAGGCAAAACTTATCAATATGCCCTCGTATATATCTGGGGTGTAGATTTGTCTAGAATGTGGTCTTTTTTGCGAGACTGATATTTTTTTTTATTATTATTTATTTATTATTACTTTTTTATAGTTTATCAAACTCCATTATTGTAACATGCTGAAACATAAATGAAACTTAGGAGCCAATCATTCTCAAGTTGTAGTATAAATTGATTATAAACTATTTAATTTTTATCTTAACTTTATTTTTACTTGTATCATAGTTGTTAAAGAGGCTTAGTCTAGTGCCTGTTAAGGTAGTAATAAACAAACAATAGGTCAGATGATTTATAAGAGAGCAGAACAATTCATCTCATCCATTATTTCATTTTTTTATTCAAGTGTTTGTGTTTAAAACTTAAGTCACTGGAGGAAATATAAGCAAATTTTCCAGCAGTATGAGAAAGCTTATTATTTATTGCTCAACTTAGAACAAGAGTAAATGCTGTGCATCGATAATAAGTATTCAGAAACAAAGTTTTCTTTCAAACTTAAAGTATGGGAATTGCTTAAATCAAATTTACGGATTTTTCTTTTTCCAACTTGCAAAGCATAAGAAACACATTTTAAGTATTTGTTAGGTTTCATGTTTTAGTGTTTGGTCATAGAAAAACCTGGAAAATTTATGGAATTTTGTGATCTGCTTGCTGCAAGAACCCTGAAATATTTGTTTTATACAGTATTTTAATGTTTGGACATAAATTTTCTTGAATATATCAAATTTCTCAAAGAATTGGAAGAGTCCGTGTTTCACTGCAAATATATTTTTTCCCATTCTTTTATAAATAACATTTCAATTTCTCCATGATTAGGCTGAACGTTTCCTTCAACTGCATGCTCAATTTGAAGAACTTGGATTCCAGCGTGAGAAGATTCATGATGCTCTCATCTCTACGGATTTAGAGCATGACAAAGCTCTTGATATTTTAACAGCATGATTACTAAAGTGAGTGACAGTATGCCCACTATTCATTGCTGGTTTATAAAATTCTCCTGCTTCTTACGTTTCGGCTTTCATCACTGTTGGTCATGGATAAGTAGATTTCTATTACGTTTTTCCTCAATCATTTTGAATCTTCGTTGTCCTTTATTCCCAAATGGGAAAATTAATGTACTTGTAAGAAAAAATGACTATTTTTTGTACAAAAAATTATGCTGCTCAAATCATTTTGCAAAAATCAAGGCAAAAAAGTTAAATGTATAAATTTTTCAAAAATGAAAAAATAATCAATTTCAAGTAAAGTAAGAGCTTAACTTGTGCAGAAAAGTTTATTTTCGGTCCTTGTCTTTTGTACGTAATGTCAAATGGAGCTGCGAGAGTAGAAATATAAAGAGCTGTGTTTAGATAAAACTACACATAGATTTGCTTTATTACACCAGTTTCTATAAAATTCCATGTGTGTATAGTGTAAGGTAATGGTCTTATTTGTGTTTGTTGTAGTTAATCAACAACACTTACACCTTAGGCCATTTACTTTAAAGTTATTTTGATTTTGTGGCCTCCTGTTTTTTGTTTCTGAAAATAATACATGAAAAAATGACAGTATCTGCTCTATAAAACCTCAACTTACAGTCAGAGTTCAAATCTTTGATTCTTACATTTTTGCATCTGAGGAACCAAAGTCATATGAAGGGAAACTGGAATAAGAAAATACATGGGAGATAATGGGTTTAACAGTGAGTGAGTTTAAGTGTTAGTTTTGTTAGGTAATTTCCCATTATCAAATATTTGTTACCAAAGCAATTGTAATACTAATAAAAAATACACCACAAATGCAATCATGAAGTTATTATAAGTAGAATAATTACTATACATGATGAGTTTGTCTCCAACGAATCAAAAATGTAATGTGCTTAATTTTTTTTCTTTTTACTCAACTTTACAAAAGGCATTGTGCACTATTAAAAAGGAAAAGGCTTTTGAACCCTATTAGTTTTTGCATTTTTTTCACAACACACTTTTCTGATTGAGACTTAAGAATGTGGTCTGTTTTTACTCCTAAATGGAACATTTTCAAAGATTTATATAGTGTTTTTAGTCATGGAACTCTTGAAGTGCAAAAAGGTTTTTTTTTTGTTTCTGTTTTTTTTGGGGGGGTTTTTTAATTTATTGCATATCTATTTTGAGGCATTGGCATGAGGTATTATAAATTTTGAGAATTACAAATCAAAAGACATGAAATTAACAATAATGCAGAGAACGTTAAGCTGAAAATTTTATCGGTTATATTTTAAAGGCAAGTATATTTCAATATCTCCTAGATCTAAACAAATTATTACGGTTCATGCCTAGCGAATAACTTTTTACTGGAACAGGTTTTTTTATTTTACTTAATGTTACCAGAGGGCCTGAACACTTTGTCCCTACACATAATTTTTTTCTTCCCTCAGTAATTTCTGTTTAATTTGTTAAGGTTTTATTTAATATGACAAATAAAAAGAGAGAAAATGATTGAAATCGAATTTTATGAATAATAGCTTTTAAACCTAAACATTTTTTTCTAAAAATGACAAGTATCATCTTTGAATGTTTTAAACTTAATAAGTCCACAACTTTCATAAAATAAGTTTTTAGCTGATAACAATTTTAAAAATCTGGCCAAGCTATTCTATGGAACCTCTGAGAACAACAGCTTGATTTGTAAGCTCTCAAAGTTTGAAAATTCTTACCGTGTTTGCAATCAAGACATATTTTTTTTTTGTTTATTCTTTTGTTTGTCAAGTACACCTTTAGCTCCCTGAATGCCTCTGGCATTAAAATCTTTGTCTACCTTATATAAATCTTAGATGGTTCATATGTATAATCCTGAGCTTTTTGACCTTTGAATTTAGACCTAACAAATTTCCTTAGATGGTTTTTCAATGATCAAGAAGTAATGTAAACAGGACTAATGACACTGTGCTGCTTAATTTATATAATCAAGATTTTTTTTTTGATTAGTATGTCACTTAGCAATGTAATATATTTAAGTTTAGATCCTCAAGAGGATCGTGGATACTGAGCAATGCTTGTAATATAATTATTAATTTTGCACAAGTGACTCCAACCCTGATATATTTATGTTACCATAATAAGGTCTCATTTCCTCTTCAGATCTATTATTTTTAAATGTGCCATTGTGATGTGACAATCAAGAAAAGAGAAATAAGGAGGATACTTATGAGAACTCAATATTAATTCCAGCTTTGCTCACTAAGATATCTGCATGAAGAATCCATTGGAAAAGAAATCCGAACAATGTGTTTATTTTTTATAGCATGTGAAGGATAATAATTCTTTCACCCAACAAGTGCACTAATTAGGACAAATGTTCTTAAAAGATGTTTGTTAGAAAATTATCATTTATGAAAATTATACATTTAAGGTATGCAGGGTGATTCAGCTGCAAGTGTCCACACTTAAGATAGAGTCAAGTATTTTAAAGTGACTTTTCCATTGATATCAAATGAAAGATCCTCGTGAATAAAAAAGATTTAGAAGATATTCCTTTCCATCCTATTGAATGCTGAAAAACTTTTTTTTCTTGATTCCAGAACTTGAAGTTGAATTTGATAGGGTTGCCTCACATAATTCATTCATTTTATCAGCTCTTGTATTAACACTATGACATGGTTTTTATGTTGCTGCTAAACTTATTACATGTATACCCAAGATTCATCATCCAAGTGTGCTTCACAATTCTTTTTCCTTTTCTACACAGATCTACACATTTTAAATAATTCATCCGTGGGTTTTTCAAAATTTCATAAATAAAGTTATTAGAGGTAGTACTTAACTTTTTTTTAATTAGAAATAGTTTGCATTATTTTGTACATGAGAAAGAAATTCAACTCAAAGCCATTTTGATAACCGTTTTTATCATTTTTCCCGTACTAGTGGATTGGTTTGTTGCTTTTGATTAATCTTTTTTCCATGCTGTATAAGTATAAATTATTTCATTTTTGATATTTGTGTTTTCTCATGCAGCAACCTCCTGTGTCATGCTGAAATGGAAGTGTTCTCACTTAAATGAAACCAGTATATATTCCAAAGATATGAAAGCCTCTCTATTGCGTCCAATTTAATTTTTTTTCTAACAAATGTAAGGATGGAAAGTGCAATTCATTTTATTATATTGTCATGGCAGTTAATAATTTTTTTTTTCTAACAAATGTAAGGATGGACAGTGCAATTCATTTTATTACATTGTCATGGCAGTTGATAATTTTTTTTTTCTAACAAATGTAAGGATGGACAGTGCAATTCATTTTATTATATTGTAATGGCAGTTGACCTTCCCATTAGCTTTTTTGGCCATTTAAGTGCCCTGTAGTGAGAGAGAACAGTGGTCTGTGTGGCAGATAACCTTGAGCCACATTGCTGACACGGGATAACTGAAACCTTGATTAACATTTGACATAGCCAAAATTATTGGTATAAACAGGCTATTTCCTTTACGGAATGTCATATTATTGATAAATGCTACTTTGTGATAGTTCGGTCTTTATACAGGTTTTTTTTTCTTTTTCTAACAATTCTTTTTCCTTGTGGTAGAGAATGTATTTCCGCCTATCTTGCATTACTGAACGGCATCTTCTGTCTATTTGCTTCCATCATACTTTGGTGCTTTAATCTTCTGCATTTTAATATGTCTTTTTTTGTAATTTATATTGTCAGATTTGGGGAGATCTTTTTTTTTAAACAGTATTGTGGTTTTTATAGGAATTATCAATTATAGTAAGGCATGCTAGAATATTAGCACTGCTTTTAGATAGTGTATTTATGAAACAATGAATTCTGAAAGAATAATTATATTTTAGTACACAGAGGTAAAATTAGAATCTTGGAGCATCAAAAAAGTTACAAAGTGATCTTAAATATTTGTTTTTGACTTTAAGATCTGAAAGAATCTTTTAAAAATGATATGTACTATTTTTAGGAGTTGGCTTTCATTCTGATGTGGTGTTTACGAAGGGATAAATATGTCATAAAAAAATCAATCACGTGCACTCTAGTATTGCCAAATATTGCAATAGTCACGCCATATGAAAAGTATCTGATAAGGTAAAAATCAGCCAGCCGTAGGGGTGACAGGCTACCCCCAAAAGGGAGATTAGTTCTTAGTTTTGAGTTCCAGTGCTTTAAGTTGGTATAATACAAGTATTCTATGCACTCTAATTAGTGGTACCAAAATGAAAATGCTTTTTTTTAGCTTTGAAGTACTTTAAAATTTGATAACATATGTCAGTAAAGAAAATTTGCATCCATCATTATGAAAATAACCACTGCATTTTGAATTTAAATTTCATGATAAGAATGAAAAGAGGTTGCTTAACTGCAGATAACCAGAGAGGCTGAGATTTGATGAATGAGACAGGAATTGAGATAAAGCTGTTACAGCATTATTGTAATCAGAGTAATTCATATGTAGATAGATACATACATTGTATGAAGCTCCAGCGACTTCTATGTCTCTATCATATTTAAAAAAAGAAAGAAAGAAATGGTTTTTGCGTCACCAGCAAATTAGTATTCCGTGATAAATCTGTTCAAAGAAATTTTGTATCGTATATGTGCCCTTTCTGTGTAAATTGTTATGACTGTGAGCAGATTGAGCTGAAAAGAGTTTTGGTAACACTGTTTCTGTAAATTTTTAAGAATGAAACATGTGTTCCTGATATGGTGGTTGTCATCTATATGTCAATGAGCTCTCACATTTTATGTTGATCTTTCATTCAAAAACGCTGTACATGATTGTATTCTTGTATGCTGTACTTATTTGAAGATGTTTTCCTGGGAATAAAATACATGTCACTGTATAAAAAGTATTATTATTCTTGTGTTTATAGCAGTTCTAATTGCTTCACTTCTCTGATTTAATCCAACGACCTTTTAACTCTTTAGAACCATGCATGTGTGTATGTCTTTGGTTTTACAGAAACTGCTTTCATGAGTGAGAAATAAAGATAACAAAGAAATTGCAGAAGGATGGATTTAAAAAAAAAAGAATAAATAGCATCCTTTCATTAGATGGAGGAAGGAGGGAGAGCGAGTTGATGAAGGCCATAAAGGGGGATGGAAAGAATAAGTGGAAAATAAAGCTCAAATAGTTTGTAAGTAGAAAAATTAGAGAGTAATCAGAAAATATAGCTAGACAGGTGGTGGTAGGGGACAATCGGGGGCAGCATTAAGGGATGAATGGAATGCTTGCAAAAAGATTTTAAAAAATGGAAATTAATATTCTTAAGAAGTATAGCGTCCATAACACAGAGAAAGACTAGAGAAAAGGGATCGAGAAAGACAAAATATGGCATTATTTTAACTTTCCTGCATCCTAGCCAAGCTGGGTTGTTCTAGTTAAAACAATGCACCTTCAGACTTCGCTCCTAAAAGCTTTGAAAAACCCAGTATGCTAAGAATTTAAAAAAAAAAAAAAAAGCAAAGAAAGAAAACACTTGTTTGAGGGTTGCACAAGTGTGTGTAATTTTATATTCATCAATTTCCCCAAAGCACAGAATTTGGAAGACATTAATATATCATTTTCGCCCCAATCAAGTTTATCGGGAGGGAGAAAGTTTTGATATAATTTGAAAAGTGCTTTGCAGGTCTAACAAAATTTTACTGACACTGCATAATGGAGGAAGCACGATCTAGGTTTAGCATGGCTCATTAGAATGTCATTGCCATTGCCCTTTTACAAGTCACCATAAATACATGTATCACCATTAGTATTAAGAAGTATTTAATAGTGTCGTTGCTGCTGCCGCTGCTGCTGCTGCTGCTGCTACTGCTACTGCTGCTGCTACTGCTACTGCTGCTGCTCCTGCTCCTGCTACTGCTACTGCTACTGCTACTACTACTACTACTACTACTACTACTACTACTACTACTACTACTACTACTACTACTACTACTACTACTACTACTACTACTACTACTATTTGTTGGCAGATGAAAAAAAATCAGTGATTCTGTTTTGCCTACAATATTATCTCTCCCTCTCTCCCCCTCTCTCACTCTAGCTCGCTCGCTTTCTGTTTGTGTGATACTCAGAACTTTACTGTAAACATTTATAGTTTAGTTTATAAAAGAAGTTCATTAAATCATCATTGCCTGTTAGATTAACGAGACAGTCCTGAAATTGCAATGGACTTGGAAATATATTCTTTACACCAATATAGAAGCAAAGGAAAAGCAATGATAACCAGCAAATACAAAAATTTGTGTGGGTGGCTTTTTCATTTTTTTCCTTTTCTTTTTTATAACAAGTATCGTGGCAAGCTCAGGGTTTCGATTAAGATCGTCTAAAAGATATAATTCAAGGAAGAAAATGTTTTTTAGAAATATATTTTGTTAGCAAAAAATTTTGCCCTATATGCTGAACGTTTGAGAAATTCCTATCAGAGACACCCTTTTCAATGATTTAGCAAATTGTCTTACGGTTTTGTCATCAACCTTGTTATATTGATCACTATTGAAAATCATAGCTAAATGCACGGATAGGTCTGTACTGTGAATAGTAGAATACCTCATGGCAAACCAGCAACTTAATTAGAAATTGAGGGTTGCAAGATTAATTTTGGAACAGAATTAGTTTGTCTTTTCCAGCCTTTCCGCTCTGTCCAATCTTAACATTGTATTAGGATGATAAGAAAAATAACATGGAAAATTCTTCCCTACAAAATATATATTTGAATTTATATTCTCTTGAATTTTATCTTGTAGACGATCTTAATCGAAAAGTTGAGCTCTTTACAATACTAGTGATTAAAAACAAGAAAGTGGGAAAAAGAAATGAAAAAGCCTTACGCAAAAATTGTTTTTGCATTTGCCGGTTATAATTTTTTTCTCTTTGCTTCTATATTGATGGAAATGTATTTTTCAAATCGATTTCAATTTCAGCACTGTGTCGATAATCTAACAGAAAATAATGATTTTATCAACTTCTTTAATATACTAAATATATGTCTATCTATAAATGTTTACAACAAAAATCAAAGTATCACACACACAGAGGAAAGCGAGAGAAGGACAGGGAGATAGAGACAGAGAAAGAGAGTGAAAGAGTGAGAGAGAGAGAGAGAGAGAGAGAGAGAGAGAGAGAGAGAGAGAGAGAGAGAGAGGGAGGGGCAAAACAAAGGTACTGCTAAGACTGGTCAGTGTATCATGAAATGTCACGAGAATAGGGATGCTTGTTAAATGACAACGTTCAACAAAAGCTGTTTTCGATTTCATATAATAGGATGCAGCCGGGACAAAATTCTGATGGCATTTCTGTAATAACTGTTTCTAAATCATTATTATTCATCGCATCTCAACAGTATAATTGATCCTAGTAATTTAAAAAAAGAAAACAAAACTATCGGCTCAGAACAAACTTGATCTTATAATATAAGCCTTAATGTGCTGTGATAAAACTAATTAACAGGATGTTGAGAGGATAAAGTTTGACGCGTATTCTCAGATTGTTATTAACCAGCGCGTGCATTATACCCTTCTCCGTTTTATTGCGAGTAAAAAAGTTAACAGTTCCGAATAGTGTATAAAACAGTACAAGCATTGAACTCTCCACTTCTTTGTCAATGAACAAAAGTCATTATTCGACTTTTCTCATAGAAATATTTATCATCTGAAGTTATAACACAAAAGGCAATCCTTCGAGTTTTATCCTTGTGCGCGCTCCTTAGAGGTAGTCGAGCTGATCGCGTTGATAGAATATATATATTTGAGAAGAACATGAAGGCTGAGCACTATCAGGCTTGTGAAGAACCAGTAGAACAGGGCGCACTCCATTGTTGCCGAAGCTATGAGAGAATGGCCGCAGAAAAAAAAGAGAATTAAAGTTATTATTTTTATTTTCAAGCATCTACGTGATTGGGTGGAAGTTAAAATTTTAGATGTATACAGAAAAAGATAGAACAATAAATCAGTTTAGTCTAGAATTTATGTTAAGAATAAACGCATATACAACTCAGGTTATAAAAAATTTTTAAAAAATTTTAGAAACAAAGAAATATTCAAAAGATAGTTTCCCCAGTATTTTAATACTCCCCCAAGGTTGATTATTTTCTAAGCATTCATTTTAAGCTTGTAAGATACAAATGTTGTGGACTTAAATTAAAAACAGAAAGCGAAAAAGCGCAGGAAAATTTGTTCAGTCTTTCTTCTTAGAATCATTCCTTCTAAAATCGGAAAGTGGGCAGACTTTTGGGCATAGTGCGGTGTTGGATGCTGTTGCTCTAAAGCTCTAGTCGGCACTAACCCCATTAATGGCATGGAAAATGAGGTAAATCTTATGAGGATACACATGGCAAATCCTGTAAAAGGAACTGTACCTCTACATTTCATAGGCCTGAGCTATAGCTTTATCTGGGTATATTTTATCAAAAAAACCTTCCCCCACTGCTTTGATCACTCATCAAATCTTTGAACGTAACTATGCTCGTCTAATTCTGGCTTTCTTTCCGATCTTTGGACATCACAACTGATAACCTGTCTGAAAATTGTATGTTTCGAAGAATTTACATAGAAACACAGTAACTTTACCTATCAGTTCAACTGTTCAGTTGGCCGCGCATTCTCATTTTTTCCTTTTTTTTTTCTTGGGGGGAGGGAGTGCCAGCTGTTCAACATATTAAATTTTAATCGTCTGTTCAAAATCTAAAAAAAAATCTTACTCTGCCCTTTGCGTATAAAACTAAATAAAACAAAAATGTTGATACCGCCAACATCGACCATGGCGAATGCACGAGTTTATAAAAAAAAAAAATCTAGAAACTCATCTAGGTTTGATTAATATTTGAGAGTGCTACTTTGTAGCAATAATGCTTATGAAAGTATTAATAGTACATGAATGATAGTAGAACTAAAATAATAATGATAGCAATAACAAAAAAAAACAATAACAACAACAACAATAATAATAATAATAATAATAATAATAATAATAATAATAATAATAATAATAATAATAATAATAATAATAAGTATAATGATGATGATGATGATGATGATGATGATGATGATGATGATGATGATGATGATGATGTAGAAGACTTCCGAGGCTTTAGATTGCTAGTTTCCTATGTGCGCGGTTATTCACCCTACCGACATGATGTGATATGCTCAATATATTATGATTCTTTTTCAAAGGGAAAGCATTAATGGGTCCCGTTATCAAGATAAGATCAAGGATTTCGATTTAGATGTGGAAAGAGGAGTAGCACTTCTGCATGCTGAAAATGTCATTTCGGTCATTTCGGTCATTTCGGTGCCGCGATAAGCCCGAGAGCAAAATGTGATCTTTTTTGTTGTAGTTGAATCTTTTTTTTTCTTTTCTCTTAAACTACCAATATAAAGATTATACAAGGTCGACGCAAAGGTTTTGATGGACCCTGGTTATTCACAGCTTGTTTTTGGTATTAGTTCGATTGATGTTGCCCTACAAAATCTGTCACTTTGGTTACTCAAACCGGCATGAATCCACAACGCATTCATTGAGAAATTTACCGGCCCCTACACTTCCGAAAGTATCTTGGACTCCAAGTTTCCATTACAGTGTAATCTTTTCCCTAAGCAATAATTATGGTTAAAATTATTTTTTTACAGATTGCATAGTTTTATTTTATTCCTTTAACAGAAAATCTTACTTTAGAT
>JAWDGP010000593.1:337500-392500 GCA_033675545.1 Elysia crispata | reverse complement strand
TAAAACTAATGTTATTTTTCGCCAAGATATATGTTGTTTTTTTATAATTAAAGAAAAAAAACCTTGATCATTATTTTCTTTAAGGAAAAAGTGGGTGTGCGAACCACTTCCTGTAAGAACAGCTGGGCAGAGATGGGAGGAAAGAAACTGAAAGTAGGCCTACAATGTAGGCGGCAGTGTTAAAACCGTCTGAAAAAGAAAAGATGAACATGTTATAGAGTAAGATCTTAGTAAATAATCTAAAAAGTTGCTTAAAATATAGGTCCTAGATCTAGGACCCAGATAAACTCAAATCAAAAGATTAAGATCGAGACGTAGACAGATAAGGATTTTACTTTTAGGCTTAGAATATCAAAAAGATTTAAATCTTGGTGTAGATTCTATTTGATATCTATATTCTAGGGAAAGATTGAAAGAATATCTGGCTCATGCAAGTAAAAGGGTAGATATCAAGGATAAGTATAATCCTCTTTGATAAACATACGCACCCCAGCCCCGACAAATTGACACCAGGGTCTCTTTCGTAGAGCAGGCTATTCAGATTGTATTTTTTATAACCTTATCACTTTGATAAATAGAACGACCTCTGCCTGCCGGTAGTTTAATTTCCGTTCATGTCAACATTTCATCATACAATTATACACCCTTCTGTGTACTTATCAAAAGATGCAAAAATCTGTTTCTTTTCTTCGGCTTGTGCGGTTTGAATGATGTTTTTTTGTAAGATGAAGCTTGTTATCTAAGGAATAATAAGTGTTTGAAAACCATTTCATTACGTCTCCCGTTACCGTTCTCAGAATTCGTTCCTCTCTTTGAATAAACAGGAATTGAATAGCCAATGGAAAAGGACAAAAATGGAGAATATTTATAAAGTCTGCAAGTGTAATTTATGCAATGAGATTAGATAAGATACGATGAATATTATTCATCCACGAAGGAAAGATGTGTTCGACCGCTAGCACATTTAAGGACACGTAAAACAATTCATCTATCTTTCTGTCTCTGTCTGTGTCTGTCTGCCTGTCTTTTTCTCTCCCTCCTCTCTCTCCTCTGTCTGTCTGTCTGTCTCTCTTTCTCTCTCTCTCTCTCTCTCTCTCTCTCTCTCTCTCTCTCTCTCTCTCTCTCTCTCTCTCTCTCTCTCTCTCTCTCTCTCTCTCTCTCTCTCTCTCTCTCTCTCTCTCTCTCTCTCTCTCTCTCTCTCTCTCTCTCTCTCTCTCTCTCTGTCTCTCTCTTTCTCTAAATAGAAAAGCAAAAAACAGTACACTTGGAGGACATCTTGGTAATTATAAAGGTTCCAAAAAGGACGCATGAGTGTCTGTAAATAGTATGATACAGGGTCTAAAAAGAGGCAGGCGCATAACTTTATGAAGTCACATTAAAGATGAAACGTTTATATGTTAAATCTATAGTTGTGTTGTTTCTTTGTTTAGTCCCGTAGTTATAAATCTGTGTGCCTGTCTCTTTTTAGACCCCCTCGCTCTCTCTTTCTCTCTCTCTCTCTCTCTCTCTCTCTCTCTCTCTCTCTCTCTCTCTCTCTCTCTCTCTCTCTCTCTCTCTCTCTCTCTCCTCTCTCTTCCTAACGCTTTCTCTCTTTCTTTCTTCTTTCTCTAAATTATGCAACATCGACAGAAAATAATAAAGGTAAATAAAGCTATTTTTGTTTTTAATTTTCTATAAGATAACAAAATACTTAAGTTACCAACTTTCCTAGACTTCCTCTTTTAAATAGCTTTTAAGTAAGAAAAAAAAATATCTGAGCATTAAAGATTTTATTAAACTTTTCTTCTTGTAACGAAAGCACATTTAAAATTAAAAAGAAAACATATATAAGAGAATGAAACAAAAAGGGTTTAATTTTTTGTAAATCTTTATATCAATGTGACATTCTCATTAGTTGTATTTCAAACTAGGAGTCATTAAAACACTTAAATACACAATGATATTTAATTTCAACCTTTTAGTAACAATGATATGATTAAGAAAGTTTATTTTCACAAGTATATCTCCAAATATTAGTGTTTTGACACACATTTATTCTATTTCATTATATACTTTGAAAAGTAGAGTCATAGAAATGAAAATGGAAAGCTTTTGAAACAGTGATTTAAAAAAAAAGTCAGTTTAAGAAACATCGTGAGATATCAACTACATAATTTTATAAACAAAATTATGACAATAATGTAATCAATTTTGAGAGATTTTAAACCACTGTCCCTGCCATACGCTAAGAGGAAAAGTAAAATCGTGATCAGTAAAAAAAAAAAAAAAAAAAAAAGAAAAAGACTCAACTGAATGCCACAAACCATACTAGTTGCTTATTGTCTGGCCAGAACTGCTAATGCTATCTGGAGAATTAGATTTTTCAGCTTGTTTCGCAACTCCTAGTATAACTATATAAGTATTGTGTATTATGGATGTTAGTCTTCAATCATAATATAGAAACATGTACAATAATAGTGAAGGCCCTGGTTTTCATTAAATAAGACATTTATTTGGGCAAACAAATTTTGTTGTTTTTGGTAATTTACACCCGCGAATAGAAACTAAAATTCGAAAGTAAATCTTTCCTGCAGTATTAAAACTGACCTGTATTTTCACTGTTAATATCAGCTTCAAGAGGGTGTAGACGAAGCTGGTCAGGAGCTAATGAAGAGTATAAAAAGAATTTTAAAATTTTGGCTCTGTGTTAGCATCGCTTCTTACAATTTATAAATCCCCATCTAATATTAAAAACATATAGTCAAAAGAGAATCGTGGAGTTTTGAAAAAAAATAATAACAATTCACTCCACTTAACACTACGTTATCTGGACAATTTATATGCAGAGAATTCTCGCAAAGCCCCATTTTTTTAAATTTTATTTAATTATAATGTTTTAGTTTCAGCATTAATTAGCATTGAATCTTTTTAGAGCGTACTTACAGTGAACTGCATTTAATTTCGATGGCGAGCTCATATTTCATGAAAGTTTTGGGCCCAAGATCTTCAAATGATAGCATGTCCTCTGAAAAATATTAGAATAGATCTAATACAGGCAGTTCAATACAGTGTATGAAAGCCCTGGATTCATACCCTATCCATCCGTATTAAATGTAGCGTTTCAAAAATGCCAAGAGAGACATAAAACTCAATATTCATCTTTCTTTAGAGCTCCTGTGTTTTTCCCTATTTTTAATTTTCCTGAACATCTGACAACCGCTTCAAAAACATTTTGCAATAATTTTAGCATTAAATAAGCTGTAGATAGGTCGTCTTGCATGTTCTTTAGAAATTAAAAAACAAGGAACGCATTTTCTTAAAATTATTTACCCTCCATCATAGAAATAAAACTGGAAAAAACTAAGGACTTGAATTCAAAAGAAAACCTCTCATTAGAGAAGAAAACCTAAAACGGTGCAAAAATAGAGTATAGATCTATCAGCTATGTAAAACTTTTTATCATGGCCCTGCAATACGCAACCCTTCAGACATCTAGAACAAATTGACAAATCGGCCTGGATGATTGGGTTAAAAAAAATAGTTATCAATATTTTACGATCAAGGCCTTCATCGAGATGCTTATAATAGGAGCAGATAAGAAAAATCCAACAGAAGCAAAGAGATTTGTATTTTAAAAGGGTAAATATATAAATACGGCTGAATTAAAACATTTCTCTCAAAACAGAGGAGATTCAGTAACGAAAAAAATGCACAGATAACGACAATTGCAGACGAAGGTTATGCGCAAATATAATTCATTTACCCATTTCGTTTCCCTAAAGAATATAACATTAAAAAAAGGAATTCATTTATACAAGTTTTTGCGTATTTCATCAGTGATTCAAGATGTATATTAACACAAACTTAAGATAGAGCAAGCAAATGTCCGTTTCATTGCGTTAAGCGTTTTTTTATTTAGAAACTGCAGTTTGTCCAAATTAAAAAAAAGAAACAAAAAAACCCAAACATGATATCCTACGTTTCAACTGTTGATGGTCAGCATTAAACTTTCTTTATAAATTTATGCACGTTTGGTGTCGCCACCTCCCATTTTAAGCCAGACATCTCGGTGAAAAAAGTTATCTTTCATTTACGTGTGACTTAGCAGGATAGCCTGAGAAAGACTCTAAAATACTTGAAGGAAATTCAAAGATTTCTCAGAACTAATGCTTGAGATCGAAAACTTAAAATGAAAACCACATAGAGCAGTGAAGAATATAAGAACTAACGCCGTGTAGATGACAAGGGTGAGTGAATGGAAATCTTCGAGCCTGCTTGTCAACTCCAGGGAACCATCCCTCCAGTGATCATGTACCAACATATTTAAGTAATAAACGTACAGCGGCTTTTCATCTAAGTGCCTGTCTGTAACTGTGGACAAGGCTGGTTCAAAACGGCAGTGTAGCGTTGTGCAAATTAGCAAAGGGAATTAGACATAGTCAATTGCTTTAACAGATGAGTTGAAAGAGAAAGCGTTTCAGGGAGAGGCCCCTGAACAGGCTCTAATGCATGTTTAATAAATATGATATAACTCATAACGAAAAATTATGATTCAAAATATGCGCTCTCAATTAAATTCTCAATTGGTTGGGATGATAATTATATTATTCTGGTTATCTTGAGTACATAAAAATCTAGACATTGTGCGAAACTGACAAAATTAAAAACCATAGTTCATGTTCCAAACACGCTTTTTTTTCTTTAAAATGAAATAGAAGAAAATCGACTTCCTCTAAAAGCAAGGATCCAGAAACATTTTTTTTTTTTTTTTTTTTTTTTTGACTAAACACAACTTTATGTTCTCTTTCTCAGCAGTAAATGCAAGCAGTGGATAGAGCTCAAAGCGATCAAAGAAAATAAATTATAGATAGACGGGTAAATCCAAGATCTGAATACCTAATACCCCATCCTTATATAACCAGGCATTTTTAATTTTCATTTCACTAAATCATTGAAGGAGTATGTAGGGCTCTCAACATTTATCGTTCTTATCTTACAACACCTAGCACGTACCACTCTCATATTATACTGAATCAAATAGTATAGTCTTTTATTAAAAAAAAAATAGAGACTATAGAGATTATTCCTCTTAAATGTACTAAGTAGCGACAATTCTTAGGGAATGAAAATCTTCACTGAGAGAAAGTAATTTTAACATGCTAGTTCCACCCATAAACTTGTGCAGATTTGTGATAAAACAATTGGCAACACTTTTACATGGAAAGACATTTCTTTAAAGCAGAAGATACACCTGGAGATCTGGATTAAATGCGTCCAACATACATTATCACTTGGTACAAATAGCAACTTTTATCATTTAGATAACTATGTATTCAAAATTCAATATGGATCAATCTTGCAGCAAAGCTTTCCCCCCAGAATATCATTATTTTCTTTAACTATCATAAAAGTTTCAGAATCAAACTAAAATCTGTTATGATTTTTCTTTCCATTTAGCTTGTATCTGGCAACCGTCCCATGAATATAGCATTTTAGTCTCGCCTATAAAGCAACTCTGCGTACTATAATAGTAAATTCAAAGAATCCGTGAATTCTAGATCTTTATTTTCGAGTACCATAAAAGCTACGAGTTTGTTATGTTTTTTTTTTTTTAAATCAAAACTGACGATTGTATCAGTCTATTCATGCCAACCGCCTCCGAACAAATTCCAAGGTACTTGAAATTCGCTCGAAATCTCTGAAGCTTTTATGTAAAACAGATGATAAAATATTAATATTCAATGTTCCTTATGAAAATTAGTTTATGTAGGCGGCGAATAAAAACTGAACAGCAAAAACGATTTTCAAAATCCTGCGACATATAATTTTGTTCTTTGGGCTGATGATGAGGCCTCGAAAATTGGTCTGTTAACTCTTAAAACGTGAGAGCTTTCACGTGCATTAAATTATTGTTTTGTTTTAATCATGAAAGCCCCGATAGCAAAGAGAAAACTTTCCTTAACTAACATAATGCATTTGACTGAATTCCCTCTCACACAAATTAAACCTAATGTTTATCGGCTGGTGCCATAGAAAGTCGGACATAAGAGTCGATGTTAAATATTATTCTAAAAAGAATGATTACGTTTCAGCATAAGCACTGACCGAATCCAGAGCGAAGATAGAACAATAATAATTATTGTATTATAAAGGCAAACGGATGTTAACAGCAACCACGATTTCTTTACTCTTCGTCACAAAAAGTGATCAAGTCAGTGTTAACTTTCTCTACTTCACTCACTCTTTTCTGTGTTCTTTCTGTCTGTCTGTCTGTCTGTCTGTCTGTCTGTCTGTCTGTCTGTCTGTCTCTCTCTCTCTCTCTCTCTCTCTCTCTCTCTCTCTCTCTCTCTCTCTCTCTCTCTCTCTCTCTCACTCACCATCTGTTTCTCTTTCCATCTTTACTTCTCCTTTTCTTCCACATGTATCTACTACCTTTTTCATGGTTTAGCATACTTGCATTGCCTTGTGAAGAAAATTCCTTATAGTCAGTTTTTGTGATTTTAGGTAAATATAAATGATAAAGAAATTTTGAATGGACAGCCTCTCTGATGCCTCAAGATTATTCAGCGTATTTCACAAGGATAAAATTCCGTAAAACCAGAAAAATCGAAAATAAAAACCTAAAATTGCTCTCTTATAGAACAGATCAATAAAAAGTCAATAGTTTCGAATATGTGCACATCATAGATTAAAATATTTAGAATTCGATATCCAGGCGTATAGATAGGCGTATAGATGTTACGGCTAAAACCAATTAATATTATTCTTAAAGTATAAGGAAGTAAATGTACGTTTTATAAAGCTCTTTTCCACTGAAGTACATTAAGTGCATTACAAAGTTTTCTGACAGACCATTAGCTACCAATATACTTTGATTTCCCAGAAGTGCAGTTTTTACAAATAGAGCAGTCCTATAACCGGCTATTGAGGTGCAGTTTTTACAAATAGAGCAGTCCTATAACCGGCTCTTGAGGTGCAGTTTTTACAAATAGAGCAGTCCTATAACCGGCTATTGAGGTGCAGTTTTTACAAATAGAGCAGTCCTATAACCGGCTATTGAGGTGCAGTTTTTACAAATAGAGCAGTCCTATAACCGGCTATTGAGGTGCAGTTTTTACAAATAGAGCAGTCCTATAACCGGCTATTGAGGTGCAGTTTTTACAAATAGAGCAGTCCTATAACCGGCTATTGAGGTGCAGTTTTTACAAATAGAGCAGTCCTATAACCGGCTATTGAGGTGCAGTTTTTACAAATAGAGCAGTCCTATAACCGGCTATTGAGGTGCAGTTTTTACAAATAGAGCAGTCCTATAACCGGCTATTGAGGTGCAGTTTTTACAAATAGAGCAGTCCTATAACCGGCTATTCGTTTTGCACCACAGCGAGGTGAAATGAATTTGAAGTCAGAGCAATTCAAAAGAACTGGAAGGCAACAGAACCCTACTTTTTTATTTTTACAAAACTATTGATTCTCCAATTTGCATGAATGAGAATAATTTTTACAGTTTATGCACCTTTTCTGGACTACGTTATAGCTGACAACATTAAATTTTGCATTTCATCTCGCCAAGTTTTTGTGCATGTTCATCAGGTAATTTATCTGAAAAACAAACACTTAGCGTTTCAAAGTCCAAACTTGTTAAATAAATCCTTGATTTGAATATCACCTTCATGCTGACCCATTATTTTATCTATATTATAAAAGGCAACTTTTATTTCTTTGTTCCCCATCTCTTACTAAACCACTCACCGTACAGAGATGAAGTTAACTGATTTATGATCTGCCAAGTTCAGTGTGTGTCGCGGCGAAAAAAAAATGTTTAAAAGTTTTGGATTTAGGCTAAAAATGCCTTTGAAAGTTCATTATATTTTGATTGTAATTAATTCTTCAATTTGAATTGCCAAATTCGCCATAAAGAAACAAATAACATATAAAACAATGTTTTTAGTGTTTTCGAATTTTTGATTTAGATAACTCTTTTAAAACAATCTAAGCATAGTTGTGTTGTAAAAACATATTTTATTTTCAAAGGAGTTAAAAGCTAAAAGAAAATTAAATTTACACGAAATTCGGCCTCTTGCAGGTTGAAAAAAAGCGTCATATTACGTGGTTACTTTCGTTAACGGAACTCTATTTGACTTTTTCTCTCAATGGCTTGCCTAACCTAGATGAATCAGAAAATCTGGGATCTGGATTTAAAGATAGAATTTAGATGTAAGTCGCCTTAATCTGAGGACTTTTAAATAAACATCTAGATATAGACATAATTTAAGCGTGGTCAGAATCTAGATCTAGATTCTAGATCAACTAATTTAGAATTATAGATATGAAAATATAGTCTAAAATCTAGATTGAAACATAGAATCAAGATCAGGGTAATCTTGAGGACTTTCCAATCAATAAAGTGCAGTCAGAATCTTGATCTGGATCTAGAATCTAAATAGTCTAGAATCAAATTTGGATTTAAGTTAGTCTTCAGTCAAAATATAGACCTAGATCTTGACAAGATGCTATAACATTTTTTACACTCCATCGAAACAAATGTTTCAAAAATCAAAGCTTTGATTGAAGATACTAGATCTAGAGCTACTTGATTTTGAAAGCTTTTGTTTTCTTTCTGGAAACATTTTGTAATATTTTTTTATGCAATAAGTTTTTATTACTTCTTTCTACAAATTTATGAAAATCTGTTTCACGTAAAAAACAAATTAAAAATCCACACAGGATTTTTCTGCGGAGAGATAAACTAAAACTAGGGTTGCTTAAAAGATTGCACCCAGATTTAGTCCACCTTTTTGCTGAAGATCTTTGCTTCATAAACATTCATTTAAAGAATGACGTCATGACAGCGTGAGAAGAATTCCAATGTTTTAAGATTCCATATAAATTATATTTCAAAACTGCATGATGAGTGGCTGTGGCGGAGACAATTGTGTTACACTATTATTGAAAAAAACTTTTTTCTTTATCATTTTCTTTATGTAGCTATGTGGCTCTCGATTTAGTCTGTATTTATGTTGTAAAGTTTTCTTTTATTTTTTTCCCATTTATTTTCTTTATCAGTTTATAAATTTTTATTTTCATGTAGTGGTATGGCTCCAGAAGAGATTCTGAAGATGTAAGTCTGTTATATTTGTGAACTTTGCTCTTCTTCAGTGTATAATATTTGTCTTCCTAACCTGTTAATTTGAACAACAATGATATACATCATACTAGATATAATTACATCTTTATAACCATTTAATACTGGGATAATTGAGGCATGAAATTTATTTTCCTTTGTGACTGTGTCAATAGGAAGAAAAAGTGTGATGTCATATTTGCATCTAAACAATTTGAGAAAAATAAAAATCAGAATTATGAACTACCGACCCGTCACTCAATCAATGGGTTTGTCTCACACAGGTAACGTCCGATAATAACAAGATTAATGCTATTCAAGACACAAGTGACAATCTTGCCGATTAGAAAGCATAAATCACGAACTATTTAAAACCAGAAGTTAGGAGTCGTAAAGAGAAGTGACATCATTGCTTCCTTTTCTTTTCGCCCATGACACACACATTTTCTAGGCGTTTATATTGTTTGGTAACACATAACATTAGTGTGTTTGTGTTTATGTCCAAATTTCATGGGGAAAGTATTTACCGAGTTGATTCAAAGTTAGATCAATTTCTGTGTAACTTCATTTGCAATTGTGTTCTTACTCATTATAATCGACGCTTTTAAATTCCTATACCATGCCAAAAACATCTGACAAAGATCTAAAAAATTTATAACTAAAAGCTTAAACATAAGGAAGCTCAGAAAGAATCCCAGTTTTTTAAATTATTTATTCTTTTCGAATAACCTCTAACTTTGCAGATAACTGTTATTAGGCGATAAACTTTGAAAAATTCCATTATATTAATTCATCAAAAACGTCAATAAATCAAACTTGATTGTTCTAATTTAGATATAATAGCAATATGTTTGAAAGAAATGTCCAGAACCGACAATATGGGACCTTGAGAAATTGACATATTTGCCGATTGCATGCTCTCGTCACTCGAAGAACATTATAGACAGTGTTGTTTAACTGCAAAAATGTAAATTCCAGAAAAGTTGCCTGCTGCTTCTTCAATTTGCAGTAAGTGCACTTAAATCTTCCACATTATCGAAGCATTTACTTAAGGCAGTTTTATGTCGCTTGCTATTGGAATAGTGTGAATGTTCTCGGTAAGCAAATTCACGAAACAATAAACTCTCGTAACTCTAGACCATGAAAATGTTGAGTTTCCTAAGTGGCTTCTAATATATATATATATATATATATATATATATATATATATATATATATATATATATATATATATACTTCTGTGAAGATTTCTTTTTCTTTTTTTTTTTTTACTCAAGATTTTTATTTAATCTCAATTAAGGCATTCTTTGTCCAACATGGATGCAAGCGTTTTACAGTCTTAAAATAATTATGCAACTGGAAAATACATTATTTAAAAACGGTTTTGAATTTTCCAATATTCTTTGTTTCTGTTTATAGCTCTTATGAAAAAAAAAAAACAGCCTCCGAGAAGATACCAATGCTTTTGTAGGACAATTATCATAAACCTACGGCTTTAAAGAACTTTCTGTTTCGAGACAGAAAATAGCGGTACCAAATTCAAGTTAATAATAAATTTATAGGTTTAATGGATGAAAGTAGTTAGTGTCTGTAACACCCGTCCAAAAAAAATTAATCCAACTTGAAAGCGAGCCCTTCTTGATCTTTACAGCAGATTGGAATTTGATTTTAAGATGATGTGATTGGCTTTTTAATCGTGGTGAGAAGCATAAGCCTCATTCCATTGTTTTTGAAAATTGAAAAAAAAAAATACTTATCACTTATGCTCCATAATTCTTTATTTGAGTTTATAAATATAGCTCATATGGCGAATAAATGATATTTGTTCATAATGACAATTCCTGTCAATCTCTGGAAGACAAGATTACGGAATCTAGATGTAGATGTAGATATCTACAAACAGAACATAATAAAAGAACCAGCATTAACTTATTTTTTAACAATTGAATAGGTTTCATGTAACACAACGAGTGCTCGATATCTGGAAATTCTAACGAGCACTAAATCTGATATGACAATAATGCTATAACGATATGTTTCATCATAACTAATCTGCTTATCACGAGTTCCTTCTCACAATGTTTTGTTCTTCGAAGTAAAAAATAAATGTTATTCGCTAGATATTTGTGAGTTTTCTTGCGCTTTTTATGACTTTTACGTCATTTGGATCATTTTAACAAAAATAGAAATGAAATCTCCACACACATCCTAGAATGAAAACAAAGTGACACGCATGCACACAAAAAAATAACAAGCTGTACAGTTCAATACTGCTCATTATTTTGTTTCCGAAAGAGAATTATTTAATTTTTTTTTCTATGGCCATTTCAGTGAAACCGTAGAATACTCTAAAAATCCATAGTTAATCACTATGGTCTGTAACAATAAAAACCTCAACCATTTTTTTAAATAATACAACGCAGGGCTTCTAAACCAGACTTTTCCGACATCATAGAATGTCATGTAACTATGGGAACCGATGTTATTATGAAAGGTGGTCAATAAACGTTTTTCACAACTGTTACACAGAAATATTTTATACAAACAATATACGATCCAATCTGTAAAGGCAATCGTATCGATGCACCAAAATCAGCAAGCTGAACTTGATATGGAAAAATCTTCTTTTTTTTTTTTCATGGTTTTGAAGATCGTAATATTCTACTGCTTTTCAAAGCATTTCAAACAAATAGTGAGTAGGAGTGTGAAAAACAGTAACCAAATCATTAACCTAGCAAGTTAATTCTTTAGACTTTAGTAATCTATATGAATAATTACCATGCGCATGGGATGATATTAAAGTTAATAGTCATTTTTTAAAAATTAAAAAGAATAAAAAAGAGTCAATCGTCAGACCTTCGGTAAAAAAAATATTGTAAGGGAAATTTATTTTTTTTTCATGTAAATGTGGTGAAAACAAATATACATTTTAGAATACTTCAATCTTAAATGTATGTTTTGTTCTTCAAGACAATACAAAAATTCGATAAATACCCTCTTTAATTACATTTTCCTCTTAGAATAATTCAAACATCAAAGGTCTGTTTCGGTGCTCAGCCACTATAGCGGTTTTGATTTCTCAGATATGTACCTTCATTTCGAAAACATTGTTGCTGAACGAGCCCAAAACTATCTGATATGAAACATCGCGAAGACCTTGCTGAATGCAAACAAAAAGTGAGCAGACAAAGATCAACACTGCTCCGTCATTTATTTTCTAAAGATTTTTTAGTATAAAATTTTATTGAGAAGTTAAAACTATATCAACTCTTGTGTTTCGCGAACTGTAGCGTTTCCGTAAACCGGCATCATTTTATTTTAATTAAATTTTCCCCTGAGATTTTCATAGTCTAAGCCCAGTACGATGTAACAAGACTTTCTCAATACACATGGTAGGTAAAAAGGAGGATAAATATCAATAAAAAATTCTCTCTCTCTCTCTCTCTCTCTCTCTCTCTCTCTCTCTCTCTCTCTCTCTCTCTCTCTCTCTCTCTCTCTCTCTCTCTCTCTCTCCCTTTCTCTCTTGCTTTCATGTACGTAATATGATTTTTTAAATCGCTTCAAAAACGATCTATGCGTTTTAATACAGACACCAGGTTCTGGTTTCTGCATTATAAAAAGAAAAACTGAAAATTTCACCAATCCGAATCGATCAAGATATTTTGTTTTCCGCCTCTATCTGGAATATTTAGATCAATAAAGTAGGCACGAATCTAGAATTAACTTCTAAAGAATGAACTAAAAGTTGCGAATTATCATTTTATCTAACTCTGGTTATCATGTTTTTTCTTTTTGAATTAACCATTGATCGCACTTGCTAATAAAAAATTATACTAACGTATAATTATTTTAAACACTCTTTGTTCTTTTTATATTAGGACTAATGTTCTTACAAGACGTGATGAAAATTTATGAGGTTTTTTGTATTTAATAAAATATTATTTGGAGAGAGAAAATGGTGATATCACTTCCGCAACACACTTAAATGCTGCATGATTGCGATACATGGATTTGTATTTCCCCACACCGTCGATGAGATTTCAATTATCTGAGCAGGGATGTATCTTGATCGGAAAATTGTTACAAAACTGTTCAAATTAAATATAACTTTCACAAACTTTGAAGGTAACATGAATAATGTGGAAAAGTTATGGCAAACATGAAATACAAAATCTTCTCAGAAAAAAATAACTAGTCTAAAATTTTCCTTCATCGTTACTATATCACGAGCTGAAAACCTCGTTCTACTAACGGGGCCCTGGGATAAATTTGCCGGGACTGGGTTGCGTGTGTGTACTTAAAGAGGCTTATGGTCTTGATATCTCTCCTTTTACTTTCATGATCCAGATAAAATTATATATCTCCACCTATCCATCTTTACCTTAAATCTAGATATCTCGATAATTCTAATTCTTAACACAAAATTTAGATATTTAGAACTTAATTCCTATTGAAAAAAAAAGAAATCGACATAATATTCTATTATTTCCCAATCTGCCTTTTAGATCCTTTTAAAAGCTTATTAAAAAGCTGTGGATTTTCGAGTAAGAAGTGCACTGCCTTGATGGAGAATGGCGAAATGGCGCTCGAAATTGGTGATCGTAAGTTGACGAAACAAAACATTTTGGGTATTTCAGGAAAAGCAGTTTGCGTTGATTTTTTATGGATCAGAACCTAGCCACTTGGATGCTGTAGACGCCTGCAAACTTTCAAAGGTGTGGATTCGGTAATAAAGGAGCAGCTCGCGCACAAAGCCTCCCAAGTTCGCTTTTATATATATATATATATATATATATATATATATATATATATATATATATATATATTTCTATTTTAAGACAAAATATAGAATGTAGATGTAAATTTAACATTAGGTACTGGGTACTATTCTATTTTTCATCATGACGGAATGTCTAATTAGCAGCAAGTAAGCGGAGAACGATACAGAAAACTATCATGGGATAGAGATAAGAGGTCGGATCGGCTAAACGAATCATTTTTTAGACATTTGGAGAACTTAAAAAAGAAAAATTATAAAATGAGATGCTATCATCTGAAACAGGATAAGTATTTGCGGTACGTATTTTTGGAACCGTAATTTGATGCTAGGGTGAGCCCTGATATCTTGCTTTTTTCTATATATTGTTTAGAGAATTTAGATTTAGATCTTGACATTAGGCGTTTTACATCGCCTGAATTTCCTTATTTTACCTAAAAAGATAAGATAAGATAAGATAAGATAACTTTATTAATCCCACAAGGGGAAATTAAAAATGACATGCACTCAGGACATAAATACAATAATTACATAAATTATCTAGTAGCATAGTATACAGGTGACATAAATTTATGGATAAATTTATATCAGTGGATATTTAAAAAAGTGGTGAAAAAAACTTGCAAGTAAACAAAAGGGGAGCGTACCATTTGAGTATTTCTAGAATTATAACATAAGATTGGGAACAACGGTAAATGCCTAAGCATGATTATGACTTAGTTATTCTATTAAACTCTTCATTATATAAGACGATAGATTTTGGAAAGAATGAGTTTAAGTGTTTATTTGTCCATGTCTTTGAGACTCTAAAAGACTGAAATTACTCTTGGTGCTATGTATTTGATGAACCTCATTAAACATTGCTCATTCAGCTATCAAAACATTCTGCTAAACCTAATGGTCAGTTTAGAAAGATGGAGTTGAGGAAACATTCATTCGCATGTTTCAATATACGGTAAATCATAAACATATTATAATTAGTGGACAATCCAATACCGGTGAAAACAAAGGAGAAAAAAAACAACCTCTTAGAACAGAATCACTGGCATATGCTGATTTTGTGAGAAAAAACAGAGAAACACGCGTACTGATTTTTTACCAAAGTTTGATGGCAAAAAACTTAAAAAGAGACGTAGAACAAACTCTCTTTTACGCATTTAATAAGAACACCTTGATAAAGTTTTCAGCAAAGTGGCATACTTGTAACCGCGAAATATTTAAGTTCTCTAGTAATTATTGTTTCCATTTGTTCTTTCATTCTTTACCAGTTAAAACATAATTTTCACTTCAGGGTGAATAACTTTGTTCTCTATGAATAATTAGCGAGAATGTCTACACTAACGGGTATAAACCGAGACAATGGTGGCATAAAGGTGAAAAGTTATCCCCTCAGGCAAATCGAAAGTTAGGACTTACGAAATACGATAGGTAGAAAAATTCAAATACATGTACTTAGGGCGATGATTATAGAACACGGAAAATGTAACACAGGAACAAAGACAAGGATAGGACAAGCCAAACAGTCCTTTCAGAAAAAGAAACACATACTAATAACAAACTAGTCCTTTATATGAGGCAACGGGTGCCCCTGTGCTATGTGCATCCAGCCCTTATGTACGGCAGCGAGACTTCACATCGAGCAAACAGTTAGAGAAACGGATCACAGCAACCGAGATGTGGTTTATACGGCAGCGAGACTTCACATCGAGCAAACAGTTAGAGAAACGGATCACAGCAACCGAGATGTGGTTTGTACGGCAGCGAGACTTGACATTGAGCAAACAATTAGAGAAACGGATCACAGCAACCGAGATGTGGTTTATACGGCAGCGATACTTGACATAGAGCAAACAGCTAGAGAAACGGATCACAGCAACCGAGATGTGGTTTATACGGCAGCGAGACTTGATATTGAGCAAACAGTTAGAGAAACGGATCACAGTAACCGAAATGTGGTTTATACGGCAGCGAGACTTGATATTGAGCAAACAGAGAAACGGATCACAGCAACCGAGATGTTGTTTATACGGCAGCGAGACTTGATATTGAGCAAACAGTTAGAGAAACGGATCACAGCAACCGAGATGTGGTTTATACGGCAGCGAGATTTGACATTGAGCAAACAGTTAGAGAAACGGATCACAGCAACCGAGATGTGGTTTATACGGCAGCGAGACTTGATATTGAAACAGATCACAACAACCGAGATGTGGTTTATACGGCAGCGAGACTTGATATTGAGCAAACAGTTAGAGAAACGGATCACAGCAACTGAGATGTGGTTTATACGGCAGCGAGACTTGATATTGAGCAAACAGTTAGAGAAACGGATCACAGCAACTGAGATGTGGTTTATACGGCAGCGAGACTTTATATTGAGCAAACAGAGAAACGGATCACAGCAACCGAGATGTGGTTTATATGGCAGCGAGACTTGATATTGAGCAAACAGTTAGAGAAACGGATCACAGCAACCGAGATGTGGTTTATACTGCAGCGAAACTTGATATTGAGCAAACAGTTAGAGAAACGGATCACAGCAACTGAGATGTGGTTTATACGGCAGCGAGACTTGATATTGAGCAAACAGTTAGAGAAACGGATCACAGCAACCGAGATGTGGTTTATACGGCAGCGAGATTTGACATTGAGCAAACAGTTAGAGAAACAGATCACAGCAACCGAGATGTGGTTTGTACAGCAGCGAGACTTGACATTGAGCAAACAATTAGAGAAACGGATCACAGCAACCGAGATGTGGTTTATACGGCAGCGATACTTGACATAGAGCAAACAGCTAGAGAAACGGATCACAGCAACCGAGATGTGGTTTATACGGCAGCGAGACTTGATATTGAGCAAACAGTTAGAGAAACGGATCACAGTAACCGAAATGTGGTTTATACGGCAGCGAGACTTGATATTGAGCAAACAGAGAAACGGATCACAGCAACCGAGATGTTGTTTATACGGCAGCGAGACTTGATATTGAGCAAACAGTTAGAGAAACGGATCACAGCAACCGAGATGTGGTTTATACGGCAGCGAGATTTGACATTGAGCAAACAGTTAGAGAAACGGATCACAGCAACCGAGATGTGGTTTATACGGCAGCGAGACTTGATATTGAGCAAACAGTTAGAGAAACAGATCACAGCAACCAAGATGTGGTTTATACGGCAGCGAGACTTGATATTGAAACAGATCACAACAACCGAGATGTGGTTTATACGGCAGCGAGACTTGATATTGAGCAAACAGTTAGAAAAAAGGATCACAGCAACTGAGATGTGGTTTATACGGCAGCGAGACTTGATATTGAGCAAACAGTTAGAGAAACGGATCACAGCAACTGAGATGTGGTTTATACGGCAGCGAGACTTGATATTGAGCAAACAGAGAAACGGATCACAGCAACCGAGATGTGGTTTATACGGCAGCGAGACTTGATATTGAGCAAACAGTTAGAGAAACGGATCACAGCAACCCAGATGTGGTTTATACGGCAGCGAGATTTGACATTGAGCAAACAGTTAGAGAAACGGATCACAGCAACCGAGATGTGGTTTATACGGCAGCGAGACTTGATATTGAGCAAACAGTTAGAGAAACGGATCACAGCAACTGAGATGTGGTTTATACGGCAGCGAGACTTGATATTGAGCAAACAGTTAGAGAAACGGATCACAGCAACCGAGATGTGGTTTATACGGCAGCGAGATTTGACATTGAGCAAACAGTTAGAGAAACGGATCACAGCAACCGAGATGTGGTTTATACGGCAGCGATACTTGACATAGAGCAAACAGCTAGAGAAACGGATCACAGCAACCGAGATGTGGTTTATACGGCAGCGAGACTTGATATTGAGCAAACAGTTAGAGAAACGGATCACAGTAACCGAAATGTGGTTTATACGGCAGCGAGACTTGATATTGAGCAAACAGAGAAACGGATCACAGCAACCGAGATGTTGTTTATACGGCAGCGAGACTTGATATTGAGCAAACAGTTAGAGAAACGGATCACAGCAACCGAGATGTGGTTTATACGGCAGCGAGATTTGACATTGAGCAAACAGTTAGAGAAACGGATCACAGCAACCGAGATGTGGTTTATACGGCAGTGAGACTTGATATTGAAACAGATCACAACAACCGAGATGTGGTTTATACGGCAGCGAGACTTGATATTGAGCAAACAGTTAGAGAAACGGATCACAGCAACTGAGATGTGGTTTATACGGCAGCGAGACTTGATATTGAGCAAACAGTTAGAGAAACGGATCACAGCAACTGAGATGTGGTTTATACGGCATCGAGACTTGATATTAAGCAAACAGAGAAACGGATCACAGCAACCGAGATGTGGTTTATACGGCAGCGAGACTTGATATTGAGCAAACAGTTAGAGAAACGGATCACAGCAACCGAGATGTGGTTTATACGGCAGCGAGACTTGATATTGAGCAAACAGTTAGAGAAACGGATCACAGCAACTGAGATGTGGTTTATACGGCAGCGAGACTTGATATTGAGCAAACAGTTAGAGAAACGGATCACAGCAACCGAAATGTGGTTTATACGGCAGCGATACTTGACATAGAGCAAACAGCTAGAGAAACGGATCACAGCAACCGAGATGTGGTTTATACGGCAGCGAGACTTGATATTGAGCAAACAGTTAGAGAAATGGATCACAGTAACCGAAATGTGGTTTATACGGCAGCGAGACTTGATATTGAGCAAACAGAGAAACGGATCACAGCAACCGAGATGTTGTTTATACGGCAGCGACACTTGATATTGAGACAACAGTTAGAGAAACGGATCACAGCAACCGAGATGTGGTTTATACGGCAGCGAGATTTGACATTGAGCAAACAGTTAGAGAAACGGATCACAGTAACCGAAATGTGGTTTATACGGCAGCGAAATTTGATATTGAGCAAACAGAGAAACGGATCACAGCAACCGAGATGTTGTTTATACGGCAGCGAGACTTGATATTGAGCAAACAGTTAGAGAAACGGATCACAGCAACCGAGATGTGGTTTATACGGCAGCGAGATTTGACATTGAGCAAACAGTTAGAGAAACGGATCACAGCAACCGAGATGTGGTTTATACGGCAGTGAGACTTGATATTGAAACAGATCACAACAACCGAGATGTGGTTTATACGGCAGCGAGACTTGATATTGAGCAAACAGTTAGAGAAACAGATCACAACAACCGAGATGTGGTTTATACGGCAGCGAGACTTGATATTGAGCAAACAGTTAGAGAAACGTATCACAGCAACTGAGATGTGGTTTATACGGCAGCGAGACTTGATATTGAGCAAACAGTTAGAGAAACGGATCACAGCAACTGAGATGTGGTTTATACGGCATCGAGACTTGATATTGAGCAAACAGAGAAACAGATCACAGCAACCGAGATGTGGTTTATACGGCAGCGAGACTTGATATTGAGCAAACAGTTAGAGAAACGGATCACAGCAACCGAGATGTGGTTTATACGGCAGCGAGACTTGATATTGAGCAAACAGTTAGAGAAACGGATCACAGCAACCGAGATGTGGTTTATACGGCAGCGAGACTTGATATTGAGCAAACAGTTAGAGAAACGGATCACAGCAACTGAGATGTGGTTTATACGGCAGCGAGACTTGATATTGAGCAAACAGTTAGAGAAACGGATCACAGCAACCGAGATGTGGTTTATACGGCAGCGACACTTGATATTGAGCAAACAGTTAGAGAAACGGATCACAGCAACCGAGATGTGGTTTATACGGCAGCGAGATTTGACATTGAGCAAACAGTTAGAGAAACGGATCACAGTAACCGAAATGTGGTTTATACGGCAGCGAAATTAGATATTGAGCAAACAGAGAAACGGATCACAGCAACCGAGATGTTGTTTATACGGCAGCGAGACTTGATATTGAGCAAACAGTTAGAGAAACGGATCACAGCAACCGAGATGTGGTTTATACGGCAGCGAGATTTGACATTGAGCAAACAGTTAGAGAAACGGATCACAGCAACCGAGATGTGGTTTATACGGCAGTGAGACTTGATATTGAAACAGATCACAACAACCGAGATGTGGTTTATACGGCAGCGAGACTTGATATTGAGCAAACAGTTAGAGAAACAGATCACAACAACCGAGATGTGGTTTATACGGCAGCGAGACTTGATATTGAGCAAACAGTTAGAGAAACGGATCACAGCAACTGAGATGTGGTTTATACGGCAGCGAGACTTGATATTGAGCAAACAGTTAGAGAAACGGATCACAGCAACTGAGATGTGGTTTATACGGCATCGAGACTTGATATTGAGCAAACAGAGAAACGGATCACAGCAACCGAGATGTGGTTTATACGGCAGCGAGACTTGATATTGAGCAAACAGTTAGAGAAACGGATCACAGCAACCGAGATGTGGTTTATACGGCAGCGAGACTTGATATTGAGCAAACAGTTAGAGAAACGGATCACAGCAACCGAGATGTGGTTTATACGGCAGCGAGACTTGATATTGAGCAAACAGTTAGAGAAACGGATCACAGCAACCGAGATGTGGTTTATACGGCAGCGAGACTTGATATTGAGCAAACAGTTAGAGAAACGGATCACAGCAACTGAGATGTGGTTTATACGGCAGCGAGACTTGATATTGAGCAAACAGTTAGCGAAACGGATCACAGCAACTGAGATGTGGTTTATACGGCAGCGAGACTTGATATTGAGCAAACAGATAGAGAAACGGATCACAGCAACCGAGATGTGGTTTGTACAGCAGCGAGACTTGACATTGAGCAAACAATTAGAGAAACGGATCACAGTAACCGAGATGTGGTTTATACGGCAGCGAGACTTGATATTGAGCAAACAGTTAGAGAAACGGATCACAGCAACCGAGATGTGGTTTATACGGCAGCGAGACTTGACATTGAGCAAACAGTTAGAGAAACGGATCACAGTAACCGAAATGTGGTTTATACGGCAGCGAGACTTGATATTGAGCAAACAGTTAGAGAAACGGATCACAGCAACTGAGATGTGGTTTATACGGCAGCGAGACTTGATATTGAGCAAACAGTTAGAGAAACGGATCACAGCAACCGAAATGTGGTTTGTACAGCAGCGACATTTGATATTGAGCAAACAGTAAGAGAAACGAATCTCAGCAACTGAGATGTGGTTTATACGGCAGCGAGACTTGATATTGAGCAAACAGTTAGAGAAACGGATCACAGCAACCGAGATGTGGTTTATACGGCAGCGAGACTTGATATTGAGCAAACAGTTAGAGAAACGGATCACAGCAACCGAGATGTGGTTTGTGCGAAGAATGATCGAAGTGTCACGGACAGCATAGAAGACACGAAAATAATTTAAAAGAGAGAGACACAGAATTAAATTTCTTCGATAGAATCAGTAAAGTTTGTTGGCCATGTCTCGCGCAGACATAGTGTGGAACACATCCTTACTGGGACAATGGACGTTAAGAGAGCGAGAAGTAGAGAGAAAAGATCTAGGACGGGCTAGGAAGATGGACTGATGGAGGCAAAGAGACCGACCTGGTTGTGAAATAGGAGGGCAGAGAGACATGGAGGGACATGATCACCAACGCCAACCGGCACGACACCCGATGATGATGAACGGAAAAAAGGTAATTAGAATCGTTCGAACTTAATGAGACTAGAAATAACTGCTCACCCACACTTCTTTCCAATCATGTTCTCAATTCACTGTAATGTACCGTCATTCCAAAGTTTACAAATTGTTATCCGAATAATTTTTTTTTTAATATTAGCATTCAATGTCCGCCCAACAGTTTCACAAGCTCAGCATCGTGTTTCCAGACACATAGTGCTAGAGCGAAGTTCTCATAATTACACGAACAGAGCGTAACTTGAGACAGAAGTGATGTCAGCCAGACGTAATGATCAAACTGATCCGTGACATGAACAATTCGAAATACGAGCCACTGTCTCGTTGCCATGCTTGTGATCCATGAGAGTTGTGATTCGACATCCAAGTCCTCAGCTTGGAGTTATGTAAAGCGTTAGTTCAGGAAAAGAATATTGGAAGGCCCACTGAATAAATCAAAGGATAGAGCATGTTTATAATTATGGTTGAGTACGTTTCATTGGCCGTTTGACACAGCTCAAGAAAAACATAGAATAGACACCATGCCCAATTTGAAGATATACAAAAAAGCATGTTTCCACGGACTTTGTATTGCCTTAATCTCATTATACACAGGCATAATTAGAATCATGACACATTTTTTAAGCATTTTAAGGCACAATAATGAAGAAGCTGATTGTGGTGTTTTTTTAAACACGCAGGTTGAATAGTACTTTTTTCAGAACGCCTATCTGTGAGGATTATTTAATGTTTTCAAAGGAAAATATTCTGCAGAGCTATGAACATTAAAAGACCGCTAACCATTGTTACCACAGGCAAAAGCTAACGCATTAAATGGTATAGAGAACTGTTTTCGTGAAGCTGGAGCAGAGGCAACATATACCTCAACGAGAAGCAAAGTGTACGGCTCAGTCTGTTAAGGCATACAGCAGTATCTAGCTTTAATGGCAAAATAGTTTATCGCAAAACTGCAGCTTTGGAGCCACACGTCTTCAAGGAGAATTTGTTTGTAAGACAAAGTGACTCTGCCACATGGCTAAGCTTTTGCTATTTCTCAAGATCGTTTTTTGGCACAACTTTACAACTTAGTGCCTCTGTTGTGACTTTTACTTTAACATAAAAATGATGTGTGCAGTAGTTGCCTTGTTTTCGAGCTTAAGAATCATCAAAAGGAATATAGCGTTTGTTTCTTTAAAGCCTAGGGCGAGGCACTACTAAATTGAATATGAAAGGGCAACGTAACATATTTATTCTAAAGAAGTTTACAGAAATACGCTTTCTATCTATTTATTTGTCTATCTATCTATCTATCTATCTATCTATCTATCTATCTATCTATCTATTTATCTATCTATCTATCTATCTATCTATCTATCTATTTATCTACCAAACCATCTATCTATCATCTATCTACCTATCTATCTTTCTATCTATCTATCTATCTATCTCTTTCTTTCTATCAGTCTATCTATTTATCTTACAATTTTTTTTTCAGTGGCAGAGCCTCGTATTAATTTGTTCGAAGAATTTATAAAATTTCTAACAAAAGCAATTAATCCGCACCTGTCTTGAATTTACCTTCAGCTAGCACAACATAATAGACGTGAAATCTTGGGAAAAAAACATCATTATACCGATGTGCCTAATGGATCACTCATTGTGTGTTTGCGATTAGTAACTTTGACGGCTGGCTACAGTTTCGTCTACTGATCTCCAAAAGCTTATTTCATTTCCATTTTCTCAAAAAAAATCATGGTGATTTCTATATCTAGTTGGTATTGTTTTAAAATGTGTTTTAAATCAGGTTAAAAGGCTAGGGTTAAGATTCGTCCGAGTAAAAAAAGAAAAGTAACACTATCTTATACTTCTAATACATCTGTGCAGGTCAAGCTTGTTTTCAATTTTTAATTTTGATTCGTTGTGTTTTTTTTTAATTGTTTTTTTTTTTTTTTTTTTTTTTTTTTTTTTCGTCAAAATAAATCGATAATGTCGGTTCTTGTTATTGAACTAAAACCGTCAATTCTTTAGCATTGTCGATCTTGGACTTGCTTTGTTGTGTAGGTCACTTTTGAAAATAATGAAATCCCATAAGAATACAAGATGCTTTAGAATTATGGGACAGGAAATGCTTTCAACAGTTAATGCTATATTTCAAAGATGCTCAGATCTTTTTTTTTTTCTGAAAAGCTTGATGTACTGTAATTATTTCTATCTGTAAAGATTAGGACTCTGACCTTTATTTAGATGAATAAAGATTATACAACAAAACTTCTGAAAAGGTCAAATTATTTCCCTGCATTTTTACAGCAAAGCCTCTGTTCTTTGACCTTTTGATGTCTCAAAATAGGATCTTCCTGCTTTCAACATTGTGATCATTTCTTTTTTCATTCACAAAATTCAAAAAGCTTTTTCATAATGCCTCGACATAAAAATATCGATTTATCGGATTATTATGACATTTTTGCAGCTTGTAATAATCATATTCATATTGTGACTAGCTTGATATAAATGCATAGGATTGTGATTTTAGTTTTATGTTGCTTTTTATAAGGTGCAAATATAAGACAGATCTGAATAAAAGAAAGGTGAATGTTGGCAATCATAACAACAAAATGAATTTTCTCAAAAGTACTGTAAGAAACATTGACTTAAGACAATAGGTTTGCAGCCAAGCCAGCTTTCTGTAATAAAAAAATGGAGTGAAAAAAAAAGCGTGGCACATAACCTGGGATACAAATAGAAGCGGATTGATTAACGGCTCGAAAATTTTTTAAGACTTCGTCGTTTCCATCACTTTATGAGTCGCCTTTTACTCTCAATGTGTCTCATTAATAACTATTATCTTAAGAATAACCATTCATTCGTGAGAAGGAAAAGAAATGGAATGGACAACGCTTAAGAATCAAGTATAACAAGATAACTGGATGAATCGCTCAAGGGCATCTTGTGTACAACAATGGCACTAGATCGGTAGAGATCGAAGAGCTTTCTTTGCGGCTATAGGTCCGAGCAGGCAAATGGTTAGTGATAAATCTGTTAGCAAATAGAATAGCCCTTGAAACCCACACATAAAAGTTAATGTCCTCTTAGACGTCTTTTGATCGCGGATGCTTTAAATCCATCGATAATCATAGAATGTTTTAAATATTTTAGTCCTAGAGTAAAAACTTTTTACCGAAAAGTTTGCGATAAATCGTAAAGAGCAGGTACGTATTCCCTCTATCATCATTATCTTAATAAAGAAGTTGTTTTTTTTTATTTCTAAGAATGTTTGCTGTGAATTATGTTAAAGTCACTGGTCACCCTGGCATTAAATCGTTGATTTACAGATACCTAGATCTATACCTACATCAAGGCTGTCTTTCAGACGCGCCTAATTCTAAAACACTCATACCATTACTTCTTGAAATTCTTTTCTATTATAGATCAGCAAGCATCATTGCCCATTCAAAAAAAAAAAAAAAAAACAGGTGGGGAAGACAACTATATTTAAGAAATACAAACTTCACAGAAATAACAGGCTCATATCCTCTACAGACATACAACTGCTCTGAAGAAAAGCAAACTTTACAACAATGAACATGTGGGGAAAACTTCTACAATGAAGAAAAGCAAACTTTACAACAATAACTGATAAAATTTCCTCCAGAGCCATTCATAATAATTTTTATAGTTTGAAATGTATATAAGCTTGAAACATTGGAATTCTTCGCACGTTGTTATGAAGACATTCTTTTAATGAAGGAGAGATCTCATGCAATGAAAAAAACAAAACTATATGAGGGTGCAATCTTTTAAGCAGTCCTCTTTTCTGTTTATCTCGCCACCGAGACAATAATGTGGTGCAATGTAGTGCCTAACTTGATGAGGTGAAAAAGTGCTATTCAGAGCAAATTAATTACGTGCAACTGCTCAGGCAATATTACAGAGAAAAAAAAATTTAAGGCACCGGATTTTTTAAAATAATTATTTATTGGGTTACCGTGGATTGCTAAAGCTTATAATTCTTCAAGACCGAGTCACAATCTGTATAACTTTTGCAAAAAAAAAAAAAAATTAAGGGTGGCAAGTTAATATTGGCTTAACTTGAATGTTATACGGTTATTTGATGACAATTAGTGTACCTGTTTGATGTCGTAGATATAGACTGTATAGAAGTACGAAATCTGTGCAAAGAAGCAGAAGTGATGTTTACATTCGCAACCGCCGTTCGGGAAAAAAGGCGACGATGACGGTTGTTCTAAAAATACTGACCAATCAAATCATAACTACTTTCTTGTACAGAACACCATGTTTTCTATGACGCTTTATCTTTTCACTGAAGTAGGTCAAATTTCACTAATTTTTTTCTGTTTTTCACTCCATTAAAGCAAAATAACATATTTTACATAGATACCAAAATAAAAATGAATTGCTTTGAAAGCGTCATCTGTTTCGAAAACTAAACCGCTGAGAACAGTTTTTTAAATGTTATTAGGTTCATCTTAACAAATTTGGTAAACGTTTTGGATGAATCAATAACAATAAAATTATAATGACATTTCAAGAGCATTTTAGCCTAAATCCTAAATTTCCCTTTTATTATTATTATTTTTATTATCATTATTATTATTATTATTATTATTATTATTATTATTATTATTATTATTATTATTATTATTATTATTATTATTATCATTATTATTATTATTATTTTGGGGCAGTGATCTCGGCAGATCAAAATAGATTGAGTGGTTTTGGAGGAAATGGCGGAAAAAGAAATTGAAGTGGTCTTTTATAATATAGATTACTCGATCTAGATCCGAGGTTATCCATTATCTGCGCAAATTATTCTCAGTATCTATAGGGCAAGATGGCAAATCCGATTGTGCAAATGTAGGTCAAAGCAGCCTCTGTAAAAATTCAGTTCTAAAGAAGCTCGCCTGAGGTATGGGTTGCCGGCAAGGTTTCCAAAATTAAAAGGGCTACCCCGGTTGCAAGAGTAGAAGCATTCTTTGTGACTAAAAATATCGTCCAAGATCAGTTTGATACTGTTATGTCATATGCGGCCCTGACCAGAAAATTGCATTGTGATATTTCTAATTCCTTAGATACAGATACATTTGGAACTGAAAAAGACCTGTGTTAAAGATTTCTGTAAATACCAACAAATGAAAGGCGATGTAATGTTGTGGACAGTCTGTGATACGAACAAGTATATAGCAACGGAGAGACAAAAGTGAGATTGTGTGCTTGAGAGAGAGAGAATGAGAAGAAAAAAGAAAAGAGAGGAGGGGATAGGGACACACAAAACAGACTAGAAAACTAGTCTGTCAAAAAGAGAAAGGAGTTCAAGAAAATATATCTTCTTAAATAATCAATATGTTCTCAATGAAATTATATAGCAGGACAGTAAAAAGAGCAAAACATCAAAGGAGAGGAGAGAGACAGAGAGAGAGAGAGAGAGAGAGAGAGAGAGAGAGAGAGAGAGAGAGAGAGAGAGAGAGAGAGAGAGAGAGAGAGGTAAAAGACAAGGGGTGAAGGGAAAAGTGTGAGAAAAGAAGATAAGCAGACATTAGGAGAGGTAAAGTGACATTGAGAAGGAGGGAGAGATTGGGTTTCCACAAAAAAATAGAGGGGATGACAATTTTTCGTTGAACTATATCCATTCAGTCTTCAGCACGCCATGTCCTTGTTAAGTCCGATGATCAATATCGATCATTTGGTTATTATGTAATTTTGCTTGAATACATTGACTAAGTATGATCCTTATCCACTGTATTACAATCATGATTCCACCAAAAACCGTACTTTTTTTTTACCAAAATCGATTTGGTCGAGGCTATCAGTAAGTCCTCATCGATCATTCGTCGATCGTAAAGATCGCCATTATCACTCCGTTTGATGTGTCTTATGGCCTTAGGAATGCTTCAGTCATTCCTGCGGGTCATCGACACTTCGAGTTCCAACTACATGTTATTATACTAACCAGATAGTAATGCCAGAAATACACATAAATTCTTTGACTCCTTTCCTCAAGCGTACTTTTAATGTATACAACGTCATTTCTTAAGAATAAGTCACCTTGCAAATAAGATGCTGGCATTCCAAAACAATAGCGTTTCTAAAGATCGCACACGTCTACAGCATTTTTAGTCATGATGAAGTAGCAAATAGCATCGCTTCATGCCTAGGATTACTGACCTTTCAGCTCTACTTCATAGTAAGGCAAGCGTAAAAGGATTAACTTTTGACTGCTATGGCGATTCTTCAAGTAATGTCAAGCATCCCTTCAGCAAATCAATATTTTTCTATGATCTCCAACTGGATCCACCGAAATCTCTCACGGTTCATGGATCAAACATTGCGCACAATTTGAACAACAAGATAGCACCAAGAGAACTCTCAATTCTGAGTAGAAATATATCGGATTAGATGTTATCTATTTTACAGCCTACAATACAACAAAAAGTTTCAGATATCTTTGAAGGGTCTTATTCTTAAAGCTGATCTTGCTCTATCTTATCTGGCGACATCGACTTTTTTTTTATATGAGCGGAAAAGGAGTTCCTAAAAAATAAAAACCGCTAGGGCTGAACACTTTACACAACAAAAAAAAAGATGTGTATATCTATAGATAGTTATTAATTGAAAAAAAAAATTATTTTGTTTCATCTGGAAGGGTGTTTACTTCTGAGTAAGACTTTAAAATATTTTTAGAGTACTCTGGTGAGTTTTATGTTTTGTTGAGAAAATTAAACACGGCCTATGTGGATAAAGCATGCTCGATCTCCTATTCATTTCAATATTACATAAAAGTAATACTGTCCTGCTATATAATATCATTGAGAACATATTGATTATTTAATAAGATATATTTTCTTGAACTCCATTCTCTGAGGTAAACTATTCTTTCTCATGCGACTCTGATATTACAAGAGAACTGTTCTACGTTTGCGATATATAAAATGAGCGCTACAGATAAAGAAACTAATCTTCAAAAGAGTCTCAATCACCTATGCTTCAATAATGAATACAAATTATCTTCCCGCTCACCGGTTCTTTTGTGGCTTAGTTGAAAAAAAGTTTTGATTTTCATGTAACATATCAAATTAATTTTTTATAAAACAAGTATTTTTTTATCGCACGTTTTAAATTACTAAAATAAAAATGATCGAATTCGCTCTAGTAAGCGAACATGGTTAAAGAAAATATGCTAAGTCTCTCTCTCTCTCTCTCTCTCTCTCTCTCTCTCTCTCTCTCTCTCTCTCTCTCTCTCTCTCTCTCTCTCTCTCTCTCTCTCTCTCTCTCTCTCTCTCTCTCTCTCTCTCTCTCTCTCTCTCTCTCTCTCTCTCTCTCTCTCTTCTCTCTCTCTATCTATCTCTCTCTCCCTCCCTCTCTCTCTACCATCTCTCTCTTCTCTTTACCTCTCTCTCTGTCCCTCTCAATTTCTCTCTCCCGTCTATTTTGTATTCATTTGATTCTCACTTTTAAAATGATTTTGTACTCTCTTTATCAATATTAGCAAAGGGTGCCACAAAGCGTAAGGTTGAGAGTCCGGAGATATCATGTTCGAATCATGACTTGAGCCACCTGGTGGAGGATTAGGATCTCATCTAACCATCCCAATTTAGAGGCTTGACCGCAGCCCAATAGCCATTGTGCCAGCTGACGTTACAGCGACCAAATGGTTACCACTGGGGCTGAAATCAAGTTGGGTTTGTTGTTGTTTTTGTTTTTTTACTGACAATAAATCTCTTAATGACTTTTTCTACTGCTTAAAGTAATTTGTGACCATTTTCTTTATCCCATTCTTCCTTGCAGTTTAGATCTATCGAAAGTTTTCGTCTCTATTCCTTTTTCTATCTCTTTCTCTTAATTTTCTTCTTATCGCCTAATTATTTGATTTCACATTCTTTTCTTTTGCTATAATCCTCTTTTCTCTGACACATGATCTCAACACTATGCATATGCTCAGCAATGGCTAACATCACGGTATACCAATACTAGATCCAGATCTACAGACATTTGTATTTTTTTTTTCTTTTGTTTAAGTTTTGTTTATGCAAGCATTTGCAACAAGAACGCATACATAAGATACCTCAATAGTTAGATATAAAGCTGGAAAAGAAAGACAAGAATGAACATCATTTTGACACAATACAATATTGCTTATCAATACATTTTGATGTAAAAATATTGCCTACGTGTTCCACGCGTGATAGAGCTGTGATTGAAGAAGATCAAGAGTCCTTTAAGTAAACAGATAATTTGTTTTATTATTTTGGAGACTTATGTGAAGCATTCATGAATTCCGTTAATTCATTAGGCTCCAAAGACTAAAAACAATGTAAAATATTTGCCCCATTCTCTAACAACCACATTGTCACTATGTCACATTTACAAAGCCATTTTGTGAAATAATCAAAGAATTTGATATACTTCGTTGAAAGCGAAAAACATAAATGATAAAAGGAAGAAACGAATAAGTCCATTTTTTTCGAATGATCAAAAATTGCATGACATCTGTGCGTAAAAAACACGTGATCTTTTCTTAATGACATAGAGCAAACAAGAACTAAAAATTATAAGGCTCATTGCTGTATAAATGAAAGATCTCTTAGATATCAGACATTTGCTCTCTGATTAGAGCTAGAGTTAGAGTAAACTAAACGTTAACATTAGCTACCTTTACGGCTGGGGACTTGATAATTTTAGATTGAAAAAAACCCTCATTTAATTATCTGTCGATCACCAATTACATTTCAATTTTTTTTATTTAAATGGAGTTGAACAAACAAGATCACAGGACGTCAACATTTTGCAGCGCTATCTTGATTGACATCATAAAAGTCAATCAGTAAGCAATAATAGTGGCGCAAAGACACAAAGTCTGCGTTTTGCTCCGAAAGAAAGCTGGAGAAATCCACTGGCGACCTTAAAAATCTAAAAGATTAATATTTAGACACAGGGTGAATTTTAAAAAAAAATAGAAAGTAGCAATGAGCAAATTTCCCCTATCGACGTTCATTTTCTGACTATAGTTCGTTCATATTTTTGTTATCACAATTATAAAACGAGTGCCTTAAGTGCACTTGAAAAAAATAGCAAATAAAGGCAATCTCGTTTTGAACTGGCACCGGTCGCAAAAGTGATCAATGATAGCTTGTTCTGAACTGTCATGCGTTTGCTCAGAACCCGCAATGAGATAGAAGAATAACTCCATATTTTGTTACTCTTCCCAATTATGTAAGGTAGAATTGATTCTTGTGCCACCTTTCAACATCTTTTACATGCAAGGATCTTGATTATTTAGTCTTATTACGCATATCTTAAATGGAATCCAGTATTGGGCAGATGACTTAGAAGCTGGACGACAATTTATATTGACTAGAATGCCTCGATCTATTTTGGACATTTTGTGATGAATGCAGGCTTCGATCTACATCCAAATTTATATTTAGATTTACCTTTTCGAACAAAGATTATGAGACTTTTCTATATCGTTAAATATCTTGTTCTAGATCTATGGCCTACATGATTCAAATAACATAATCATACAGTTTTGAAGAGAAATGATAAAGACAATCTAGTTGTAACCAAGTCCAGGTTTTACTTCTTTATCTTGAAGACAGCAGGTGGATGGTGATTTAAAAAAAAGCTATAGGGAGCCTTTATTGTACTGCAACTTTTAGCTTTATTTTATTGGAAAACCATGAAGCATTTCAATTTTTCAATAAATTTTCAGCACCCTATATTTCTAGCTAGCTGAAAGTCATAAATAATCTATGTTAGATTGGGAAGGAACACTTGGGATGTCAGTTTTCCTGACTTTACTCTTCTAAGAACAAATACACCTACATTTACCGATATTACTTGAGGAGCAGGAACTTTGCGATACATATGTCAAACACTATTCTATTTCGATCGTCGAAAAGTTATTGAACTTTTATTAAGACGGTCCAAAAACAGAGACTCTTTCCTATCAATGGGAGGCAGAAAAATTAAAAGACAAAGGTAGTAGTATTTTGCTAAGGAAAATTTTTTCGCGTTTACATGCTTTTTTATTATCTTTTTCCTTCCTTAAATTTGAGCATCTCTGAGCATTGGTAGTGCCGTCGTTATGTGCAAGATTCATTTACTAACAAAAATTTTTAACACGCTTCGGCACAATTCTTTGTGAAAACACATTAGTCCTTGTAGAAATGAAAACAATTAACACACATTTAAATTTGATTCTAAATCCATTTCTCTGATGTTTACTCAAAGTCGTTGTTTTGCCGAATGAACAAATCCTGGCATCAAATGTGTCGTTCCAGATCGCTGATAGATTCTAAAATTTTAATATAAATGGGATAAATGCCCGATAAGGAGCACAAGGAATTGAAATTAAAATAAGCCAGACTACTTTGTGGACTTTCTTAAAGTACCCGGACAACATTGGAGTACTGTTTTACAATTCTGAAGTTCACCGTTGATTACTTATTTAGGACATTGTGAGCGAAAATTGGAGTTGCTTAAATAAAATTATATAAAAAACAATCTCATAGTATTTCATGAAACATAATATACATAATAACCCTTTTGAAAGGATAACATGATACTTAAGTATGGAAATTGCCTTGAGTCTATGTATGTTTTCTTTTTTTTTTTTTTTTTTTTTTTGTTGCACTTTACCTTTCAGCTTTAGAAACCTTTTTTCTTCTTTGGACACCATCTAAATTGGCAAGTTTTTGTTTTTTTCTTGTTGTTCTTAAAACTGTCATTTTCTCATCTCAAAACTAATCCAGTGCTTAAAGGGTAAAACTTATCTTTTTAGCCAACACTGTTTTTAATTTAAAAAGAAATAAATAAATAAAAAGGAAAATGAGTTCATTTTCTACCATAAAAGTGCTAATAAATTATTCAAGCTTGTCCGATGACTTTTTTTAGCACTGAGTATTTACTAGCCAATCAAAGTTCTTCTATAGCTTAAACTTTTAATGTATCCATCGACTACTTTGTTTCCGCACTTATTTAAACAGAAAATAACGAACTATCTGTTGATTCAACTTACCGTACCATTCACAGATACAAACAACGCTAAGATCCATGTGCTTGTGACCAATTACTGTTTCGTTTAGCGTTAATATGTAAAGACTCACTCGATCTCTTAAGCCTATTGCAGAGTCAATAGGCACGGTGATTTCCTGTCACCACATTTTTTTTTTCATCATAATTATGCCTAATAGATTTCGGAAAATTTGAATAGTGTCAAGAGTTTGCTATTCTCAGATACGGGCTTATACGAATAAAACGTCTGAAGGGATATTGCTTTATATTCACGTAGGTTAGTACCTCATTAATCGTATGAAGCTAAACTGAGAAGAGTGGATGGAAAGCGGGGAAATTGAAGAGATTTTTCGTCCCCAAATTTTGTATCAAGTTGAAGCTTTTACATGATAGACACTGGCATTACTTCAAAGGTCTTCAAAGTAATGTATTTGTTCCGTTACAGGAGAATTTTCCTTCTCCAAGATTTCGCAAAGACATCGTGAAACATCCGAAAATTCGTTGAGTCTTTGTACTGATAGATTTAGCGTTTACTTCACAGAACATAAGAGTCTAGTAAAAGCCTTTGATGTAATTGGGGTTACTTTCATATCTTAAAAAATTAATAACATTGAAATCGTTGCACTTTCTGTCTCCCTTGCAGTGTCATCATGTTTGGTAGATTTCATCAATGTTATAAGTTTTTGCATTTTTTTTTTCCAACATTAACATATAATTGCGAAGAATAACGCATGCAGCTCTTATAAGCTCATCATGTAATTACAGCTATTAAGATGCCTGACCACAACAGTGATATAATTGAAGTCATCTCTTTCCGAATAATATATGACAACTGTGTCCATCAGTCTAGCTTTCTCTCTCTCTCTCTCTCTCTCTCTCTCTCTCTCTCTCTCTCTCTCTCTCTCTCTCTCTCTCTCTCTCTCTCTCTCTCTCTCTCTCTCTCTCTCTCTCTCTCTCTCTCTCTCTCTCTCTCTCTCTCTCTCTCTCTCTCTCTAATGTTTAGTTCACGTTGTAACACCCCCCCTCCCTCGCTGTGGCGTCTTGAGATATTACTAACAATGTCAAATGGAAAAAGGGCTTGAATCCTATTTCATTGTTAGGTCTGGCTAACTAGAATATATATATAAATATATATATATATATATATATATATATATATATATATATATATGTTTGTGTGTGTGCGTGCGCGCGTGTGGCTGTTAAGATTTTGTTTGATCACCAGCGTCATAAATCATGGAAAGACACGTAGCAAAGCCAGAGACTTCCTAATAAAGGATTTTTGAAGAAGTAATTTGTTGCTGTTGTGGTTTGTCCTTGTGCCTTGTATGTTTCAATAACTTCTCAATAAAGTTATCAGTGATCATAACATTACCATAACATATCAGCCAAAGTATCTGGATTACGTATCGTTACATATAACTATTAAGTATTGAGAGATGAGGAACGACAAAAAAAACGATCATAATTAACACAAAGATTTCTGTGAAATAACTCTATTCGTAGGCCTTTGAGGGGCATGTTAGAATTATAATACATCGAAATATCTAGAGACAACTTAATGGGAATGCCAAGTCCCGAGCTGATATGAAGATGAAAACAAAAAAAATAAATATAGCAATATGTCTGTAAATAGCAGAAAATTACAAGCCTCCAGTGCAGGTTGAAATCTTTTTATTGATGATTCAAGAATATGATTTGGTTATAGTCATAGATGCTCAGGCGATACGGTTAAAACAAAAAGACAAGACTAGGCGAAGAATACTAAACGGCACAAGTAAGACTCAGCCACAGGTGTATGTGTGCTTGCCTTCTTTCTATCAGACTGAGTATGTACATATGTGCCATTACTGTTGCCTGAGTGCCGATCCGATGTAAGTGGGTTTGGTTGGATCATTGTCTGGTCATATTGTATAAGATACTGCTTCCACCCACGTTGATTGTCAGCTCTCGGTGCAGGAACTGTTCAGCTTCCGACCCTGTGGCTTGTAAAAAGTGAGAAGAGGAATCAATACTCGCTATAGGTGTACTCGGCGCTAAGTGTATGGAATTATAATCATTGCTTTCTGACTATGATTTATGAAATCATAACACGAAGCGTTTTATCCTCTTTTTGCTTTAACTGCTTAAGGACATGACTAGGCCGGGGATAGTGTAGCTCATTTGTGAGTGTTGTCCTTGAAACATTCGCATCGTGTGATCAGGACTGAGTGATTTGGGCTAATGACATTATGACTTAATAGCCAAGGGCTTACCAGTTATTTGCACATTTTCTCCCTTTTTCTGTTTCATAATGCGTTTTCGTCTTATTCTGGTGATTTTCTTTTCACTGACCTTAATTCAAGAACAGGAAGATTTTTATCGGTGCCGTATTACAAAAGACAAAATACTGAAGTGAAAACTACAATAACACTTAGAGCCGACACGTTGCTTTCTTGTGCTTGATCATAAAACTATCAGATAAACCAAAACATTTTAGTTAAAAGAAGGCACAAAAACTCTCGTCAGCGCAGATCTACTTACTAGTTGCACATATGAATAATAAAATTCATATATCCATTTTACATGCCAATACGCAATGCTGCCAGATATGTATCTAGGCCTAATTAAACTTTAAATTACTAAGGGAGATCGTATGCTTTTTTTTTTTTGGCGGGGAGGGGGGGGGGGGCTGAAATGCATTATGAATGTGAATATAAATTCAAATCATGAAACTTAAACCGGTTATTGACAGAAAGGCTTGGAAACCATAATATCTAACCCAAGAAAAGCAATCTTAACTTGTAATAACTATCCCATATTAGCGTATTGATTTGCACACCTCAGGGTATGCGATAACGTGAATTTCTGTCCTAAGTCAAAGATATCTAGACTTGTAAAAATCTGATACAACACCGCTAGGAAATGTTTTGTTTTTTTTTTCAAAAGAGATAAATTTTACAAAGTTTATATCTATGCGCAGCTTTCGACCAGTTCATCAGCGGAAGAACTTCAAACTGATGTTATAAAAACTGAAACTCCAAAAACTTTTGAATGAAAGAGCCAACAAAATTATTAACAAATCGCACTTGACTCTTTAATTCAAGTCTTCATCTGCTTTTCACAAGTCATTGCCTTCGTCTTTTTTAAAGTACCGGTACAAGAGAAACAACTAATTTTCGTTCATGATCGCTAAAAACCTTTTTAGATTTTTTCATAAGCATCATTAAACTCTTGTTTACGTAGCCATCGTTAATGTATTTATCGTCGAGGGTAATCAAAAATTGGTCAAAGTCCCAATCAGCTAAACTGGGATAGGGCTAAATTACTATTGAGGGAACCGTGTAGTCTCTCGGTCAAGCCAAGGTAGGTCATTACTCCGGTTCCATCCTAACCAGCTTTCTGGTTTCCACCAGTAATTTTGAGGGTCCGGTTATATTGGTTGATTTAATCGGTATCACTCTATGTTCTCTCTCAATCTCTGTGATCTCTCTCTTAGTCTCTCTCTCGGTCTCTTTCTCTCTTTCATTTTATATCTTTCTTCCTCTTTTTTTCTTTCTGCCTCTGACTCTTTTCTGTTTTTCTGTTTCTCCTCTCTTTTCCCCTCCCTCTCTCCCTTCCTCCCCCCCCTCTCTCTCTCTCTCTTTCTCTCTCTGTCTGTCTGTCTGTCTCTCTCTCTCTCTCTCTCTCTCTCTCTCTCTCTCTCTCTCTCTCTCTCTCTCTCTCTCTCTCTCTTTCTCTCTCCCTCTCTCTCTGAAGCATGAAATTGTATTATCAATGCGTTTTCTATTTTTTTTTTTGTTCTTTTTAGAACTTCAAATATTTCTTGATCGTTACAAATTGATCTGCTTAGAAAGATGAAATTGCCATCTTTATTTCACTGTAAATATTGGAATGTTGTCTTAATCTTGTTATGAATGTATCCATATTGATTTTCAAATTAATGACCAAGATTATTTTCATTTAACAGAAGGATCATCGGCGTTCATAGCAGCTTAGCCGTTTATTGGTCAACGGGTGCTTGAAGATTCCCGCAGCAGCCCTGCTTGTGGTTCATTGCAGTTGAGATGTGAAAGCCAGCATTAAGTTTTGCATCAAGTTCTGCGATCAGCTGTAAATATAAGTTATTGAACGAAGCACCCACCTCGAAATCTTAAAGACCATTGCAGGCAAAGACCAGGAGCAAATAATTCGTTTCCTCCTAAACAATACAGTGGTGAACGGAGCCACAGATTACAGTGGTGAACACCAAAGTAAACGGAGCCACAGATTACAGTTGTGAACACCAAAGTGAACGGAGCGACAGATTACAGTTGTGAACACCAAAGTGAACGGAACTACAGATTACAGTGGTGAACACCAAAGTGAACGGAGCTACAGATTACAGTGGTGAACACCAAAGTGAACGGAGCGACAGATTACAGTTGTGAACACCAAAGTGAACGGAACTACAGATTACAGTGGTGAACACCAAAGTGAACGGAGCTACAGATTACAGTGGTGAACACCAAAGTGAACGGAGCTACAGATTACAGTGGTGAACACCAAAGTAAACAGAGCTACAGGTTACAGTGGTGAACACCAAAGAGAACGGAGTCACAGATTACAGTGGTGAACACCAAAGTGAACGGAGCTACAGAACGGAACCTTTCACCAGCAGTATAGGAACATCCCAAGGAGATAGCCTCAGCCCAGTCCTGTTCATAATCTATCGAGATTATGCACCCAAAGATGTTCTGATGAAATCCCTCCACACACAGATATAGAAAAAATACTATCATGAGAGGTAGCACATGCTGATGACGTAGACTTTTTATCACTTGAATTCGTCCAAGCCCAAGAAGAGCTAAAAGCTCTCGAAATTCATAAACTCTTCCTAAACGATGAAAAAAAATTCACCACGTTATCACGGGACCAAAAGAACTAGAGAGAAACAAAGAAAGTCGGATCACTCATAGGTGACAAAGAAGAGGTAGAAAGAAGAAAAGAATTATCCACAGCTGGACAAAGTTTCAAAACATATGGATAGAATGTGACCAAATTAAGAGAGACACTAAAGTAAAACTCTACAAGAGACTAGTAAAATCGATCCTTACATACAATTGTGGCACTTGGGTTCTCACGCAAACAGAAAAAGCTAAACTAGATGCATTCTACCGCAAACAGCTTAAACAAATCTTTAGCATGAAATATCCAGTAAAGATAACAAAAAGATTTCTGTATAAAAATGTAATGAAAAGCCGATCTCAATGACAATCCTTGGAAGCCGGTGGCGCCTGTTCGGACATATTCTGAGGTGAGATATGGACATTCCAGCAAACAAAGCTATGGAAGCACACTTTGTTCCTAAAGGTGATAAATTTCGAGGGAGGCCCATAACAACACTTCCAACAGTCATCAACAGTCATCAACAAAGACCTCTATCGCATACTAGCAGGCGAGCATAAACTCAAAACAAAGAATGACCTCGACCATTTTAGGTCAATAGCAGAAAACAAAACACAAAGGAGACTATCCGTGAGACAACTAGAATGTGAACGGAGATATAGAGATAAAGAGAAAGGATTGAAGTAAGAATCAGATTTAAAACCAATATCAACATGGATATTATAACGTCAGAGCAGATTGGCTGAAGAAAAAAAATAAAGACATTATTCTATTATTTTATGAAAAGAATAGAAAGTCAACGCTTAACTGAAGCTATTACCGAATATTTTCAATTCTTTTTATTGCATCATAATTAAACCTAAGATTCACTTAATTTTCCAAGAGAGTCAGCTGGTGGGAGGATTCATTAAAGAAGCCAGACAGCGCAAAAGAATATCCGCAGTTGTCTTATCCTGCCGAGTCGGTGCTTTGTTAAGCAGTCACTGACCTTATTTACTTAACAGAAATACCTTTTAGAGCCCCTGCTAGGCTGAATAAGATTTATTTCAGCTTTCTTCTTAAACGTTGAGAGGGGTTTGGAGCAGCGCGGGTGTCTGTGAGAGAGGTGAGTTCATTTATTGACATCACAAATTATTCCATTTCCTTCAAGGAGATTACTATCTCTTAGGATTTTCTTATATCCTTGCCTGAAAAAAAATGAAAAAGAAAAAACAAACAACAACAAAAAATGATAAAAACATTTTCAAAGAATGCCAAATTGCTCTTCTCTGTGTCTGTAGAGCTTCATTTCCTGTGAAGAGATTTGCAGTGTTCAACGTTTTATACTCAAAGACTGTTTCGTATGAGCATCCAGACGTAAGCTAATTGATAATGTTTCCGGAGAACTTCCCTTTTTCAGAAAAAAAAAATGAAAAGATTCAAACTTTCTTCAGGGACGTTATGTAATTTGTATTTTTCTTGAGATGTTATCAGCTTTGAAATCGACCTAAGCTGCTTTTCCTTAATTCTCTAACACAAAAGTACTATAGTTAACAGCTTAATTTGTGTCTCCTTTTAAGCCTAGCTTCATTTACTTATGTTGTCACTATTGTTTGTCGATCAAGCTATTATAGGTAAAATATATTTGAACAAAATGTTTGTGAGTTTGAGAATATGATGGTAATATCATTAAAATCTACCAAAGTAACAAGCGGCAAACTTCTAACAACATTAAGGCCTTGTGACTATTCAACTATCTATAATTTATTCGGTGAAGTTGGCATTTGTTTAGGTTTGTTGAGATCAACCCCTTTTTAGAAAAATATCTTTATCAGAGAGTTTCGTCAAAAATCTGAACCGCCTGAGGTCACTTTAATTAAAATAAAGTATGCCTCAAGATTATTTACTGAGAATTAGTTTGATTAGATAACGGAGAAAATGAAGGGGCTAAGGTATCGGGGAGTCGCAGCGGCCAGTCGTTGCAACTAAGAGCAAACCTTATAAAAGGCAGTTTATAATCTCACGCACAAAGTTCTGGAATATAATCCAAGTCATGAAAATAATATATGAAAATGATGACAAGTAATTTTTCACCATATGAAAGTCATTTCATAGGCAGTAAGGAATGATAATTGATTGCCATGAAGACTGATATTCTACTTAATTAAGCTTGTAAATTTAAGGTGAGGGGTGGGGGACTCATTCTGAAAAAAAATTTTTTTATCAAAATCACATTTCTGAAAATGTATGTTCACAAAAATTAATCTTTTCTTCGTTCAAAAACTACCTTTTTCGGTCATTGCAGCTTCAAAATATTTTATTTTTATTTGAGAAAAATATTTGCACTGTTTGATAATTCTGATTATTTTTTCAAAGAGGTATCTCTTTTGTTTTTTGGGGGGTTGTTTTTTTGTTTTTCGTTTGCTGTTGTTGATCATGTTTTTGTGTTTCTTTTTTTTTTTTCATTTTCTTTGTGAGGCCTAAATTTAAAACATGTTATCACTTGTTTTCACCGACAGTTCTGTATAATTAAAATAAATAGAATCAGTCCTCTGCGAATACAAAAGAAAAATGGCATGGGTTAGATACCATCTTACTTGCCGACAAGGGTAAGTGTTCGCGTCAGAACGAAGTATGAAGAATATGATTGTCCCCAATGCCTTAAATCACCCCAGAAGCAAACACGAAATGATGTGAGCGGCAGCAAGATGAGCACAAGTACAGAGTTATTCTATAGATGCCTTCAGCAGAAGCGAGACAGCGACCAGCCTTGAACTCTTTCAGATTGGAAAGAAAAAAAGCTAAAACGGCCATTACAGATATATCGGAACTGCTCAGGTCGAAAAAAGTCAGGCATTTCACCACTCGACTGACTCAATAAGAGTACATGACACTTATGCCCTCAATCAGTGCAATATCGAACCCAAAGTTACGTTATTCCATCTATAAAAGCGTAACGCAGTGCCAGAAATAGCATTATCTCGCTGATCAAAGAAGGGAAACGTTCTACTGTTAATAATAATATATTACTGTTTTCCATACAACTCTAGCTACTATTCAGCCCGATTCTACAAAGTTTTATAAGATTTTATCTGAATCCAGGACTTTTAATATCAAAGATGTAAAAGATGCTGAGATGAACCTATGACTATAAAGGTTAAAAAAATACCCTCATAATAGTGAGTGTGAGGCTAGGAAGCAGTTCAACTTAGAGTTTAATCTACTTTCAACATGACAATTCAGGATATTTTTAAGAGCTGGGACATTTTTTAAGCCATGCTCACTACTAGGAAAGAGCGAGAAAGAGACAGACGGACAGAAGGACAGACATACAGAATGAGAGAGAGAGAGAGAGAGAGAGAGAGAGAGAGAGAGAGAGAGAGAGAGAGAGAGAGAGAGAGAGAGAGAGAGAGAGAGATCAGCATAATGATCGCAGTGAAACTTTACGGCTTCAAATGCAGGATTTTGGAAACAGAGGAGAGAGATTCCACTAACAGGCAGAGGCCTTGATACAATCCGATACAACTTTTTTGCCCCAGCCAGTGATGACGCTCTGCCTGAGGTGATTTTTTTTTTCCGAGCGTGAAGCTAGTGCTGAGCACCATGCCTGTCTAGACGAGCGTCTCCTTATTGTTGAATGGAACTACAGAGAAGATGGAGAGAGAGAGGAGGAAGGGGCGGATGAGGAAGAATGCGAGGGTAAAAAAATTAACAAAACAGGATAAGTTAGTAGCATTCTAACAGCATTAGAAGTAATCTGATTCTGATATTTGAATTGGAAAAAATTAATAACCATAAACCTTTAAAAAAAAAAAAAAAAAAAAAGGAGGGCATGCCTATTCTCGTCGCTTAGCTGTACCTAATGCAGCATGAAGGCAGCATCGACCTCCGCCTCGACACTGACTGGTAGCTTCAAAGCGCTCTCAGTATGGCAAGAGGACCTTGATTTTAACACCATTTCATGTTTGCAATAAAAAAAAATCTGACTCTTTTCTTACTGCTGTCTATGTTTAATACAATTCCTCTGAAAAGCTTCTTGTTGCGAAGGTGATCATTTCGGTCTGGAAAAGTCTCGTTACCACCCAAAATGGATCTCAGCGGTGATAGCGACTGAGAGTCTACAACATAGTGCTTCAAGCAAACCCTGAAAACAAACAACAACAAAAAAAAAAACAACTATGAAGCTTTGGTGTAAATGTGAGGTTGAAAGAGAGTCTGGAGACGTCGCATTTGTTTGTTGAATTCCATCAGAAAAAAGTATAAGACGAGCAAACAGTGTTTGCTGCTATAAACAGTATAGAAGTCGATTATATGATGCATAATCTCTTTTATTTGCAGTAAAATGCGTTAAAAACCTGACAAGGATGGCAATAAAACTCATTAAAAATAACAAATACAATTATGATTTTAGAAAATGTTAAACAATGCTTAAATACACAGCCTGTCCTTTCGTGTGACATTGTAGGGTAAGAAAGTGAGGGTAAAAAGGAGAGAAAAGATGAGTGGCTTTTCCTTTTTAAAAAAAAGGGATAGAAAGACTCTAATCGACGGGAAGAAAAACGAAAGAGTTAAAAGTGCTGCCTATATGAAACTGGAGCTTATGCAGTTTTGAAGAAACATCACAATAAATACAAGCAGAATTACTTTTCTCGAAGTTCATACAATAAGAGCCGCAGAAGTTACATTTACAATAAAAGTTATCCAGTGTGATGAAAATTACACTCAAGAATGGATAAAGGCGGTTACAGATAGTGCCTCGATTTAATTTCTGTGATTATTTTATTCTTCCAACGCTCCTCTGTTTTTAGAGGAGTTCCGTCACAAGAACATAATTATGTCTAGAGCATGACCCTGAAGCATCTGTCACACACGCCATTTCTGTTTTATTAACGAGGCTGGAATATAACATAACTTTGTTTGTAACAGTTTTCATTTAGAAATTTCGTTTGTCCAACCTTCTGTAAGTTAAGCGTATTGATATCCTACATGGTTTTTAAACGTTTCACGCTAACATATCCAAGGCATTTATCGTTAGTTTTCTGTTTTGGCTTACTTTCTCTCGTTATAAGCCGACAGCCCCAATTATACATATATATATATATATATATATATATATATATATATATATATATCAAATATTTATAAGATATGCTCACCCCTTAGAAGTAAAAACACAAAATGATTGCCTAAAAACAAAAAAAAAAAAAAACTCTAATGTTATAGTGTGGTTCTAGATCCATGGCGGAATGCGAGTGTTTTCTTGCAATGTCTCCTTATGTAAATCGGTCATATCGTTAAAACGGAACTCGCAATTTTTGAATGAATTCCTAAAACTTCGTGACGGCTCCCTAAGGATTTTTGTACTTTAAGCCCATTGTCTACTTTCTTTTCAGTTTTCTTTTATTTCATATTCTACTATATAGATGAAAAACATTTAAACATTTTAACTCCTGGGAATGGATTATTGACCAATAATTGCTATGTCATAATTATGTTTCGTCTTTTGGTTCAGTTTTTCACTCTAGGGCTTAGGGCTTCTGAAAAAAAAAAGATAAAATTTGTGTTCAACACTACTTAAGAATATTCAAGACAATAGCTGATTTGTAAGTTTGTAACTCATTTTATCTATTATCTTTTGCCTGCTCCATTTATTATCATAATTATTTGTAGCTTGAGCTACCACTTCATGCACTGCTTACATTGTTTTAGTTGGCTTTCTCCGGCAGATCTTACATATAATTTGCATTTTATGATTAAAAGAGGGCAAATCAGTGTATTTCTCATAGTGATCGTTTTACGCTACCAAGAAAAATCTTTACAATTTCTCTACAGCTTTGATTGAATTACCTAGCTCTCACCAAACTGACTCTGAGGTAAGATTGAATTACCTAGCTCTCACCAAACTGACTCTGAGGTAAGATTGAATTACCTAGCTCTCACCAAACTGACTCTGAGGTAAGATTGAATTACCTAGCTCTCACCAAACTGACTCTGAGGTAAGATTGAATTACCTAGCTCTCACCAAACTGACTCTGAGGTAAGATTGAATTACCTAGCTCTCACCAAACTGACTCTGAGGTAAGATTGAATTACCTAGCTCTCACCAAACTGACTCTGAGGTAAGATTGAATTACCTAGCTCTCACCAAACTGACTCTGAGGTAAGATTGAATTACCTAGCTCTCACCAAACTGACTCTGAGGTAAGATTGAATTACCTAGCTCTCACCAAACTGACTCTGAGGTAAGATTGAATTACCTAGCTCTCACTAAACTGACTCTGAGGTAAGATTGAATTACCTAGCTCTCACCAAACTGACTCTGAGGTAAGATTGAATTGTTTGCCGCGCATGTCCTCCTATTTGTCTGAAAGCTCAATTTCTTGATTAACATCATGACTTCTGCGAATTCTTGGGACCATGGGTCCATCTGCATTCAATGAACAAGCTAGTTAAATGTATCTCAAGGAATAACAAGGTTGTGACAACCACGTCCTACAGAAATATCACCCACACCAAGACATATCTCTGCAAACAGATTTCTGCGATATTTGACCAAATATGTAATATATCTCTTATTCCCGTGCTGTATTCGTATGACTTCCAGTCTATTTCTTAATTGATATTGCGTGGGTTGTCTTGAATTGGAGAGCAAAAGTGTTTCTCGAAGAATTCATTTTCTTTTTATGTCTACCTTTTTCTCTGCCCACGCTGCCTGCATGCTGGCAAGTTTTCTTTCCACTTTTCCTCTCTTATTACATAATTTGCTTGAATTGCACTTTTTTTATATATATACTTTCTTAAAATGTTGTTTCGTAACGCACTCGCCATCGTGGTATCTGTCGCTTCTTTTTTGGGCTCATATTACAAATTATGACATCTACTCTTCAGGCCCCCCAACTATCTTTTCCGGTGTATTGTGTCGAAAAGGTTAACACAAAGATCCTCATTCATCCATAGGAAGTAATATTTTGATTTGTCTGCTCATTTAGTTGATAATCATTGTGGTAGAAACTATTGGCATTGATTTAAACCTGAGATCGTCTAAAGAGATAAGAACGCTCCATCGTGTGGTGTATAATTATCATACGCACTAAGGGTCCTCATATTGCGTAAAGTCTCTCTTTGTGAACATCACTTTGCATCCCTGAAAAATAATTGTATCTTCGGTTGTCTTTTTTAAGCCATTTTTGTATGATACAATATTATGCAGACACCAATTATAGCGGAATGTGACAAAATCTACCAACTCACGGGAATGAAATACCTAAAACAGATGAATTTACTATTTTCGTGCATTGTCTTTGTAATATTTTAGGCTCTAGAATACCAAAGCCTGTTAAATATGGAAATCCTTACCCATTTTATAACCCACACAGATATACAATACTAATACACACCTAAGTGTAAAATGAACTTACATCAAAGGATAAGAACATCTGAAATTCTTTGTGAATTTGCTTAGAACGAGAACCAAAGTCTCGAAATAGAAACAAAATTGGTTGGGACTTTCAGAACAAACTGAGATTTAACGAAGTTGCTAAACTGTTACTAACCGATGACAGATTTTAAATTTGGATGAAAAGTTGCAAACAGTGGTGGCAAACAAATTGCTCATTAATAAGTAACTACAGAGCTGACAACAATGTGTAAGATGGCAAGATATTAGAAAGAAACTAGCACCAACCGAATGCTCAACAGCCCTTACACCTAAAGAATTAAAGATTATAACAAAGGAAAAGGCACGGACTTAAGTACATACGCTAAAAAGATGAAGTTTTTGATGCTATATTCGTTTCTCCGTTTACCGATGTAAAGAGAAGATTATAAAATGATGATTATAAATTTATATAAATCTGTAGAAACGCAATATTCTCCTCTGTCATACATAACTGAGCTTTTAAAATTAATTAGAACGGAAAGATTTTCTTACAAGTTCAAATGAAGTTTACAGCATAAGACTTAGGTAAACAATTTCACAATAAAGTTACTCTAACTGCCGAGATGTCATGAACTCTAATTTTATATTTTTCGCTAGCTTAAGAGATACAACAAAATATTCAGAAAAAATACTTTGTGATGGCCGAGTAAACGGAAAGGAATAGTTTATTGTGTGTTGATCAGCGCAATTACAGCTAAATGGATATAAAGGAAGCGCATCAATAGCATAAGCGGTCATAAAGGTCATCGGTGTGAAACCTATAATTATATCTGTCATCTTGTCTATATTTTTATTAGTTTGTCTTTAATATATTATTTTATCTATTTGTGACATTTTATCTTTAGCTTCTATGTATCAACTATTATGCTGTTGATATTTACCTCCCACACTCAATCCCCTTTCGTTAAGTGTCACGTTAACTTTTTATGACCCTATTATCTTTGCCTGTATTGCCTTACAGAATAATAACAGCTCTCGCATTTTATAAAGTTTAAAAGCTATGCCGCGCACACCCGCGTCTTACCAGACAGCCTGCATTCTATGCTTGGCATGCACATTCAGGTCTGGATCCCCATAGATTTCATCTAGATAACAGCTCGAAATTTGTTGTGTTGTTTCAAACACCAGCACGATCAATCGTTTCTTTGCATCTTAAGTTGGCTGGATACAATTGGACGGTATAATTGTTCCTGTATAAAATAGATAAACTTAAATTTAAAAAAAAAAAGATTGGTCGTTTCATTTTTCATGTCCTCGGTTCAAAACAGTCCAGTTATTCTTTCTAGGATGCAACGGCTTTGATATCTCACTACAAACAGCTCTTTATTTCTCATTCAAAATTACTGACATCTTGTGGGTCAATACATTGTAGCAAAGATAATTTTTTATATAACAAATTGGCTTGTCTTCAAAAAAATATAATAAAACCGACGATGTTCTACGAGATTTTACAAAGGCAAAGACGATATCATTCTCATACCGCATAACAAGACATTATTTAAAAGTCAAAAGATACATCGGTACCTACGCGATTTCCTATATTATTGTATTGGAAACGTGGAAGCTAAAATTTTTGATTGATTGATTGACTGATTTATAGATGCTCGTATTACCAGGGTGTAAGCTTTTATTTAAGCACAGATAAAATCTAAGAAGATCAGATTACAATAATATAGAAAATCGCGTAGGTACCTATATATCTTTTGACTTTTGAATAATGTCTTGAAACAATCTATGTGTTGTTAAAAGCGTATATATGTTGTGTTTGGTGTGTTTGTTTGTTTATATTCAAAGTAAAATATCGTCTTCATAGGCAGGACGATTTGTAATGTTACTCACTTCAAAACAATAGACTAATGACAATAGATGATAGCACTCTAAATAGAAATGATTTCATTAATAATTATCGGCGCCCACGAGAATACTTTCTATAGTGTAGGCAGAGAGTTATTTACTATTTTAAAACTTTTTTTTTTAATTAATCAATTTGTGAAAGAGCAAAGTGTCAAGTTTCTTCGAAGGTTAGCTTTTTTAATGTTTTAGAGCCAGGCATTAGTACGGCAGGGATGCCTCCTCCAACCCTTTCCGTTTTATTTTTTTTAAAGAAGAAAGGAGTCGGCAACTATAGGTACGCCAAGGGTATTCTTTGAAGATTATGGCAACGGTTAGATCACCTGTCTTAAAAATCTATATGCTTTGGTGACTCTTACTCAGAGCTAGATGGAGCAGATGCACATAATTATGTCACGTTAGAGCACACTGTTTCTTGTACTTCAATCATGATTACCTTTACAAACTGCAATAAACATGAGGCCGAAGGTGGCCTGCCCGTGAGAACTAACAGTTTACTTTCTTTACAGATTTCTATTGCAGCGAAATTTGATATCTAAGGGCCATAGCTACGTGTCCGTTTAGACCTGTGTGACGCAACAAAAGATATCGCCTGACTGGTCTGTGACTTCCTCTTTTGTTCCTTCTTCTTTCCTCCCGTATGAGTTAAATTTCAAGCTCATATCTTCTTCTTTCGTTCCCCACTCCGCCCAAAACCTGAATTTATACAGCCGTTTCCAAGAGTTTAATATGGATATAGACGTTAGATCATGTAAATAAATGTGAAATGGTGGTGGCAAAGCTCACGGTATGTTGCATATTTTATCACGCATTAATTTATATCATTTCTAGATCTCATGTGATAGAGGCGAAGCTAAACCAATCATCTAGAAAAATCTAGTTATAAAAATACGATCTAATATCTGAATAATCTGGTATTTTTGCTATGTCCTATGATATGTTTTTCATCTTCTGTAAGGGGTGTATTTACGGGCAAACTCTAGTGCATCGTTTAGTAGATTTTCATCTATAGATGGATAAAAGTCGCAGATGACGAAGGTGATAAAAGATTGTTTATTCTTTAATTTAATTTCACTGAACCATATCAATGTATCCTTTGTATTTTTCCATTGGTTCAGCCCTGGTTTTTTCTCTGACTTCTCTGACTATTTTTTCAAGTATTTTTTTTTTTTTTTTTTTTGTGCTGATTTTTACCGATCTCTCGTTTGCATGGGTTTATTAGTCTGCACGAGGGTTTGTTTTTTAAGTTTTCTTTGTGGTCTTTAAGTGTTATGAAGGCCTCTTTTTTCGCTGTAACATAAATGCTGCCTGCAAGTAACAAGTTGTTGGCTATCTGCTTGTCTGCTTCGGTGTATATATGTACAAATACATAAGTATGTATGTATGTATGTATGTACGTGTATGTACGTGTATGTGTGCTTATATACATTACAGGAGGTAGAGAAAACGAAATAATGATGCGCACTCACACACAATTGCAAAAAGATTTCAAAAATTACAAGATATCGTAAGTTAGATTCCTGCTAAACTAATCAAGTCTGATTTTTATATGCATTACAAATAATAGAAGTATTTTTAACAGAACAAAATTCTGCACCAAATTCTTGAAATTCCAAAGCAATGCAAAATAAGGTATAGCTCATCTCATAAAGAATGTGTCCAAGGGTATTGATGAAGACATACTTTAAAGAAGGTCGTTGGTGGGGCGACACCTTACGAAATCACGCAACAAACTCATCAGACAATCAATCATTGTAGTGAAGTGCACATGGAACAGGAGGAAGGGCAGACCAATGGTGATGTAAATGATAATTATAAACCGAGTGGAGTTGCTCGCAAATGGAATCACAAGAATGGCTTCCATAAGACAGGGATCTGCGACCGCAAATGTTGATATATTATATATATATTATATATATAATTACTAATGTTATCACTCTCTATCATTGTGAGTAGCAGAGGCAATCACAGAGGTTTTGATACGAGCAGAGCTCTTTAGATTACAAGGGAGAATGTTTGATGGTAAAAATGTGTCCTCAGATCTCAGAAAGTAATGTATGTAGGTGAGAACCTCGCATCTTATACATATGATTGTTGGTAAAAGTTAAGTCATCTAGACTATGGGAGGCAATGTTTGTTGTTAAGAGTTGAACTATCTAGCTCACAGGGTACGTTGGTAAGAGGTAAGCCATCTAGACCATAGGGAGCAATGCATGTTGATAAGAACTTAGTTCCATGGATAAAAAAGGACAATGGGTGATGGTAAAAATATAGCGCCATAGATCAGGAGGAGGAATATTTATTGGTAAGAACTTAGTTCCATGAATACAAAAGGGCAATAGGTGATGGTAAAAATATAGCCCCATAGATCAGAAGAAAGAACATTTATTGGTAAGTACTTAGCATCTTCGACAACAGGGGTTAATGTTTCTGGATCAGAACTTAACTGTTAGAACACAGGATGCAATATTTGTTTGTTAGAAGATTAGCCATCTAGACCACAGGCATCAATGATTGTAGGTAAGAATTTAGTCCCGCAAGTTCTATAAAGATCGAGGTTTTACTGAAAGAATCGTCGTTGTATTTTTTATCATTAATATCCTAATTTTTCACATTTCGCCAGACATCTAGCTATCTTTGTCTTCTTTTTTTCTTTATTTGTCTTCCTGTCTTTAAAGTTTGTCTTTCTGTCGGTCTGTCTGTCTCTCTGTCTGTTTGACTAACTATGTTTCTTTCTCTGTTCGAGTCCTTCTCTCCTATCATCTCACTTTTTAGATCTTTCTCTTTATTCTGTTAAGAGTCCATATTTTCCTCAAGCTTTATGGAAAAAAGCGCCCGACCTACATAGTATGTAATCATCTGGAGTCTAGAAACATGCGGATGGTGTATTGTTCAGAAAGAAAGTCATTATTATAGATTTGATAGAAGGGTTTGTTTCCCTTTATGACTAAAGTAATGGCGCTAATAGCGAATGGCACAAAATGAGTATATTTATCTGAGGGAGCAATATTTCATTCTCCTCTGATGTTCCCTTTATTCCTAACAAGCTGCATGGTAGGTACTTTGAAGTCTTTAAATTAAATTGCTTTGAGTAACCTCACTGCAAGTTTACGTCAATTGAAAAGTGTGCAAACTAGGGAGCCTTTAGTCAGTCATTTACTGAATGCTTGACTTTGCCTGACCTTTTTTTTCCGTTCCTTTTTTTTTTTTTTTTTTTTTTTGGTGCATCTAATATTTTCTTGATGGAGCCAAAAGTCATTTGACTTGTTGAGATCATCGTCGATCCAAGACTTTACCGTTTATGTTTGTTAATTTTCACAATTTTTAGGGATAGTCCAAGTTCAATCTACAAATATCATTCCGTCTATGTGTTCCCCTGCGTATCAAGTGATTGTACCAGGACGTCGAAGGGAGTCTACTCTATCAAGATTTACAGTTCAGGCATGGTACATTGAGATGAATAACACTAATGATCTTCCTGTGAGACCTATAATATTTCAGATTGAAATTAATTTATCTAAAACTGTCTGATGTATATAGCTGTTATGATTGACTAGTTATTCAGTTGAAGATATATCAACATTAAGCGACACGCACGTCATAATCGGGAGGTATGTTATCAGTGAGGCAGGAGGTCGGTCACGTTTGAACAGCCGCATTTTCGCACCAGTACTCTGTCTGGTCGCACTCAGCAGACGACCGGACGTGCCGTGGAGTTGTCATTCTCGAAGCAGGCTATGACGTATTTTATGTAATGTCTGCAGCAGAAATTGGCTCAATCATTGGACGCGGCAGCCTAGAGGGATTTTCAAGGCCAAAAAATATAAAAAAAATAACAAAGAAATAAAGTAAGATGATGTGTAGGGTAGCTATCGTTAACGTTAAGATCGAAAGGAGTCGTATAGTTTGCAGTGCACAGAATAACAAAAAGTGTCTAAAATGCGAAGCCTATTTGATACTTGGCGACTGAGGGTGAGACTGAATTTCTTCTCATTGCTCGCTTTTTACTTTTATCAAATTGTGATTGCCTCTGCTATTCAAAGTGACAGTGATAACAGTAGTGATTTTATATATATATATATATATATATATATATATATATATATATATATATATAATTATATATATATATTAGCGGAATCCGAAGGCTTTAACCGCGAACCCTTCCGTTGTTAAGCGTTTAAAAGCATCTAAAAAAAAAAAATGGAGAAAGAAGAATATTAATTTGATTTCCTTTTTCCCAAAAAAATTAAGTTCTACTTGTAAATTTTGTGTTTAGAATAGAATAATCGAGATATCTAGATTCTAGGTAGAGATGGATAGGTGGAGGCATATATAAGGATTGTGTAAGTGGAGAGATATCAATATATATATATATATATATATATATATATATATATATATATATATATTGGTTAAGTCTTCTCCTTCCTCTTTCTCTTTATATATATTTTTTACTCTCTGTCTGGTGCTATTATTTACCGATCCTCACTTCTACAGTATAGATGCACCAACATCTGACGCTTTTTCACCCAGAATTATGCTACGAGGTTAAAGGTTATCAAATCTGCTAATCATAAAAACATTGAGAAGACGTCCAAAGCATTGCAGTTTAATATTTCTTGACGATTTTCTTATTTTACATTGTTTTCTGATTTTTACATTCAAGAGTTTGGGCATTGCTCAGAAGAGCTGACCATATCTCCTTGTGAAATCTCATTTTCTATACGAGAATTAAGATGTGTATCAAAGATTGATTTCAATCTATTTTTTTTTTACAAACATATTTTTGGTAGGTTAAACAAAACATGGACCAAGAATGAATATGGATTCTCAAACTTTGAAAGCGGCGAAACCATCAAATAATAAAAATATTAATTATAAAAAAAAATTAAGCATCCACCATTTTGCAAAATATTGATCTGATGTTCTGCAAAACTTCCGACCGGAAACTGAGGCTCACAAATTGTCTGAGAGAACTATAATTTTGAACCTATATAATAAAACAAATCATTGCTATAATAGTTATATCTCGAACATCTTCTCAGCTAATTCTTTTTTTTATTTTTTGCATGATTTACCTCTATGCTTATGTATTGTTTGCGGTTCTTTACATTTAGATGTTTCTAACAAAGCCAGACAAAAGAATAAAAAGTTTCATCCAAAATATATCAAGTGCGGGCCTACACAGTTCATTGTCTAAAAGAAAGCATGTTCTGAGGCAGCTGTAATATTTCTACAATTTTCTTCATTGTTTTGTCAATATAAGTTACTATTTAAAGGAAAAAAAAGAATTCATGCTACAACAAACTTAAATATTATAGTACATGAACTACGATTTATTTCTATAAATCTTGCTGTAGGATTGATCAACTCACAAAGCTGTATAATTCCCCAATGTTCGACACAGATTTTGATTTAATATACTTGTTCTACCATCCTAATATTCGCCATTTAGCACCATCCTGCTGTACGCTAACGTGGCACCGACCCATCATTTGGAAAAGTAGAGAAAAAAAATGAAATTTAGATACTTATCTGTATTTCAAACTGTGTCAAAATGGAACGGTAGCATGGCATTTTATAAGGTAGGGCTCATCTTCTGTATAATACGGATGATTTTATTAATATAATTTTCGAGCCAGATTAAAAATCACTTGGTTTGTTAACGGGGAATATTTATTTCTTCATTTACAAGCTTCAAGAGTTAAGTGGATTTAACTCTTTCGCGTAAAAACTATTCATTACTTGTGTACTTAATGTCCATATGAGACCATTATAAATTGTCACCATAATACACACACACATATATATATATATATATATATATATATATATATATATATATATATATATATATATATATATACATATATACATATATGTGTGTGTGTGTATTTATTAAATAATAAAAACAGTTTTATAGCGCACTTCCATGACAATGCATGTTTAACGCATTCTGCAATCAAATGGGCCAGACCCATTACAGCCTAACTAAAATATTTATAACAAGAAAAAATCGAAAGAAATATAATATGTAAATGTCACATTTTTTCTACATGCCAACACAACCGCTGAAAAGGTGCTGTTTCATCAAACGTTTGAAACATTTTAAAGATTATGCTTCTCTAATTGCTTTTGGAGCATTATTTAACAAATAAGTACCAAAATGGTTAAAGAAACAATGATGCAATATATATATATATATATATATATATATATATATATATATATATATGTAGTACCTGGTACAAAAGGGTTACCTAATGTACATGTAATGGTACATAAAAACTGTAAGGCCTAGTGCGTATTGGTTATTTTGGATATGTGTAATTATATATAATAAAAAAAATCTTCATGTAAACATTTTCTACTTATAGTTATTTATGAGAACTCAGGCTATGTCGATAGATTCGTCAAGGAGATCATAGAGATTCTATATTTTCTCTTACATTATGGACCGAGAATGTTCTTGAACTACGCCGTGTACTGAAGTGGTGACAATGTTTAGTATATATAATGTGTATGTGTGTGTGTATGATTTATATATATATATATTCCAAGCTCAATGTCTTCTTGTCGTGAAGCATTAGGATACTTAAATGCGATGTGGTGGTATTTCTTTTTTTCCCTAGCATACAAGTCCCAAGGTCAAAATGTGAAAACATCGAAACAAAGCCCAAAAGTATAATTTTTAAAAGCGCCGTCGTGAGATTTTGAAAGAAACCATAAATAAAGTATTATCCGAACATTTAGTAGCTTTACTTTCTGTTGTTTGTGCCTTTGATAGGTTCAAAGCATTTTGAAAGAATAGTTTTCCAACTGCTTTAGCTGCCACTAGGTTCTATTTTTTTTTTTGTAATTCTGTAGACAGCGCTGATCAAAGCACACAAGAAATGCCGAATGTGCAAGCAAGCAGAAAGATATAATTAATTCGCGTCGAACGCTTCTAATAAACTGCATCATAAAAAGTGCTATTCATTATCAGCAGCATGTAATGTATTAGTTTCTGGCATGATAATTGATTCTACTAGCCCTAAATCCGTGCACTGATTTCTGACGACAACGCTGAGCTGAACACTCTCTTAGCTACGCAAATACCAGATTTGAATGGATTGCCAATGGCAAGAATATGTAGACAGAGAATCGCGATTACCTGTGGATTAATATTCTTATGAAATTGTCATTGGAAAATAAAAGCTGACGTATATGCCTAAATTCTTACTAAAAACTTTTAATAACGTTGAAAAGATATACCATGACAATGTTAGTTAAGCTTCTCTGATTAGATTTAGACTCATTCGATATTTTATATCATTAACAGTCCGAATATGTGGCTGCAACATAGAATATGCTTCGGTTTTGATCATTCAGAGTTTGTTATGTGTAATACTATCAGGAGACACTCATCAAAACATTCCTCTATCTATCTACGCATCTTGGTTTGTTTTTACCAATTTAAACATTTTTTGGCGTATTCTTTGCCAAAGCCTGTACAAGTCTTGATCACCATGGGAACCAAAGAATGAGACAAAAACACAAGTTCTCAACATCGTGTTTAACTTCTGTATTCTCTCATATAATTATCTTTGTATTTCTCGTTGAAGACTGATAGAAAATTATGGAATGTTTAGTATTTCAAAGAATCAGTTTGTGTTGTTATTTGGGAGCTAATCTCTGATATATCGATATCGTTGCTTTTAATGCTCATCAAAAACAGTTTTGTTCACTGATCTAATCTCCTTTGCTTTTCTAATATCCTTTTAAAATAAAAGTTATCTGATAGAGATATTTTTCGAGACTAAGCAATTTATTATCATTTTCAGTACAGTTTTCATGTTCCACTCTGAAATGAAAACTTATGATGTGGTTTTTAAGTCCCTTGTTGACTGTTTGCGGACACAATCTGTGCAGTTCAAGGCCGTGCTGAGTACCATTGTGCGTGGATCACTGCCTCCGACAGGACCTGAAATAGCTACACCAGACTAGCTGCTTCAAGTCGCATATCACGAAAGCCTTTGCAATGGCTCGCCTTTCACCAGATAAACTCATCTGAAAGGCTTGGGCATGACGTGCACTTGTGTTAATTTGAATGTTTTCTTTATCGATTTCGGCACAAAGATTCAATTCCAGAGATGGCAGAATCGAATTTACGAAGAATTTCCAGGATCAGGTACCAAATAAAAATATATCATTTAAATTGGTTGAGCAAATATGTATTTTCAGATTGAAGCGTAATATTCCTCTTTTTCTTCTTTATTTTATTTGAACGAGACTGCTACACTGC